>JARHVA010001571.1:2747500-3170000 GCA_037957365.1 Torreya grandis
CCCCTAGGGATGATTAATTAGGTGTTGCAGGTCCTATTTATTTAAATCTCCTAAATAAACCCATCCTAAGGTTTAGATTATTTACCATTTACCAGCTTAGTAAATAGCCTTTAATTTTACCCCTTTACTAGTTCCAACCTCCTAAAACAATTTATAATCTATAAATATATCCCCATAACCAATTTACCCTCATGTGGAGTCATTACCAATAACTCTAACCATTCCTAATCTATTCTCACCCATGGTTGAAATAAAGGTCCTATTTTGGGTAAGTTGGCAATGATTCACCCATAATCAATGTTGATTATTTGGATCAACATTGATCCATAAGTATTTAGCCTACCTTTGCATTCCAGACCCAAAAAATGAGAGCCTCAAATCATTATTAGAATTCCTTGATATTTTGGTGACATTCCTAATGACACTCTACTTGATTTTCATTACATTCAAATCATATCCTTTATCCAACTCACAAGCTGATCAAAGGTAAGTATCATATTCTATTTCATCATTCTCTATCAATTATTATTTCATTTATCCAACTATTTAATCATTAAAATACTATTAACACCCCTCTATATACATTTATCAACCTATTATCAAATCTATCTCATTTTTGCTCTCTATTTTATTAAACTTAGCCATACAAGAGAATTGATGCTGATTCATTTTGGATTAGCATCGATTCTATTGATCAACATTGATCTTGTTAGGATCAACATCAATCCATTATGTATAATACATAGGATCCAAGATTTTATCTTAAGATTCTATTTTCAATCATTTTTTAATTACTTTTATTTGAACATGGTCTTCTACTTGTAGATGACTCTACCCAATTTAGTTCATGACGTGACTAGCATAATTGATCTCCCCATAGTTTCCTAACATTTATTTGTAGACCAGAGTGGCATAGCCTTTGAGATAGCTCTCTATTCCATCATTTATTCACCCTCTTATAAAACCACTAAATAATCATTAGTTGTTATTCAAGATGATGTAGATTTTGTTTCCCTTTATTGCAAAAAGTATTTCATTTACATTATTGAATTAATGGAGGAATAAAATATAAATTAGCTTTATTCTTGCATCAATTATCTATTTGTAATTTCATATTATTTTTAATCACTTAATTGTATAAATAGTGGCATGACATCCTTATAAGGAAGTATACCACTTCCTAGAACTGATCCTTGATCAGGAAATCCACCCATCTCTTTTATTAATCTATTTTTTGTCAAGTATTCACATGTGTGAAGGTTAGCCTTCCCAACCAAAAAAGAGTTCTCACTAACTAAATAATAAAATAAAACCAACTTAAATAGAATAACTAAAATAAAAATCAAATGATCCTATTGCATAATATGTCTTAGAATATAAGAATATATTGGACAAGTTGACTAGCCCCATGGTAGATAAAGAGATTCAAGACATCTTCAAATAGAGCCTACTATCAACATTACATGAAGCTATATTTTTCAAGAAGTTTCTAACTTTCACAAACTTATGCCATATAGTAAAAGAAAGAGAAGTTAAGCTTCTCTATATGGGCAAACTAAAATATACAAGTGTATTAGAATCAAATACTAAGAATTATAGTAATCTTCCATACAAGTTAAGAGCCAATAAAAATAAGAGTGATCTAAATGCCAGAGTTAATGTAACTTTAGAGCCATCTCCTCACCTAGTTTTATTAGCTCCTCCATGTAGAGTTTTCACCAACCTTCTATAATTTCCAACATGTGTTTTATATCTTCTCTTAAAATTTAATGTCATATCTCTCCCTCCCATCTAACAAGTTGATATGACATGCCATCTTCCAAATAACTATGATTCAAATGCATTCTATGAATATGACATGGCATCAGGGCATATAACAAACTAATGTATTTGTTTAAAACATATAATTCAAGATTTGATAGAGGCTAATATTATTGATTTGGTAACACTGATATAGGTACCAAAAGTTTGATAAATAAAAGCTAAGGCATTGAAAATATTATCAAATCCATTTTTGAAGCATACAAAAAATAAGGCAGAGAGCACTTCAGGTGTTCACTACATGTATTAGGTACATCCACCACTAGCATAATATTACACAACTATAGAGGATGCACACCTAGTACATAATATCATTGGCATATACCAAACTATAATTATAGATAGACCACTCATCACTTTCTTAGAGTAGTATATTTATAATGATGATTTAAATTTCTATGCACTCTTTATATGAGCCTACATAGATCATCATCATATCCAAAGTGTTATGGTGGATGATGGGTCAAGTACTAACATGTACACTATCATACTTATATAGAATTTGAGGTATTTAAATTAGGATATATCTCCTATAGATACATATATCATTAGTTTTAATGGCCATGTTTATATCTCCATTAGGGAGATTATACTTTCACAATAGGTTGGAATAACACATATGGCCACTAGATTATTAGTAGTACCTAGTGTAGGCACATTTGACATGTTATTAGGTAGGCCATGGATACAATAGTTATGAGTCATCCCACACACCATGAAAAAATGCCTAAAATATATACATGCAAATCAGGTGATCATAGTTGAGGATATTTCATATGAGTATCCTCTACCTATCCTACATGAAGTTACACTATAGTTACCAGTTGTAAAATAGTTACCCACCATAGAGTTTAGTGGAGCCACTAGTACAGGCAAGGTCTACTCTTAAAATATTTCCATGTATACATACTCTCCCATAAAGACCATTATTGAAGAGACCCATACATTAGAAATATGTTACAGATTCTTGAGGTCTTCACTCTATTGACTTTATTTTTAGATCAATCTTATTGAGTTCTTAGGTTTCTTAGGATAGGACACCTTGCTAGCTACACCAAATCCTACCAGATGGGTCCCTAAAACCCCTATAATTAATAAGACACCATAGTTAGTTTCATGGATTATTAGCACCACTTCATAGGTAGGTCTAGACATGTGTAGTAGGTTCTCGAACCGTAGTTACCCTTTCATACAACATGCATGATCAATGTTCATTTATTTGACACAAACCACATTGATAGTGAGTCTCCCATGAGCTCATTCGTTATTAGTTTTCCTCTCTTCTTATACATTCTTTCCTTCTCTCTTGCTCCTTTTACATATTTTAAGTTTTATGTTTCTTTTACATAGCTTATATACAAAAAATATAAAAACAACATAATATTTCAAAAAACATAAAAAATCCAAATATTTACTCAGGAAATTAAAAACTATATATTGTATACATTGTCATATTTACACTTATTATATTTTCCACACACTACATATGCTAGCTATCTTAGTATAGTCAATTTTTATCATACATACATGATTCACTTATTATTATTGAGAACTTGTAGATTTATTATAGGAATCATGTCCACTACACTAATCTATATTTGTTATTTATCTACCCACTGGGGGCATATACACCAATACATAGGTTCTTCATTTGACACATTCACCCATTTTGAATCACCCTATACACAATTTAAATTACCAAGTTACATATTTATATACTATACATCATAGCTTTAACATTTTCATGTCTTGATATTGATCATTCTACACTTAGATTCTTTGTTGTCTACCATTACTTTAGACTTAGTATATGTACATCCTAGCTCTTACATAGATTTATAATTCATATTCATGCATACTTTCATTTCTATATTTCCTAGTTTAGAATTGATTGTATCTCTATAATTATTATATTCAAGGGCATTTGTATATTCCATTTCTCTTTTGGTCTATGCCACTTCTTTTCACATTATGTATGCTTTGGACATGTGCCCATGTCCTTGTGTGTGCCTTCTTGATTATGTATGTGGACATTTGAACATGTCCTTCTATGTGTCTCTAATATAAATTTATTATTTATCATGTATGTGGACATTTTAACATGTCCTTATATGTCTTATTTTCTTACATTTAGTGACATGTGCCCATGTCTCTTGTATTTTGCCCCTTTGGCCTACTTTGTGTGCCTCATGTGTGTTATGTGTATGATTTATTGTATGCATCATGTCCATAACACTTTTTTAATTCTTGCTTCACACTTAGGTTTTAGATGCCATGAGGGACCTCATACATCTCCCCTTCCTACTTGGGTGTTGTGATGTACATCATTCTCCATCTCCCTTAGGTAGATACTTAGTTATTACTCATATTTGATGTTACATACATTGTTATATCTATTTTGACAGACTTGTAAATGTTATAAATTACATAAAACACACATTATAAACTTAGACTCACATTATATTAAATTCTAATGTTATGTATGCACATTATATTAGATTATTACATATATATCATATATTCTCTAGATAGAACACAATTTACATAACTTTTTATTTTGAGGATAGTTCTTGCATAGGTACAACTCCCCTTAAACATAACAAATTCACAAGGGTTTTTCACAAGGATTAGGATATCATAATACACTCAAAATATAATTTTAAACACACAGGCTCAAATTATAGAAATTATACTTATGTAAACATAGTGGGAAACATTGACATAAAGATTAGTTATAATTACATAAAAATTAGAGTAGTCAAGCATTAACACCAAAATTGGGACACTAGTGCCACATGGTACTACTATCCAATATATGGCATTAATGTCTAGTAACCTTAGTTTTGAAAAAATAAAAATTGGCCATAAAATTAAAACTGGTATAGTCTAGGTTTATATAGATTCAATTACAAATTTACCAACTTAGCTTAAATTCATACCATTTTATCTCAAATTCATACTAGTTTGCTCAGATTGGGGGCACCATGCATGGCATGACCATTCCCATTTTTAGTTTAGATACTCAAATATAAATTATTACAACTTAGTCCAGAACCCATATGCTCAAATTTCAAATTTGGGGGCATGTGTAAAACACATTTTTTTATATGCTCACTTATACACTAGTTGATCAGAGAGAATGACAAGCTCCATGTAATTATCTACATTGTATAAATCAGACATCATATTCTAGCTTACAGACTAGTTTCATGGCTTTATCCATCTATGATGGTTGGTATTCCTAAGTGCTCTGAAGTCATCTAATATATCTAAGTGGTTACAAAGCTAACATTTCTAGTTAGACATTTCCAGTTACATTGTGTAGTTTTAGATTTATATGCATCTACTACACATGGGTAAGCAATGATGGATTCATAGTCTACTTAAATTCTTGATCCACCTACATGAGAGGGTTAGACACACTATCAATCTAATATAATCTATTCATAGGTTATGATCCACCAATAAGGGGCGGGAAATGATGGAGTCGAAAAATGGATTGAGTTATTGATCCACCCACACATGAGGATTGAGAAATCCTTGATATCAATCTATTGATCACTATCTACATGCACACACAGTTCATCACTAGGTTTATGCATTAGTTTGCGTACCTAGTGAGTTGTATTCATTCCTTTTCTCTCTCTTATCTATATACACATAATATTTTCAAAATTTTATTGATTACTAGCACTTTGTATCTTGCAGGAACCTATCAAGTCTCAATCTCTCTGAGTACATGCTTTAAGGGGTGCATCAAGAAAGGGGTGGGTAGACCATCAGTGCTTTATAAGATTTTTGTTCTTTTTTCCACTTGCCATCTACACACTTGTCTCCTAAAACCATTACACCTAAGCTTATTATTCTCAATCTTACCTCCTCCAATATTTTACTCCTTTCATTCCTCATTTTATTGCCTTAGCATCCTTTTTCATTGTTGGTTGTACTGGGTTGACTGGGTTGACCCAATACAATTTAGGGGCATTCTTTACTTTCTTGATTTGTTAACCTTTTAGCCAACATAGCATAAACCTAGTAAACTATACCTTAAAACACACTAGGTCAACCCCATATAGTCAACATTCATGGAAAGATTTAGGGAAAGATCCACCTATATATACAAGTTTATTTTTGACCATTTCATAAGAGAATAATTATTATCAAAGAAGTATGAGTGAACATCTACTTATTGGCCATTATACTTGAGTAATAAATCTTAGGGTTCTATACTTTCATTAGAGATATAGATATTGTCTTTTGGAGAAGTCTTTTAGATGCTTAGATATGTTGTGTATCCTAGAGCTGATTTATCTTGGTTATCCTTACATATCATAACAATCTCTTGTAAATCACCTTGGCCAAGGGAGAGATTGAGGATCGGTAGGTTCATCTTCAAAAATAAGTATTCCTAACTTTAATTTTCCTTTATGAGAGTAGATAGATAATGCATTTGTATTCTTCTCTCCATTTATTTAGGATTATTTATACATTAACATGAGTATATGTCTTCTAATACATGTTTATTTTATTTTTTCTAACCCCTATTTTATGCCACAAGCTTTGGTGTTCATTATATTATATTTACTTTCTTGCTATTAGAATTGAGTGAACATTTAAAAAATTTAGGACTTCATTAGGGTTATTGTGAAATTGTGTTAGATAGTAGGCTCTAGAATCCTTCCTAGTATGATGTGTTGTTACAAGTGATAAAAGTGATCCCCTAATTGGGTCTAGTAGATCCCCATATTGGTCATGCTCCCACTTAAAAAGTATATCCCCAATTGAAAGTGTAGGTGTGATCTATCTTATCTGATCAAGTATTAATTCATAGACATGATGTATTTTTTATTGCATACATTCTATTAAAACCAACATGAACTAACACTTTCAAGATTTGTTCACTTTTTCCTTCATTTATTTCATTTATTGTGATCATCATTTTTATCATATGTTTTTACATTCTGTATTGATCTATCGACCTCACTTTTTATCTTTATACATAGGTTGCAAGAATAGGCAACTGGATTGACCAAATCAACCCAGTATAGGTTTATAACTTATTAGACATCCAATTTAGCCTACTAGATCAACCCAATTGACCCCTTATAGTTTTAGCACTTTTTAGCAAGTTTTTATATAGCTTGATCGATTTTTTTGACCTAGTTTGTAGGTTTCTCAAGCATAATTCTAGGTTCTAGACTAGAAATATTCTTCATTCCATATTTTATCCACCAAGTTTCCTCTCTAATTCTCTATTTCTTTCCTTTAAATCTTTAATTTCACAATTTGTAGTCTTCAAAACTGCCCTTTCATAGTAAGCTAGATTGACATTACCAACCCAGTTTTATGTTCTATGTGTTATCTAAAATAATTGGATTGACATTGCCAACTTGGCTCATTTTCAGACCTTACTTCTATAGTACATGTTTGAACCTATCAACCCTATTCTATATTTTTTGCATATAGTTTTCATACTATATCTTGTTTCAAATTTGGAATCAACCTCATATCTGCTAGTAATTAGCTCACACATTTCTTTTCTTATTGTTTACATGCTTAGAATAGTTCACATAGTCTAATTAGGGGATTTTTAATTAATCACTTAGTTTCACTATTTATATTTTATGAAAACATAGCCTAATCACATAACATAAAAAAGCACTTTAACATTTGTCTACTCTAGGCCAACCTACTTAGATTTCATCACCAAGAGGGAAGTTGAATTGATACTTTGGTCAAGTATAAAGCATGGTCAATGGTATATTCTAGTTAAGCACCTGACACCCTTATCATTGTTGTGTGTGAATTGAGGGAGTAAGCCCCAATACTAAGCCTGTATCATTGCCATTACAACCCCTTTTATGCCAAACTACTTGAAACTATCCATAGATTGTTATCTAGTACCTTACTTACAATTAACTTCTAATCACATTAAAATCATATCTTAATAATCTAATTAACATTCAGGTTGACCAATTATTTAGCTTTACTTTTCAAGTTATTTTATTTCTCTTTGCTTAATTATGTGTACAAAACCTTACATTAGCCAATGTTAGTGCACGATTTTACTTTATTTTCTCCAATTGGATTGGCTAATGTTAATCCAATTAGCTTTCTATTCCCTTTTAGTATTTACTACTTTTCATTACTTATAAAGTTAGCTTGTTTCATTTTGTAATCTATTTTTAAGATTTTTAAGTTACCTATCTTTTGTACTAGGTTGACCCAGTCAACCTAGTGTTTTTTATACCTTCTTAACAATGTACTGGATCAACCCATTCAACCTTGTATAGTTTTGTAGTCCCTATTTCTATACTAGATCAATAAAGTTGACCTTGTATATTTTTAATCACCTCTTTTGACCTTTATTTTCTCATCTCTTTTATTTTACCTTCATCATGAACTTTATGTTGGATAATGACACTAAATCAAAATCAATAGACATGATGAACTTTACCAATCCTAAGAGGGTTTCCCATAGATAGAGTATGGTTCCTTTTTTAGATGCTAGTAACATTCATATTGCTACTCACATAATGAAATATGGGACCCCTCCTAATACCTCTTTATATCATAGTCCTCATTTCTTAGAAGACCAATCTGAGTTATAGTATACTCTTGAAATGATTTTCTTTATCTCCAAATTTCCTCAACATAAAATAAAGGATCCTTATACCATTTATAACCTCATGTCTAGTGGTCAAACCAAAGAGCCTCATTCACCTACTCCTACATTCTATATAATATTTGGAGGTACCACTTTATTTGGTTCTCAACCTTTTCTTTCAATTTTGATTCTTTCTTATACCATGACTTCCTCTTCTCTAACCTCTTCTACCTCCATGCCTAGTATCTCAACTAACATGGAAGGTTCTACATCTAGTGGGCCTCTCATAAGGTCCACCATCCTTAATACTTCCACTAATTCATTGATTTATACCCAAAGTAATCATGACTATATTTTTTCTTCCTCTCAACCATTCACTATTCCATCTTTTGTTTCACAAGCAAATTTTTCCACTAGTGCCTCAAATTCTCACAATTTTTCTCAAACTCATATCAACACTAGTAGTGGTACCCAAGCCACTAATACCAACACAAATAATAATTATAATGCTTCTAACATTAATATAACACAACAAAATTTTTTACAAGCTCTAAACCAAATGAATACTTTGCAAGCTCATAACATGAACCAAATGATGATAATGCAAAACCATACCCTTAACCTTCAATCTCATCTGAAACCAATGGCTTAGGGCACACATAATCAAAATTTTCCCCCTCTTCCTCTTTAATATTATCAAATAAATCTCATTATTAAATATCCTTTAGTCAATAAAACCATTAAATATCTACAAAATGAACCTCTTTTTACTCAAATTGCCAATATTGATATAGGAGGCATAATACCTATAATTTATTATAATGGGTTAACCGATCCTACCCTTCACCATAAAACATTTGGAAATATTTACAAGGATTGGGTCAAATTAAATACCTTTGTTACTACCAATCTCCTAGCCAAAACCTTCATGGGTGATGCCCTGGATTAGTACAATCAACTTAGAGCTCATTCCATTTCTAGTTTAGAGGAATTAGTAAATGCTTTAGTTCAAGAATTCCAAACTAATGATCTTCCTAAAAACACTTTGGCCCATTTTATTAATTTCAAATAAAATGATAATGAAAATGCCTAAGATTTTGTTAAGGGATAAAATAATTTATCAAACAAATTTGAACATAACATGGTGGATGACAATCTTTTTCATCTCTTTACAAATGCTCTATTTTATTAACTATAATATCAAGTCCATACTCTCTCCACATACCTTAGAGGATGCTATTAAACAAGATAAAATATAATATTACCTAATGCATCAATTTGAGCCACCCCATCCTCTTGCAAGTCCTTGTTTATTACTAAAGAACAAAAACCACAATATTACTAATGATGGTTTTATTGATTCATATGACACCATTCATAATATTCATGCTATCATTCATAACCCTACTTCAGAACTAGCTTCTTCTTATCAATAATATACCAATCCTCATTTTTCTTCATTTAATAACACCAATGTTCACAAACCTTTATCCTCGGCTAAATTGGTTAAGCATCTACCTAAGCCTCTTCCATAAGAAATTGACCCTACACATCTTATGAAATATTGGTATGATCATAACAAGTTTTTTTTGTTTTCACGCTATTTGGGGTCATTCTCATAAGACTTTTAGACAACTTCATAATTTAGCTATGGATTTTCTTCTTAGACCTAATTTTGATCATGATTCTATTATCCATAAGTGTCAACAAGCCTATGAGATTGATTTCAAAGACTATAAATCAAATGACATAAATCAAGACTTGAATCAAACAAATGATCATTTAGATATCTATAAGGACCCTTGACCTAATCATCAATTGATTAAAGATGCTCAATATAATCCCACTCCTTCCACCAATAATGTAGAAAGTCTTATTGAACCAACTTTTGAAGAGAATGTGGTTATCATAACTAATATGTGAAAGGTGGTGGCTTTAATTGATTCCCAACCTATCTACACTCCTCCTTCCCTTAAGACATGTCATGTTATCTAGGATCCTTCTCTAACTCATTTAAATGAGTTGGGGCAAGAATATCTTATCACTTTTGATGATCCAATTTATTATTCTCCCTTAGATAACACATCCCATTTTATTTATAACACTCTTCCATCATCTTCCAATACTAATGATAATAAAAATTCTACTAACACTTCTTCTAATTCTCAAAATCAACTTAAACTAATTAGTTCAACATCTCAACATGATTTACCACCTTGTTTTAAATATTCTTCTTCTTACCAATAAAAATTCTAATTCTCTTTAGCTCTTCCTTCTAAGGACCTCCTTAACCATTATGCACGTATATCTAATAACCTTCTTATGGGATATCATGAGTGGGATCCCATTATGAATATAAATAGTATCCCATCCCAAATTCCATTCCTTGAGCTTATGAGGAACTCTCCACATCATAAAAACCACCTCATGCAGCTCTTATTTGAGATGAATGTCCCTTTTCCTCCCCTCACAAGATGGGAGACATCTTTGTCTAGTTCCAAAGATAGTATTTTATAATAATGTTAAGAGATGTCTATCCATGTTGATGAAACTATAGACACTTTTCTTTATCTAATATTTCCCATAGATTCTATGATTCTTGATGAGATTCTACTTCATGTGAATGATCCTCCTTTATTCATTAGCATCCAAATTAATGATATCCAAGTTAAGCATGCCTTGATTGATGAGGGTCTTGTCACATGTGTTTCTTCTCTTTATTTCATTAATACCTTGGGTATTTTTAATGCAATATCAAATATACATGTATCACATGCTAAAGATACGATATAAGGAAAATGCCTCCTCTAGATTATGTGTTGCTTCCCATTACCATTTCACCTATCACCATTCATGTGAAGGTGATGATATTTAACTTCCCACTTCCATATAACATCTTACTTGGTAGGATTTGGACTCACTACATGAGAGCTATCACTTCTTCCACCTGACAATGCATTAAATTCCCTCACAATGGAGCCATTTACAGGATTCAAGGTGACACTAATCCTTATAATTTTAAACAATTCCAAGATTGTGGTGTCTTTAGGATTCCTACTCTTGAGTCTTTTCTAAGTGTTCAATTTTATGAGTCTCAACATATTAATTTTCATGCCAATTCAACTCATGGTTACAATGGGAATCCCAAGATCATTGGTAACATTCCTCCTAAACTTTTAGATTTTGATGATGATGAGCTCGATGAGATTAAATTAAAGATCAAAACCTATTATATTTCACCTCATCTCATCTCATAGCTTCCTGATTCCTTTTATCCTTATTACTACAACCATCCTTGCGATGACATTCATGTAGTCTTGACTAAGACTAGGCATTTTATTCACCATGCTTCATCATATGACAAGGTTATCCCTAACTATGTCATTGATCTTCACACCCTAGATTATGATGATGGTTATTCCTTAGATGATACATTATTGTGTGGTTTTGTCTAGGCTCATGATGTTGAGATTGTCCATTATCATTCTTCTTTACTTGAGTCTTTTCATTCATATAATAATTTTCCTTCACTTATAGTTCCTAATTTTTGCATTTTCCCCTTTATCATAGGATAAAGATAACACTGACACCTCTAGTTTTTAAGGAGCCGTGTAGGAATATACTCATGGATCATGTTATGATCATACCTTACCAATTTTTTAGGTTCCCTAACTCCCATTATTAGTTTACCCTTGATATTAGTGCAACCTTCCTTAAAAGCTTTTGTAGGTCCATCCCCTCCCTTAGTAGATCTTGTTATAGTTGAGCCTCTTCCTAAGCCTATTATAGTTGATCTTGTTCCTTCTCTTATTATTGTTGATCTTACCCCTACTTTTGATGTTATCACTCCTTCTATTGAGCCTCGTTTTATTCCTTCATCATCATCACCCTCTTGTGGTGATGGTTTGCTTCCCTTGCCTAAGATGGCTCCTCTACCTACCAAATGGGCTGATGAGTGTTCTTTAGATTCTTCCACTCATTTTTTACCTCCTTATATGAGTTTTTATAATAAAAATACTCACAATCATATCTATTTATTTCATGGGATAGATAACCATTATTCCATTCATTATTTCAAGTTGTAACAATATCTTGATACCTTGTATCCTTTTCCCCCATCATCAGACAAATCCATAACTATTTTGAAGGTACTTATTGAATATTTACCTAATTATTCTAAGGTATATTTTATATAGCATCTCTATAGCACCCATCACATTTATTATTGTCACATCTTATAACAACTCAAAGATCATCTTATAGACATTATCGGACCTTCTACCATTCCTCCCATAGGTCAATCCCACAAGAAGGCTCCTCTTTATTCTCATATGGCACAACCTATAGTGGTTACATCTCCTCTTATGGTCCCTTCACCACCTTCTATTCCTTCACCTATGATCCCTTCACCTATTGATCCTTCTCCACTGATGATTCCTTAATCTCTCGTAGATCTTGTTTCTATGCATTCGCCTAACTAGCCTTTGCCTAATTTTCCTCCTCAGCATGATCCTTTGAGAATTCATACTTTTTTAGTTGAGGATATTATGATATAATTATTTTACCAATATTCATTGAAGATTGATGAAACCTTAGCAGTAGTTTGACTATAACTTCATAGAGACCTATCCAATGTATTAGATAATGTGTGTGGATAGATTTAAAAATATTTATGAGCATATGCATGGTGCTTTTACATTTATATATTTGTATTGGATGTGTGCTCCAATATTATTTCCATCTATTATATCATTTGACACCATGTCAAATCTATGCTTATCTTATATCATGATTTTTTACTTATTGTAATATATCTTGCTTATTTTACCTTTTATATGTTCACCTATGATTGTCTTTGCTTTATCATTGCCTTCCCTTTCCTTTTTCCTAGAGTTTTTCTCAAAAATATCTTCTTTTATCTTTATGATTGTTTTAATTTATTATTCTTATTTTTCAAAGATAATTTATCATGATGACTTGGTTATACTTACCTTATTCCCCGTGGTTATTATCTCCCTTTACCATGTGATTAGTTAGCAAGAAATCTATCTCATTATTATTTCCTCTTACCAGTCCATTTTAGATCTCCTTTTTCCCTCTTCATTTTTTCCACAAAATAATTATATATGTGGTTGTGAATTGAGATCACATGCTAGTTCATTTCCAAGCCTAAGTGTCCTAGTTAATCTTTGTATTTGGTTATTTATCTTCTTTTAGCCTTAGCCTATAGCTCATTCATATATATCACTATCTCTTTCATGATTGGTCATTCAAAATCCATATGGAGGAGGACTCTTAAAAAGCCTTGAAAATAAAGTTAAAATTCAAATCATTTAAACAAAAGGAAATGATATCAAAATGCAAAATTATTCTTAAAAGTAAAATCACACTAAAAGACATGATTCAAAACACATCTCCTTCTTCTAGTTAAAGTTTAAACTCCATAGTTGGCCTCACAATAGTTCCAAGGTCCTTTGGGGTGTGGTAGGCTAGTAGATTAGAAGAGGAGAATAAAAAAATCTTCTAGTGATACCTAATTTCTCATGCAAGTACCCAATTTTCACAATAGACTGATGGTTCTATAAGGGGTCCTGAAGAGTAGGGAACACATCATGGGAAGGTAGGTCCATTTTACTTTTCCTTTTACCAATATAACTTCATGAGTTGATCTTATTAGCATGTATATTTGCCTACAAAGCTTTTATTTATAGTGAGTAGGTTTTTTTTGTATATAGATGACCACTAGTCACTTAATGTCTTCTCATGTCCTTAGTATGCCTCTTGCCTCCTAATGTCTTCTCATAAGATGCCTAAGTCTTTGATTTTTGAACTCCATTTTTCACTCCTTATATTATTTATATTTCCTCTTGAGCTTTTTTTTGGTATACTGATCACTCCCCTGGGATTTCATTTGTGAGTTAGTTTGTAAGACCTTAAATATGACCTAACCATCCTCACAAATTACCATATTTTATTTCCTATTACCCACATCCTTGATTACCCAAATTTACTACTTATTCCATCCTAGTGGTGTTGTCTTTGTTGATTTGTAGTGTAAGACTATGGATAGGACCTGACCTTCCTCACAAAATTTTTTAATACCCAAGTCACCATCTAAATTACATGTGTCAAATTTGAGATAAGATTCGATTGATTATGAAGTTACATGTCATTTAAAATGCTTTCCATATTTATATTTATTATGTTTTATGCTTAATTTATTTTTCTTTCACCTTTTTATCTTCTTATTTTCCAAGTGAATGTAATATTTCAACTATTTCTTGAATTTTTCATACTTCCCAGCTTAAATTAGTATGACCAATTTAAGAACAATCTTTTGATTTTTTTTAATTTCATAATTCCCATCATATGATTGATTTAATTAATTAATTTTTTTCTTACCATTTTCACCCTTTTGCATACCTTCCATTTTATTACTTTGTTGTTATACTTCCCAATGTGATATTTATTATGATTTTACTTATTTTAATTTGGTGAAAAAAATCTTTCACATTGGTTTAAAAACAAATTCCTTTTTACCATATTGTTTTTCCATTTAGTTATTTATACTTAATCATTTTTGTTATTACACATTTCCCATCTTGAAATAGTGTGTAGTACATTTTCTTGATTGATTGTATTTTTCCAAGTCCTTTTGCCTATTTCTTTTTAACCACGCATATGTTTTACATAATTCTAGAAAATAAATCACATCTCGTATATTTCTTATAGCATATACAATAAAATCTCAATAAATGTGCTAGAAATAAATATATCCTAAGCATCCATAACCTCAACCATAATGACAACATACACATACAACAATAATATGCCAAAATGATCTATATATATCATGAGTTTTATACAATAAATGTTACCATATACAATTCCCCAACTCTATAGTTAGGTCTCATCCTATCTATCTCATAGCCTAGCCACACTACCAACTAAGGCCTCAATCTAACTCCTCTAGATGGTATGTTGTGAGGAGGCCATATGAGATCTCAGTCCCTTTACCTATCCTTATAGGTGTGTTTCCTACATTCGTGACTCCATCAAATAGGTTCATATCTCTATCATATGCATTACTATAGCTAGATGTGCATCTCTCTCATCTACTAGGGCATATCATACTTATGTTCCCTAGGACCCATTAGTGATATTGGTTGCATCCTCTCCCTCTATGCTGATATCTACCTTTCTACCTCTCTAGCTAATCTAAACTAGCCCACCTAAGCTAGGGAAGATGGTACACTCAGATCCTCTAGTGTCATGGGGTCGTATGGATATAGAGTCTTATCTAGGACATCATGAAGTAATCCCCTCACTAGGGACCCCCATCTCTCCTCATCATCACCTACACCTACAAAAGCACACAAGATGGATATTAGATCATTATCTGTAATGAAATTACTTCAAAAATAAAGTAGAATAGCAAAAATAGATCCAAATATGATTGAAATATATCAAGATATATGATAATAGATAAGCCACTTCAAGGGGGAAACCTCCAAAAGATTCAATAAGAAAAGAATTCATGATATGATGATAAATAGTTACCCACTACCTCCTATATATAGTCTATCGAGGCCATGGTTACTCCATAGCCTAACCTAATAATCAAATGAATGCATATATAAATATGAAATAACATCAAAGATGGATAAGTAAGCCACATGTCAGCTACTCCTATCCTAATACATATGATAAGTTAGGGCCATAGCATGCCCTTCCCCTTCAAACTAATGTTGTCCTCAATGTTTAATAACTCTGGATGTTGTTGTAGAAAGTCTTCACCTTCCCAAGTTGCATCTTCACTACTCAGGTTCTTTAACTTGATCAGATATTCCTTAATCTCTCTGGTTCTCAACCTCTTAGTATGTGTTTGAAGGATCTTCTTTGGTTCCAAAATGACACGTCCTTCTTCATCTAGTTTTGGGAGCTTTGTCACTTTCTATCCAATGACCTTATTCAAATAGGAAACATGAAATTCTAGGTGTATGAGAGATGAATGAGGTAACTTGAGCTTGTAAGTTGTACTTCCAATTTTTTTGTAGAACCTGATAAGGGCCATAATACTTAGGAACAAGTTTATTGTCCTTTTTCTATTACTTCAAGGACATCTAATTGTAAGGCTAAAAACATATAAATACCCAGTCACCCACATCTAAATTTCACTCACTACAGTGTTAATCTGCTTGTTGCTTCATCTTGTTTTGTGCCAAGGCCAAATTCTCTCTCAAAATAGCCAAAACCTCTTGTTGATGCTGAATGTGCTCCTCCACATCAAGAATCATCTATAGATTAGGTGTAGATGCTTATATGGGTTAAAATTTTGTGGAACATAATCATGCAATAATTCCCTCTACCCCCTTTTTTATCATCTTGGTCATTTGATGTGAACTAATAATTTATGGAGATTTTGCCTATAATCCATGTAGTTTAATTTTCCTACTTTTAGAATGAAAGTGCATGAATAGTTCCTGGAAGTTCATGCCAATAGTACCCAAGGTTGTGAGCCATTAAACTCCAAAAATAATAGATATGCTACCCATGGGAATAGAAAACATACGATAATCAAGATTTTATTCACCCATAACAAGCTTAATACTATGGAATTTGCTTGAACAATTAATTATGCCACCATCTACAATCATGACCTACGATTTTGGTGTTGGGTAGATGAAACAAATCAATCAAGTGGCCAACTTATAGTTGATGAAGTTATGTGTGCTCCTTGAATCAATCAACACTATCACCTTATATTTCTTGAGGAAACCCACCACCTTAAGAGTTTGTGGAGTGTTAATACCTTCAAGTGCATGACAAGAGATTATAGGTTGGGAATCTTTAGGTACCTCCTCCATCTCTTCTTCATCATCATTGGAGGCATCATCTTCTTATTCATTTTCATTGGATCCCTCAATGTATAATAACTTCCTATCAGCACATCTATGTCCTTTTCTCCACTTTCTATCACAACTAAAACACAATCCTTTTACATGCTTCTCTTTAATTTGATAAGGGGTCAATCTGGTAGGCAGAGGAATTGTTGGTGTCAATATGCTACTATATTTGAAGTGAGTGAATGGATGCTTCTTGTTGGCTATGAATTTTTCCTCAGCTCTACATGCCATGATAATAGAATCATAAATCTTAAGTGTATTAAACATGCATACCTCATGTTGAATGTGGTCCTTGAGTCCACCCAAAAATAGGTCATTCAAGTTCTCCTCAAAAATTATCTCCACACGTAAGGATAGGTTTTGAAAATGATGAATATAATCCTTGATGAAGCTAGTCTATCACAATTTTTCTAATTGGAAGAAGTAATTCTCTGTCACATTATTTCCATAGTGTAATTGGAGCTCCTCTATAAAAATTGACCAAGTGACACTGAGAGCCATTTTTTTAATTTTGAGCACACAACCATCGATACCAAATGAATTGATCAAGTTCAAGATACAAAGATGGAATGGTAACCTTTTATCCACCTAGGATCTAATGCAAATAAAAAAATTCTCTATTTGGTTAATCTAATTGAGTGGATCTTTTCCATCAAATTTGTGCATATCCACATTTGGTAACAGGTTTTTCTATGTAGTTAGATTTGAAGTAGACTGGTTAGGAGAACCACCCTTGTGGGGTTGTCAAATAGTGATAGCTAGATGATTTAACTAATTATTTTTCAAATTCATCATGATATCTACCAAACTATCTTGTATGGATTTCATATTAGATTGTATGCCTTGCACCTCACTTTAAATACCTTGCACACAATAGTCAAGCTGGCTCACTTTGTGATCTATGTCAGAGAACCTTGGTACAAAGGATCTAGTATCTCCCCCTTCTAACTCCATCTCTTCTTTGTTAGGAGTTTTACCTAGATTTTTAGCACCCTTTCCTTGGCCTCGAGTTTATGGACTTGCCATAAAAGGGCTTTACAATGTTGACCCTGATTAGCACTTTTGACCCAACTTTGACCAAGTGATTTTGGACTTATGTCAGCCTAAAATCATAACATACAAATAACATACCATAGCCAAATTTTTCTAAGATTTATAGTAATATAAATAACTCATAAAAATTCTTTTAATTACACACTATAGAGCAATTTTATGAAAAACCTTAAAATGGAGATAAATTTTGTAAACTAGATCCAAATGAGCTGAAATTTTAATGGAAGCTTAAGTTAATTATTTCCCACTTTCATTAAAAAAATTGTAGATAAATTCACAACCATGTTTTATATATATCCAAATTTAAAAAATCAAGATTTTGCCCATAAGATTACCCAAATCACAGCTCTGATACCACTTGTAATGAAATTACTTCAACAATAAAGTAGAATAAAAGAAATAGATTAAAATATGACTAAAATATATTAGGATATATGATAATATATAATCCACTTCAAGGGGACAACCTCCACAAGCTTCAATAAGAGTAGAATTCACAATATGATGATAAATAGTTACCCACTATCTCCTATATATAGTCTATCTAGGCCATGGTTACTCCATAGGCCAACCTAATAACCAAATGAATGCATAGATAAATATGAAATAACATCAAAGAGGGATAAGTGAGCCACAATTTATCTATTCCTATCCTAATACATGTGATAGGTTAGGGGTGTAGCATTGTCATATCTCATAATATCTATCTATCTAAACAAAACTTAAGCAACAAATCAATCATATTTTTACCTGTCTGTGTCTTAATTACTATGGTCTCACCATATATTTGACTACCTAACATAGTTTCTCCATCTATGTAGCCTCCTAACACCTTTTTTATAAGCCACCTCCTTAACTCAAACCTGATTATCATGGCTCATTTTAGTCTCAACCTACATCTGAGTGATCTCTCTATCATTTCCTCTAGCTCACCTATGGGGTCATCTAGGATGGTAATAGTCTCCACTCTCTCCTCTACCTCTTACCTCTATTAACATCATGTCCTCAGTGGTCTCTGCTCATCTCAATATAGAGCTAATAGTGGTACATCTAGTATCTCTACCTCCAGGTCCCTATCTTCTTAGCTCCTCATCATGCTTGACTAGTCCATGGTCGCTCTTGATTTGGCCTCAATGTTAGCCTCACTACTATTGTATTGAGTCCTCTCCCCCCCTGTGGATCCCTCACATACTGATCCCACTACATAGGCATTAGTATTAATGATTATAGATGAGGTAAGACCATTTTACCTAACACCAATGACACTAGATATGGCTCTTTCCAATAAAAGTAGTGTCTAATCACCTCTATCTTCTCTATCACTAGTGTAACTATGTGCCAACTTGACCATGTTGATGTTATGTGATTATATGGCTACCAAATGATGTCTACACATATTAATGACTACAACATTGGCATGTGGGGATTGACCTACACTACCTAGTCCTCCCTCCATCTCTACACCTAAAGTAACCTATCATCAACTACATGGGGCAACCCAGCTGATTGGTACATAGGAAATCTCTCATAGATCTAAGCTATCACAATATGACCGACCCCATGGTCCTCTACCCTCTGACTATAATCTCATACATATCATATACTAGCTAGACCTAGATGATTAAGCCTAGGTCATATAACACTCATTCCTCTAATATCATCTTACTCAAGGTTACCATGAATAGTAGTAGTTTGTAATCTAACTTGTGACATAGCATCTATTATGTCATAAGGCTTATCATAGCCTTTTAGATATAAAAAATTTGTGATGTATAAACATCAAACATACTCACCCTCTTATCTAATAGTATCATATTTGAGCTTATATCCCACATGGATAAGGTTTTCCTCTCCTCTAGACTATCTGGTAACCCTACGATCACTTGCACTCCTACTATTGGTAACCCCAAGATGGCATGGACATATTATAGTGTGATAAACACCTCTATTGAATCCCCATCCACCTCCCATTTGAAGATGTTAATCAATCACTCCCAACAACTAATGGAAATGACTAACAGGTTAGCACTAAGGGGGATGCAACACATCTTTGCTATCCTACTTATACCTATGGATCCTAGTCTAGCCCTATCACCATATGATATCTTATCTAGTAAATTTGGTAACCATGCTACATCTATAGGTCACCAAAATCTTTGTTGGCCCTGAACCCAAAAAACAACAAAGGATGTATCAGTTCTTCCATGTCATGTATAGTCAAAATACATTATTTTTATATTTTTTACATTAAAAACAAGCCTACATTACCTTATTTTATTCATTTTTATCCTTCTCAATCCTTCTTAACCTTCCTTGGTCATTTCAAGCAATTATATCCCTATTTCATCCTTTTGCATCCTTTTTTGTATCCTTTTAGCTCTTTGGTCAAACTAATTTCATTGAAATGTTCTTATATTTTGGCTTGGTTGATTCAAAAATCTAAGTCAACCCCCTTATTTTCCCCTCCCTAGTGTTGAGTTTCCATTCTAGACCTTTCAAACCACTTGAAAATTCTAGATCAAGCCTTTAGCCTACAAAATATATAGTGTCAACCCATACCTACTAGGTTGAAACTATGGATTCTACCTATTTTCTAGCTTACTAGGTTGACTAGGTTGACCTAGTGCTTTTTGCTTGTCAACCACTTACATTTTCTAAAAAAAGTGAAAATTTATTAATTTTTACCTAAATCCTTTAAATCCATTTCCCATATTCCTATTTTCTACCCATATAATCAAATTTTGATTCATTTTGACATATAAAAATGATTAAAATTCAAAATTACTAAAAAATCACTTAATTAAATATAAATTTCAAAAATTGGTTTGAGATTCTTAGTTACATACCTATAGTGCACTTGTTTCCACCTTTGGAGCTCCTCCTCAGCTAGTATGTTATCTCCTCACCATCCTAGCTTTTATTTCTCTCCAAACATCTTTTTTTCCTCTCTCACAAGTCAAAATAATAAATGACTTGTATTTTCCCCTATTTTAAATACTTTTCAAAATACACATCTTTCAATTATTGTCCTACAGATTTCTTGTTTTGATTATATCTTTGTTTCTACTCATCCATTTTTAAAACCATAAAATTCATTATATTCTTAGTGATTTAGATATTATTTTCCACTATCACATGCCTATTTTCTTAAAAAAATGATTTTTGGCTATTTTTGCACTAACTTCTATGGGTTCATCTAGTGTTTTCTGCATTGGACACCTTCATGCTTCTTACAATCTAGCTCTTTATCAATGACACTAAATTAAGTTAAAGGTGTGTGTTTTTCAAATTTTTCCTTTTTTTAATCTTATTTTCCACTTACTACACCTTACTTAGCATCAACATTTCATGTTATCATGTTTTATCTAGAAGCACCATCCAGTGTTACAAATACGTGACATGTGATGAGCTTCAAGTGGGGAATATGTATATACATAATATTTTCAAACTTTTATTGTTTACTAAAAATTTGTATCTTGTAGGAACCTATCGATTCTCAATCTCTCTAAGTTCATGGCTTAAGGGGTGTATCAAGAAAGGGGCGGGCATACCATTGGTGTTTCATAAGATTATTATTCCTTTTGCCACTTACCATATACACACTTGTCTCCTAAAGAAATTAAAAATAATATTATTCTTCTCATTCCTACCTCCTCCAATCTTTTCCTCCTTCCATTCCTCATTTTCTTTCCTTAACATCCTTTTTGACTATCAATTGTACTAAGTTGACTAGGTCAATTTAGTACAATTTAGGGGTATTCTTTACTTTCTTGGTTTGGTAGCCTTTCAGTCGACCTAACATAGACCTAGTTAATTATCCTTAAAAACACACTAGGTCAACTAGGTCAACCCTATATAGTTGACATTCACATAAGGATTTAAGGCAAGATCTTCCTATATATACAAGTTCATTTCTCACCATTTTATAAGAGAATAATTATTAGTAAAGAAGTATGAGAGAACATTTGATTATTGAATTCTAAGTGAGGAATAAAGCTTAGGGTTCCATAATTTATTTGAAGATAAGGATGCTATCTTGTAGAGAATTATTTTTTATACTTAGATAGGTTATGTATCTTAGAGCTAATTTATCTTGGTTATCCTTACATACCATAACAATCTCTTGTAAAACACCTTGAACAAGGGAGAGACTGAGGCTCGGTAGGTTCATATTCAAAGGTAAGAATTCATAACTTTATTTCTCCTTTGTAGGAGTATAAAGATAATGTATTTGTATTCTTCTCTCCATGTATTTAGGATTTTGTATAGATTGATGTGAGTATATGTCTTTTAATACATGTTTAGTTTAGCTGGTTGTTTTATTATTTCTAACCCCTACTTTGTGCCACAATCTTTGGTGTGCACTAGATTATATTTACTTTCTTGATATTAGAATAGAGTGAATATTTTAAAACCTTAGGACTCCATTATGGTTTTTGTGTTATTATGTTAGTCTATAAGCTTTAGAACCCTTCCTAGCATGATGTGTTGTGACAAGTGATACAAGTGATCCCTTAATTAGGTTTAGGGGATCCCCATATTGGTCATGCTCTTACTTAACAATTGTATCCATAATCATAAGTATAAGTGTGAACTATCTTATTTTATATAGGATTAATTCATAGACATGATGAATTTTTTATTACATACATTACTCCTTTACTTGATTTTACTTAGTTTTACTTCTTTACTCAGTTTTGTCTTTACTTTTGATATCTCTTAAGTAAGGACTAATCAATGAGAATTTCAATTAATTGACACACATTGTATCATGCTTCACATACGCAAATATAGACTCACAAGATTTGCCTCATAGGTAAGTTTAGATACCACTATTTTTCCTTTATCCTAGTCATTTTCCTTTACTACATTTTTATAATAAAGGGGGGGGGAATATAATCACCTAAAAATTATCATTCATGTCTTGGGTGTTCAATTGAGTCAATTTACCCTTTGTATAACACTTGACCCATCTTAGGGTCCCTTTTTATCCACTTTTAGTCACATGGTAGCTAAAAATAAAACCCAAGCCTATAAAACACCACATGAAACCCATAATGTCATAATTCATTAGTGATTTAGGTCACTACACCCTCTAAACATGTAATTTACATATCCCTAAGAGGATTAGGGTTGGCCTAGACCTAATCTTAAGTCACCCTCCCAAGTCATTTTTATGAGAATAACATAAACACTACTTTCATACCCTTACACTCTAAGTGGGAATTATCACAAAGAATCACACAAAAGTACCACTTCACATTGAGGGAAAGATCATAATTCTTCCAATATTATATTGACTCATCCCATACAGTTAATAATCCATACCTAGAATAGGTATTCATATCTTAAGTTTCTTCTAAGGCATCCTCTAATGAAATCAAACTTAGGCATTATATAATTCACTTACACTTACACCAAACACTTAGGTGAGAGAACTACATTGGGCTTGATCCCCCCTTAGAGTATTTGTATGTAGGTAGCATGCCCACATAAGGGTGTAGATCACATGTCAAGCACATCAAAACCATTAACCCTTTTTTCTTATGGTGTTCATTAAAACCCTTAAAAGCATGAAAACCTAGGGTTTTTGGAGCAAAATAGAGATATAGGAAAATTTATTGATCACATAGAGCTATAATAAGACTTGATCTACAAAACCCAAAAAAAATTTAGATAGAGGACATTAGCACCAAAGGAGGACACTAGCACCATATGGCACTATTGTCTAATTAGGATACTACTATCCAAGAAGTATTATGACACCTTGATCCTATTTATGACACTTAGACCAAGCTTTATCTTAGTTTTCAGCCTCTAGATCACCCATCTCAATCATTTTCTAGATAAGTTATCATTTACATTATTTATTGTTATTTTTAGAAAGGTCAAAATTAGTCAACTATGTAATAAATCAATGGTTGTATTTACTACATATTTCTACCTAGTTTTAATATACTCATGTTTTTAACAACATAGGATTTACAAAAACTAAATTCTAAAAGGTTAAAACACTAAACATGATTTCCCCCAAATCAAGCAAATATAATAAAAAATGAGTGATTCTAGAAACTAAGACTATAAAATTGATGTATACTACTCTATATAAATTGAGATTCAAAAAATATCTACAAATGCATATTTTTAGGAAATCATACAATAAAGCTAGGAAGGACACTATACCAATTCTCCCTTTAATGTAATCCTCCAAGATATGGCTGTAAATAATCAAACACACAAGCAAAAGATTATGAATGTAGGAGTAAAGAGAAGTAGAACTCCATTGTTAAGAATAAAATCAAGCAAGTGAAAAACTAAATAATCTTGTATTTAGAATTTCCTTGATCAGATTGATTACAATAGATTTAGGAAAGGTAAATTTATAGGTAAAATATAGGAATGACCCAAAATAATCATGCATGTGGAATTACATTCCCCAATGACCTAATAACACAACCAATATAAATAACTTGTGTAGGAAAAAAACATTAAATAGAATAAAAAACTACACCAATGCCCCACTTAAGAATAGATTAGGTGGTTAGAGAATTGGGTCCTAGAATCAAGGCCCAATGAGGTACCCAAGTACATAGAAAAGAGAGAATTAATAATCCCCACTAGAACCTAATGTTAAATTAGCCTGCACTCCAAGTAGGTCTCATAAGATGACTAATGTCAATGATGAGATCCTATGCATTTAGACTAAAGAAGTTGCACATGCATCGAATAATATTTTTTCCATTTTTTAGATGAAGAATAAAATGAGTGTACTATAAGTATACCCATTACACAATGGAGGATGAAGGTAGTAGGATGAAGGTCTCTGAAAGTGATCCAAATCTAATGTGTGCCATAGGTATGTAAAGATCATGCACATGAACTAAAGGTAATGCCATTGATGTAGACATGTCAAAAGAAGGAATGAATCATTCATTGAATGTATGTCCATATGAAGTGAAGATCATGACTCAATAACCATAAAAATTAAATTAATAGACTATAGATGAAGCACATGGGTCTAGATAATGAGTATCCACTATAACATATGAGTCTTCAATTCCGTAAATAGGTTTACTCTCACTAAATAAAAAATACTCCTCTAAAGTACAAATCTATGAAGGATATGTAATAGAAACATTTTTTAATGGAATTAATGTGGTGTGTACAAAAATACATCTCAATTTTGGTAGTAACTCATCCCATAGGGGTGGCTAAACAAAGAGAAGAGCATTTTCTAATAAAAATGTCTCGTCACAAGAAATAATAGGAGAGAATTTAATATTATAAGGGAGAATAGGAGGAAGAGGAGAGATAAAAATATGTATATAATAGTCTCCTAAAATATTCTAAAGAGTAATCCAAATATGGATAGGAATATTTTTATACTCCAAATGGTGGTGTAGATCTATGGAAACATTTAGTAACAAGCATACATACATCGTGTCACATGAATTGAGTTAGTCATTGAGCTAGACTAGGTTAGTGGGTGCAATCACTTGTCCATATAAAAATGGATAGAGGTATTTTTGATTCAAATATGTTCCATACACAAATTTCATGAAGCATAACTTGTCCTTATAAGAAGGAATGGATATGAGTATTTCCTTATAGTGCATCTCTTAAGTGGATTTGATGTGACCATAAGTAACCCAAAATAAGAGTATAGACACCAAGTAAGGGCAATGAGAAAACACTACATAATGCAATCTATAATAACCCCTCGAGTTTCAAGAACAATGCATGCTCAATGTGATGGATGTCAAACTTAGCTGAAAATGCATCTATGAATGAAAAAATCTATGTAGAGTTTAGTGCAAGTAATAATGCACACTCTTAGTATAGATTCTAGACTCAGTTGAGAATGGGTCCACATAAATGAGAGTAATTAGTGAACAAGTACAATGCACACTTATATAATGGATATTAAAAACAACTAAAAAATTCATCAAAAAATGTGAGAAATTAGTGTAGTTGATAGTTTATAATCTTAAAAATTGAGTGTACACAAGAGATAAAGTAGGTCCCAAAATAACCCCCTAATACAATCAACAATGACACCCCTAAATTTATAAGTAACAATGCATACTCAAGTGATGGACATTATACTTAGTTAAGAATGTGTCCATGAGCAATCAGTTCTTATGATGTCAAAATAGAGAAACACAAATGATAATAAAAATAAATAAAAAGGGATGAAAGGATATATCAACAATGCATCCATAAGGAGATAATAATGGTTCAAAAAAAAAAATCATGTGAAGGGGTTTCACCTCTTATCAAACTAGACCTCACCCTCCAACTTTATCAAGTGAGAGTAGAAAAAATGTGATAAAATAATTATAAATTACCTCATTTATAATTCTTTTCTCCTTTTATAATAATCCCACTATGTGATATTTTATTTAAAAAATAATAATAAATCCCTCTTTATAATGAATTCTACCTCAAAAAATTGCATCCACTATTAACAATTGTATATAATTTATTTTGGTGGGGCTCGACCCATTAATCACCCTCCACTTAATGTCTTATAAAAATACAATATAGCCAACCCAACTATTCAAACATTTAAATATGAAAATACATTCTTATGTTTTGAAATGCAATGCTTAGTTTTTAAAAATAATTAATTAAATCACCTATTAAAACCATGGTTTTTTAAAACCATGAACTTTGTAAATAACCAACAAAAGATATAAGAAACGTAGGAGGATGGTGAGGAATATGTAAAATAATGGTTTTGAGAATTCAAGGCTAAATAAATTATTTATTTTAGTGTGGATAATGGTTTTTAATAGTTGGATAAAAGGTTTCATGGTGAGAACTACCTTTAGCATGTGGCAGTGGTTCTCTACTTCATGGGAAGGTCATGTGACACTCGGTTTGATGTTGGTGGAATGAAAATTTATGTGGAGGATAGTTTGACATGTATACATATCCTTGATACCTCCCAAGATCAATCAAACTCCTCTCATTTTTTTAGGTTGGCATGATGTTAAGTTTTATTTATTGAGCCCACTATGCCTACAAATGGAAAGAGGTTTTAAAAAAGTGGTGGTTTCACAATGACAATGGGTAGACTTGAAACCACTACTCCAAAGACATTCCATAGATCAAATCTGAGAGTGGTGTGGTTAGCATGTAGATAATTCCACAAGAAAACCACTCAAGGACTTTTTTTCCATGGATCCCTCCATGGAAATGACATTTTGTAGCTTTTAATAGTAGTTTGAGACCTTCAAGAAAAATTATGTAAAAAAATAAAAAACTATAGAGCCAAAGTGAATTGGAAAAAAAATAGCCACATAGAGAGAGTAATTTAATACAAAACAATCCTATAATTTTGAAACAAGTAAATGTTGTTTTGAAGCAACAAGAATATGTGAAGGCCAATGCCATTGATAAGGCTAAGAGGCTTCTTATATGTAGGCACACTCATTCACTCGTAAAGGATATTACAACATATTGAACAAAAAGAGATAAAATACTCAAAAAATATGAATCCTCAACTAACAAAAAATAAACAAATGTCATTTCTAATGTTAATGGCAATAGGAGAATAAGACTGTAGATAAACATGCATATATGAAAGTTTCTTCTCAACAATTTTTGTTAGAACACAAAATCTATATCTACTCAAGATTTCAAAATGAACAATAAAATGATGTTCATTTCTAGTACCCACTCTAATACCATGATAAAATCATCCAAGATCTGACTAAAAATAATTGAATAAATGAGCACAAGCTTATGAATGTGGGAGAAAAGAGAAGTATAACTCCATTATTGAGTATGAAATCAAGTAAGAACAGAACTAGATTATCTTTTGTTTAGAATTTCCAAGATTATATTAATCATATTGATTAAAATATCTTAGTAAAGGTATGTATATATATATATATATATATATATATATATATATATATATATATATATATATATATATGTAGGTGGAAGATAGACAAGACACACATACTCATGCATGTGGGATTATCTTCCCCAATGACCTAATAACACCTAAGAAAGCTAAATAAAGTGTAGGAAAAAACCATTACATGGAATAAAAACCTACACTAATACTCTTGTCAAATATGACACTCCTATAAAAATTTATTTCTATGTATTTTCTAAGATTGAAACTATGTAATCCCTCTCAAAAAATATATGTGTACTGATCTATGAGGTCTAGTCTCTAAGACAAACTTTTGTGAATGACCCTTCTTTTGAGGTGAGTTGTTGAACCTATCTAAGAACTTAACTAAAAAAAAGCTATGTAAGAGATTTTTATGACATAAATATTAAAGTATGAGTAATAGTGATAACATGGAATATTATGTTACCATCATATAGATTATCTTATACTTATAATAATGTGATATGATTTTAGAAATAATCATTCATAACAAGATTATATAGATAAATGATAACATTTTGACAAGTAGATATATGAATAAATTATATAACACTAAATCAAACTATTTGGGGAGAAATTAATGATATCCATCATGACATTAAAAGGGTTGGGTAGATGCATAATGTCTCTTATGGCATCAAAATCTGAGTAAAGAAGAAAGTAACGAGTCATAGTATTTAACCTTTTAGGGTTTTACACAAGTAATTCATATGTTTGGTTAATGGGTTGAAATGTCTAAATTAGTTAAATAAATATACAATAATTAAGTACTAATTTTTTATGATTTTGACCTTGTTTAAATATATATAAATATTTAAAAATAGGGATAAATAGAGACTTATCTAAAAATTGAATGTCATGGATGATCTAGGTTCTAAAATTTGAGATCTAGGTAGTAATCTATGTCATAAACAAGATTTTGTTAATCATCTTCTCACTAGATAATAGTGCTCAGTTTGGATAGAAGAAACATCTATGTGTAGTTTATTTAATGTGGTGCTAATGTCCCCTTCATGGGACTATTCCTATTTTTTAGGGAGCACCTACACCTATGTCTGTATGTTTTGTTCCTATGTGACCAAAACTTGTAGCTTTGTGTTATACCTAAAATACATGATTTGATGTGAAAAACCTAATCTCTTTATAAGTATGTCATTATAAATAATTTTGTGTGTTAATAGGATGGACTAGACATCCTCAACAACCCACTATGTAGATAGTTGCCTACATACCAATACTCTAAAAAGGGATCAAGTCTAATGTAGTTCTCCCACCTAGTACTTGATGTATGTGCAAGTGAATACTAGAATGAGAGTGGCCTTAGATGATTTGAATGTTATTTATATTTTAAATGATTGAAATATTGACTTAGGGATATTTTAGATGGTAACATGTAGAAATTAGGGTAAAATAGGGATTAAATACATTGATTTTGCACAACTTTGTCTTTGTTTAAATAAATTTTGCATCTATTTTACATCTAGTGAATAGAGGTGGATTAGGCTTGTATTTATAAGGTTTTATTTCTTGTACAGATAGGAAAATGATCTTAGGCTGACCTTAGAAGGGGCACACATTATAAAAACTATCTGTTAGGAAGAGTTAGGGTGAAGGATACTAATGCCCAGTTAGGGACACTAGCACCATGTGTCTGTAGTGTCCCAAATGTGGTGCTAATTTCTTATTGAAAAACTTATAATAAATTTGTATTGGGATGAAATATGATAGTTATAGGAATATTTTATGATTGTATGTAGGTGACTGTGGTCTACTAAATGATTAGAAATGTAATTCTGATGCTTAAGGATATGTCTGATTTTATCCTAGGGATAGGTTAACTAAAACAACACTCTTAGCATCTAATTATGACTTTTAGGTGATTACATTTTCCCCATTTATGTAGTAATGCAACAAAGTGAAATGACTAGTATAAAGGAAAAAAGTGTACCTAGACTTACCATGGAAATGAAGCCTATGTATCTAAGTTTAAATATGCAAATATATGTCTATGTATGTGAAACATAATACAAATTAATGTAATATAATGAAAAAATAAATCCTCACTTAAGAGATGATAAAAAATAAAATAATATTGAAATGAAAGAACTGAGTAAAGCTGAGTAAAGAGAGAAGAAAGGAATGAATACACTTTGTTGAGTACATGAACCAATGCATGAAACTAGTGATAACCTATGTTTGTGAATGTGCATAGTGATCATATCATTGAGTAACTTTAATTGAGATAATCATTTTCTCAATCCTCATACAAGTGGCTCAAGAACTCAATATATTTTTGAATCCATCATTGCCCACCCCTGCTTAGTGGATCTTGTTCTCTGTGAATAGTTTGGATAAGACTATAAGTGTGTCTAACCCTCTCATATAGGTGGATTAATAACTCAAGTAGGACATGAATCCATAATTTACCCCCGTGTGAATTATATGCATCTATAATTGTATTGTATAAAGTGATGAAAGTATCTAAGTAATTTTGTGTATTTACTTTTGTGGTCACTTGGTTATATTAGGTATCTCTAAGCCACTCAAGAATGCCAACCACTATAGATGGAGTAAGGCATGAATATAGTGACAACATAGGATGTGATATAAAGTGTATAAAATGTAGAGAATGGCATGAAGTTTCTCATTCCATTTAATCAACCTGTTTGAAGCTAAGTATATGGAAACTATGTGTCACACACACACCCCTAATCTGGTATCTAAGTATACTAAATATGACTCAAGTATGTAATAACTAGACCTATTTAACTAATATAAATGTATAAGTTATTATACCACACATGATGTGCCTAAATTTAAGCAAATTTTATGAATCTAAAATGAAATAATGAATTTGAGATAAATCTAAACATAATTCCCTAACTTGTGACTATGTATGTGTAAATCTATACTTTATCTAGTGTACTAGTCTAAATTATATGGACTATCCTAAAGTTAGGAATAATAGATAGTATCAACCTATAGTGAATAGTAGTGCCTTATGGTACTAGTGTCCCAATTTAGGCACTAATGACTACCTGATCTAATTTCTATGTGATCTGAACTAAATGTTGAGTCTTTGTTCTATTTTGTGTCTGACCTGTGTCTGATATTTGAAATTGAGCTTGCATGATAAAATGTATATGTGAAAATAAATGTACGATCTTGATCTCTATGACAAACCCCTTTGAATTCCCTCTCTTTTGAGGTTAGTTATAAAACCTATGTAAGAACTACCCTATAAATAAGTAGCTCTACAAAATGTGATAGCTGAAGCATGTACATGATATTCTAATATAATGTAAAACATAACATTAGAATGTAAATATATCTAAAAATAATTAGGAAATGTAAGATTTACATTGTAATTTATCATTACACAATATTTTCAAGTTATATGTAAGTAACTTACATAACAAAAAAATCTAAGTAATTACCTAGGGGGGTGGGGCATGATGTCCATAAAGTCTCCCAAGTAGGAAAGGTAGATGCATGAGAACTCTCAAGGCATCTAAATCTAGTGTGCATGTGTGTGTTATAGGAAAATACAAGTGTCATGGTGTATAATCATGTAATGAAGCAAACACACAAGCACATGAGGCACACAAAAAATAGGCCAAGGAGCCATAATACAAGGGACATGGGAACATGTCACTAAATCTAAGAATAAAAACATATAAGGATATGTTTAAATATCCAAATACATAAAAAAAAATGTAATTTAGTGTAGATCCACATAGAATAACATGTTCAAATGTTTGCATATAGAAGCATGAAAGATCACACATAAGGGACACGGACACATGTCTAAGGCATACAAACAGAGAAGTGGAGTAGAAGCTAAAGAATAATGGCATATTCAAATGACCTTGAAATGGAAGAAGCATAAGAAACACAATCAAGTCTAATCTAGGAACTAGAAATTAAATAATGTATAACTATGTAATACAAATATATGTAAATGCTAGGATACATATATACTAAGTCTAACTAGTGATAGTTTGCAAAAAATATGAGTACTGAAGAACTATGATAAATATTAATATAAATCAATGTGTAAACTAGAATTTATAATAATTAAATATAAAACCTCATAATATAAATTATGTGTGATATGCCCCAAGTAGGTAAATGTACCAATGTATAAATATGGATCAATGTAAATACCCCCAATGTGTAGATGATAAATGGTTTGGATTATTGTAGTGGATCGAAGTCCTATCTAGAATCCAAAATCATTCAACAAGAACATGTGAAGCATATTTGTATGATAAAACTAACTATACTAGGATATATAGTAATATGCAATATCTTTAAAGTATTATAAACTTAAACATAACAATGCATATAATCTATAAAATTTTTACGTTTTTGAAATATTTGAAATATTTTGTAATTTGACATATATTAATTTAATGTTTTTTTAGTATAATTTATTGTTGGAGAGTTGTCAATGATGTCATAGTGATGTCATAGAGGTGTCTTAGTGAGTGGATTAAGTGCCTTGATATCTTAAGTGACAATGACAAAGTGTGCAATATGCTTATCCTAGTATGCTTGAAGTAGGCTTGGTTGATCTTCAGAGTTTGACTATTTGGAAATGTTTAGGGATAAGTATGGAGTATTGATCATGTAAAATGGGTCCTATAAGATTATTTATTTGATTTTATTAATTATATACATGAGTGGTTTTCATCTAGTTGATCATTATCTTCATCTAGACATTTTGGGTCTAGTGGTAATCTAAGTAGGTAGTTTGTTGACATCACCATTACCATGTGTGGATGAGTCAAGGGGAGTTGGTCATATTATTATGATCAAATTTTTTCCTATATATTATGTTATAGATCTTAGGCCATGTAACTAAGCATGAAAAAAATATATGCAAGTGCAAATTTGTGCTCCCAAGTAATTTGATAGTGTTTTCCCATAGCTAAATTTGCATGAGGCAAGAAAGAGTCATGTAAGTAGTTGGTGATGGAATATCTCACATGTGTGGATGTTTTAAGATAATTTGATCATATGGGTTTGTCCATTTTTGCTATTAGTTGATATTAACTAAATTTTATGTCATGTTCTGAAGTGTGATAAAATATATGCATGTTTAAAGTTGGCCTTCCAAGCAGTTTTTAACATAGTTGGCTCTGTGGTAGAAAAATCTGAGTGAAAAGATTAATGACATTATATCTCACAAGTATGAATATTTCAAGAGTCTATTGATATATGTTTAGATTTTCCTATATAAGGATATCATATGGTCCAAATTTTAAATCATGAGACTAAGTGCAACAAAATTTATTGAGGTTTAAAGTTGTCATTCCATGTAGATAGTAATGGTCCCCATACTTAGTCTATTTTTCATGAAGTTAAAGATCAAGACCATATGTAGATCCAATAGTTCATGGGTGATCATATAGTGAATATATATGGTGTGAAGTAAGTCAAATGAGTTAAAGTGTTCATTAGTTAATGAATTTAAAGATTGAGCTCCTTACAAAAGGATCAACAGAGCATGTTCATTACAAGGTGTCAGGAAGTAATGAGATAAGGAAAAGTGTTCAAATTTTAACATCAAAAAAATATAAATATCAAGTTTATTCTAATATCTAATGTTTCATGATAGTTCATATAAATAAATATCAATGGTGCATATTGTAGATATGAAAAAATTGCATACCACAATTTTGAGTGTTGAAATACCCCTTGACCACCTTGAGACCCTCTTAAGACCAATCTGACCCTTCAACCCATAACCAAACCTAACCATAGCTAGTTTAACCAAAATGACTTAATCATATATTTTACCTAATTTGACCTTTCACCCTTGACCATCAATGGTTAGGCTTACTACCAATAGTCACCTTGATCATCGATGATTAGGGTGCACCTCCTTAACCACCAACATGAAAACTCACCCACCTTGATTTTATAAAAATAACTTGTCCTCATCCATGTATGAGCCACTACATCAGTGAGTTATAATTATAAATCCTAGTTCATGCCTTGTTGTAACTCTCTTGCCTTGCCTATAAGAAGAGAAGATCAAAGAGGTGAAATCCATCTATAATTATTATCAAGAGCTTGTGCATCAATAATTCTCTTTTTATAGGTCAATCCTCATCAATAATCCAATAAACTATCTACTACATTAGAGAGCTAACTTGCTACCATAGCTTTACTAAAGTTCTAAGTATTGTTACTCTACCAAAATCATGCTAGACTTCACCAACAATTTAATCACCTCAAGCATCTACTCGATTAGCTTTTTTCAAGATAAGTGTTTGATTTTTAGTATTTAATTACTTTGTTTTCTTTTCAATCATAACCTAGCACCTACCCAACTCCCAAAATCTCACTTTTTAACCCCATTAAATAGCCATTTATCAACCCATATCTATACATAGGAACCATTGATGGTTATTTTAACTATAAATGGTCTATCTAACCACTGATGGTTACCTCGATTATAGATGGTCATCTTAACCACAAATAGTCACTATGGAAACACATTCCAACAAGCTAGTTTCAACTACTTGCCCCCAACCAAACTTGATTTTATATGTTCCTACTTGTTCACATACTCCTTTATAATTTTTTAAGGCATACCCCAACCATTTAGCACCATTATTAATTAGTTTATCACTAATTTAATCATTTATAGTCTATTTATTAAAGCAATCTTTCTTGTGTTCAATTTTAATACCTTTAATTATTGATTCAAGTACTTTATATTCTATTTTATAAACTTAATTTTTTGAAATGTGTGGATTGAAATTCCTCAAGGAAGCTCTCGCTTCTGAGATCTAGCTATTGCTAGGTAATCTACTCAACTATTTTTCTAACAAACAAGTTTGCTTTGGTGTTTTCTTATCTACATGTCATCCTCCCAAGCCAAATAAGAGATCTTAAAAATATTCTAATTCAACATGTACAAAACTAAAAAAGTTTTTCAACCATACCTATACTTAATTTCTTCTTTCCCTTTTCCAATAATAAGTAAAAAATTATTGAAACATTCTAACATACTCAGTGGGACCCTTGTGTCTTTACTTGGGTTTTTATTTGCTTGTATTCTCTCTCTATTCTATGATCATTAATGAAATAAAAATTTTCTTTTGGGATTAAAATTAAATGCATACATCAACTGCTTGAAATTTTATTTGATATACCTTAACTCAAAAGCAAAGTAATCTATCATAGCTTCACTCTTTGTTGCACACACTCAACCAAACCACTTTCATCAATTAAATATCAAACAAATTTGAGACAAGGCCCGATGAGGATTTAATCACATAGTGGTGACCTTACCCTTTCCCAACAATCCTACTTAGAGGTCATTACCAAGGGGAGAAAAAACTTAGCTCTCTAGTTGAGTATAATATCTGGATATCAATAAATATTGGCTAAGCACCTGAGACCCTTATCATTATAGTGTGTGAAGTGAGGGGGTAGGAACCAATACCAAGACATGTATTGATTCCAATATATATTATTTTTTATCACCTAAACACAACCTAGAACAAACCTTAGACTTCCTCTCTAGTACCCACTCTTCAAACCAATTTTAGTCACACAAATTTTTAAGGCATAGGCCAAAAGTGAGATTAATTAAAACTCTAGGGATTAACATCTTTTTTAGATTGTGATTTGATTTCCTTGATAATTTTCTTATCTTCTCATTATTTGAGTAGTTAGTTTATTTGTGTTTTCTATCTCCTCTATCTCATATGGTTCTCACTCACTAGCAATGAAAAGACCTTACAGAGCAAAACCCATCACCAAGCCAACTTACCTCTTCTACCTTTTCATCTATGGACTAGGTTCATGAGCTAGTAGATTTTCCTCATCCTTTAGGAAGTCCTACTTTCCCTTGGTAGTTTCCCTAAGGAGATGAAGATTTTTCTTCTTTCATAGATACCAATCTTGTGGCCTTGCAACATTATCTTAAAACCATGTCTTACCATATCCTAGCTTCAACCCCACCTGTAGATCCATCTTATGGCATGCCTCTCCACCTCATGGGGAGTACCTATATTTCCATAGTTACTACCCAATATTTAACAGCCCAAGCTTCCTCATCAACCAATAACCCCTTTGAGACTACCATAGAAAATCAACCAACCAAAACTACCACTGACCTTATACCTTCCACTCCTACCAACCACTCCTCCATCATGGGAGTGCCTACATATAACACTATAAACCTTCCTTTAGCTAACCCAAATCCATCAACCACTAATTCACTTCAAATCCTTATGGTGTCCATACGATCTACCTTGCCACTAATTAGTACAAGGGTGACTACCCTTCCATAAATCACCAACCCAACTACCACTCCTATCCAAAAATCACCCCTTACACCAAACTTTGGTTACGTCCCTAACCTACAAGGGCATGTACACCTACCCACTAATGAACCACCTATATCTACCTACCCTTATGTATCCTCCACCTAACCATTGGAATCCATTTACCAATATGTGGTAGCCTCCCAACCTCCTACCCACTATCAGTATGTCTTCCAACCACTATAGAAGTATGCATCTTATAACCTTCTAAGTACATAACACCAAGCAAACCTAATGAATATTATTATGGACAAGATGACCACATTAGATTCATCCATTTTGGGTACCAACAACATCTTATCATATGACCAAATCTGTAATGAGCCCATCCATCTATTTGTACCTATCAAGCCATATCTTCCCCAATGGGAACTTCCCAAGTTCTCTAAATTTAAAAGTAAGGAGGAGCCCCAAAAAAACCTTAAGGCATTTAGGCATGCTTTTTATCCCATCACCTATGATGATGCCCTCCTTCAACGCACCTTCCCCATGTCTCTAGCTAGTCTGGAATTGGATTGGTATAGTGATATACCCAAGCACTCCATTTTCTCCTTCACCCAACTGTATTAAACCTTCTTAGACAACTTTTAGATAAATATCTCGAAGAAATTCTCTATTACCAACCTCTACTCTATCTATCAATTTGAGGATGAATCCATTATCAATTTTGTGGCTCATTGGAGGATCCTAATTAACCAACTTTCCTTCTCCCTACCTCAACCCAAACTCATAGAGATCTTTACTCAGGCATCTATCAGACATATCTCCTCTGCATTGTGTGTCCAAACATCCAAAATTTCAATGAATATTTTAGCATGGCACGTAAGTTAGAGAACTAATCCACTGATGAAGGAAAACTAAAGCTCAAAAATAAGAATTCAACCTATAAAACCAATTAGTCCTCTTCCTCCAAATGAAACAACTAGTCTAATACCAATAACAAGAGTAAGGGAACCATAAATGTGGTTGTCTTTAAGACCACTCCTCCACCTTCCGTCAACCAACTAAGTTCTTATAATTCCTCAAATCAAAACATGAGGAACCAAAACTAGAACAACTAGAAGCAATTCACCCCACTTGTAGAATTTTATGCTTCCATTACAATGAAATTATTGAAAGCCAATATCATTAAAATTATTCCTATCAAACCTCCTTAGTAGTTTGATGTCTATCATCTTGCACCTATTTAGTTTAATGAGAATGATCTATGTGCCTTTCATCAGGTAATAAGACATGACATCAGTAGGTACAACACCTTCAAGAGCCTTGTCTAATCCCCCATTGATAAGGGGGAGCTTACATTGGACAACCCCAATTCACCATCTAACCAAGCCCTTGATATATTTAGGCAACCTTTCCCAAACCATGCTCCTACTAAAACTGAGATCAATATGGTCAAGTGTTCTCATGATACCCACATAGTTAACATGGTCCTTGATTCACTCATTAATAAATAACCTAGTACCTAATCTTTTGGTTCTCTACCTCCTCAACCTATTAAGGTAGTGGAATTACCTTCCCTTCCTTTAGAAACCCAAACTGAGGAATTTCCATCCCTCCCCCTCTACTTATTGAGTTAGTGGAGCCACTAGCCTTCCTTTCAACTAAAATATCAAAACAACTAACCATCGTTACCTTATCTTCATCTTTAATTACCAAGAAAACCATCCCTTATTCAAAGAATATTATTGAATAAGAAACCCCCATGTCTACTCCTCTAATAGAGGAGCCACCTATCTCAACATTTCATCTTTTATTAAGGAAGAGGATGAGGTTACCATCACTATGTCTCCACCTAGGGGCTTATCTTTTAGGTCCACTATTCAGGGAATCAAACCAACCTATAAACCATTATCTAGGGTAGTGCATAAATTAGAATTTATCTCCAATATTGACATGGATCGATCCACCTTATAAAAATAATTAGGGATACCTTATATCACTAAGAAGGAACCTCTAACCATACCTTTACCAAACCAACACACCAATTCTGCTATCCAAACTCCTACCCTAACAACCAAACCAATAACAACTTTTACTAATACAACAGTCCCTCAACCATTCAAGGAACCTATACCCCAAGTGACCAAATAACATTCTTAAACCAAACCAACCAAATTAATCAAAAACCTTGGCACCTTCCCTACACCAAACTTGAGTCACCCCTTTGTGAAGTTGGAGCTTGCCTCACTAGAACCAACAACCAAATGCCAAACTGAAGAAATTAAAGATGTAAGACCACACAAAGGTTAGAATTACTAAATTTTTCTTCCCTCAACCTTGCCATCCATTTTGGGGAATCACCCCTATACCTTGGGTAGGAAGCCCCTTATCTCTACCACAACCCCACCACATCTCTTAGTCACATCTTCATAATTAGTTTTTTATGCACCTCTCTTCACTGCACCATCAATACATAAGCTACCTACCTTACAATCCTAAACCTATATCTCATCAACATCCTTATCTAAATTGAAGCCATCAACCAAGCACACTACCCTACCTAAAACACTTACCACCAAACCTATTTTTAAGCAACCTTCTACCTTAACCATCAAAGAAAAATATGATACACATCTACCACCTTTAGCTAAGTCCTACTCAACTATCTTCCATATTTTATTATAAACCTCTTGCTTAGCCTTAACCCCCATCAAACCTTTTGACCCTTTTACTTCAAAACATGTTTGGTATAATGACCACCAAGTGTGTTCTTATCATAGGACACTTAGCCATGATACAAAGAACTACAAAGCTCTATCAATCATTATCCATTGGCTTTATGACAAGGATGATATATCAATAGATGAACCTCATATGGACACCATCCCAATCAAACCAATAACCATACCTACCCAGTGCTTACCTACTCTTCCACTCTCACCTAAGAGTGAAGATGAGTCTAACCGGTCTACTACTTCAACCTCTCCTTCTATCCATGCTTTCAATCTAGTCACTAGATCACCATAGAAGGATAAAGGGAAGGCTAAGGTGTCCATTCCATGGATGTATCCATCTTCAACTTCCCAACCAATGAAAACCCATCCATCTCTATTTTTGACCAAACCCAAGGTGTTTATTTTAGATGCCTCCCAATTTAAACCCTTAGAATCCATCAAGAAGGTTATCCTTAAGCAAATTCACTAGACCTTGATGATGATGATATTATATGAGTTCATCTCTACCTCTCCTTATCATTTCTAAGCACTAATAGAGGATTTAAAATCCATTTAAGTCCAACTTGAAGACCCTCAGCCTTTAGCATCCTTTGTTGGTGCCCTTCAAATTTCCAACCTTGTTAATTTTAAGGATTTGGAAATACCTTCCATCTATCTTGAGGACCCATATTTCCTTCTCTGTATCATGGCCTACATCAACATAAATTGTATTACACTAGTCATTATTGATGGGGAAGTTAGTATTAACATCATCTCCTCCCATGCCTATAACTAACTTAACCTACTAGATAATGCAATGTCTAAAACCTTGGGGTCCTTTGGTCATTTAATGATACCATGGCCACTACTTTGGGAACTATCATCCTACATATCCATTTAGGACCCCACACTCTCCTCAAATGTTTTTATGTAGTGGAAGGAGAATTCTAATATAATTTTTACTTAGGATTACCCTAGATCCACTCCATGGGTTGTGTCCCCTCCACCCTTCACCATGGAATTAATTTTGAACACAAAGGCTAGGTCATCACCATCTATTATGAGTAGTAATGGTGGTGTTAATTCTAGGCATGTCACTATAAGACCAAGCAAAAGCTATGTTTCAGTCTTGGAAGAAAGAATAGAAGTCTTGAAGTTCCTTGAAATTTAGTGATTGAGCAAGTTTGATAATGTAGGGGTTATCCAGAGTGCCCAAGTTGATATCCATGGTGGATTACTTAAACATTTTCAAGGTCTCAAGAGGAAGGGATATATGGATGGGGAATTTAGGGCACCAAGGTAGGTGAGAATAGAATCATCATCCTAATAGTGAATAGTGTTAATGGTAGGAAAGTCTTCTCCTATCATCTCAAGATGGGTCAAAGGGATGGTTACCATTTTCCCTTCCTTTTGATAAGTTAGGGGTCCTAGGTTGATGATGTTGATGAAATAAATTAGGTGGGATGATATCATCATTTTCACACATAGGTAGAGAAGAGGTTGGTGAGAAAGGGGTATCTTTCATAACAATGGTGATGGTAGGTGGATTATGTAGCTTATTTTTAGGTAGGATGAAACTAAGGCCATGCTTCTCATGCAGCTTCCTAGTTTTAATGGTGACCAATTCATGTGGGCCATTTTCATATCATGTGAGACCAAAGCCTTTCCAAGCACATAAATGGAGGTATGTTTTGGTGAAGCTTAATCTATCTAGGTAAGAGAAACCAATAGTAAATGGTCTAGGTGAAAGAGAGGTGATAGAAGCATCAAGGGGTTTGTTGAGTCCTCCATAGACCAAATGGGTCTGATGGTGGAGAGGTCTAATGGAAATAATATTTCTAACATTGGGGTCATATCTCAAATGGTTGGTGAGTTTCCCATACTCATGAGGAGTAGGGAAATTATCAAGGGATAAAAGATAATACTCCCTTAGTGAAAGGTGATGGAAAATTTATTCTAAAGCATCCATGATGGGGATTTGGTCTTAAGGGATAGAGGCACTATTAGATGCCTCATCAGTAAAATGGGATATGATATCTGCTTTGGTGTTTGAAGGTTGGGTTTTAGCTACTGAGGGTGTGCTAGATGGGGGTATGAGGATATCATTAGGGTGATAGGTCATGTTGTATGTTAAGAAAGGACTTGGGTCAACTTAGTTACCAACCATGATGTCAAGCCTATCAAACAAAATCTTTGATGCATGTACCCTTACATAGCCCTTTTTATCAAAGAAGAGCTTTAGCATCTCATATCAGTCAACTTTATTCAACTTATTAACTACCCCCAATGGGTCTCAAATGTTGTACCTATCATCAAAGCCATATGGTGAATATGAATTTGTGTGGAGTTTCATGACCTAAACCTTTCTTTTCCTAAAGATGACTTTCCTCTATCAATCATTGACCAACTAGTTGATCTTACAATTAGCCATGAGATGTTATCTCTCATGGATAGATTCTTAGGACACAACCATATCTTAATTACTCCTAAAGATAAACTCAAGACCACCTTTACCACCCCTTAGGGAGATTTTTTCTATAGGGTCATGCCTTTTAAACTAAAGAACATTCGTTCAACCTACCAATGTGCCTTGACTTATATCTTCAATGACCTTATCTATAATATTATCAAGGACTACGTGGATGACCTTCTTAGAAAATCCAAAATCATAAAAGACCATTTGGCCATTCTCAAAATCATCTTTGAGAGGATTATGCACCATCATGTCTACCTTAACCCCAAGAAATGCATTTTTTAGGTCTTTCCAGGAAATCTCCTTAGTTTTATCATCTCCCTTCACATAATTGAAATCGATACCACCACTATTAAAGCCATCCTTAACATGTTTCCTCCCATCAACCTCAATCAACTCCATATTTTGTAGGGGAAGCTTCAATCCATTCATCATTTTATCTCCCAAATTTTAGATTGATGTCAACCCTTCCACCACCTTATAAAGAAGGATGTATCTATCAAGTGGAATAATGAATACTAACAAGCCTTTTATTAACTCAAATAATACCTTTTTTCATAACCTATCCTCACCTCTCCCAAGGATGAACAACATTTCTACCTATATATCTCTACCACTAACTGTTCCTTAGGGTAATGTTGGCTCATTGAGATGAACAACATAGAGATCAATTCATATACTACATTAGCCACATGCTTGTAGAGTATGAGACTTAGTATACCCATACTGAGAATATTTTCTTAGCCTTAGTCTTCATGGATACCAAACTTTGCCACTACCTTCTTAACTATAAAACCTATGTCATAGCCAATATTGACCCATTCAAGTACATACATTCCAAGCCATACCAAAACAAACATATGGCCAAAGTGGCTCATTGTCTTAGCTGAGTTTAACCTTGAGTTCCTTCAAAAAAATTCAATTAAAGGGCAAGTCATTGTTGACTAATTGGCTTAATCACCTTTATAAGATAACCAACCTCCTCCTCTTGAGTTCCCTGATGAGTCCATCATGACCCTATCTTAGGTAGATTTTACCTATCAAGTTAACATGTTATTTTATGGATAAAAGTGTTAAAATGGTGGGAGAGAAAGTATCATCCTTATCCCCTTTGATAGTGAACCTCTTCCTTTGTCCTTCAAGCTTGATTTTGAATGTACCAACAATATAGTTGAGTATGAAGCTCTGGTGATAGGCCTTCAAACTACCTTAGCCCTAAGATTCAAAATAATAAATATATTTTATGACTCCAAAATTATGGTCAATCAAATAAATGGATCCTACCAATGTAAGAATGATATTTTTTAATAGTATAAATAACTAGCTAATGAACTCTTACCAACCTTTGAACACTACCACATCTAATCAACCCCATGATCTAGTAACAAGTTTACTGACATTGTTTCTTCTCTTTCCTCTTAGATACCATCCACACCCTTATATTATAAGTTATCTATAATTATTCATAGTATAACCTATCCTTCTTATGTCAAACCAGACTCTCCCACTATTTTCAATGTGTAGGAGACCCAAACTGACCTTTGGTACTAGCAAACCTTTGACTACCTTAACCTTTCCATAGTTATTTATATCCTTTATAGGAACGATCAAATGGAATTTATCTATATTACCTCTCATTATAACATACTAAGAGGTATCCTTTATAAATGTGTCTTTGATGGTCTCCTCTTTCATTGCCTACATAGTCAAGAATCCTCTCACATGATCAAGGAAATAAATGATGGTATCTATGGGGGACACTTTAGTGGCCTCATTATAGATAAGAGTATCCTTCATCTCAGCTATTACTAGCCTAATATTATCCAAGACTATTATGATTATGTGAAAAGGTGAGTTAAGTGTTAACAATATGCCAATTTACATCACACAGCTAGCCATAGTCTTTGAGTTTCCACTAATTTTTGGCCCTTTTCATAGTGGGGTCTAGATCTTATTAGAGAAATTAACCCTTACTCCTTGTAGTGACATAATTATATCATCACTATGATTGAGTAGTTTACCAAGTGGGTAGAGGTTATTCCTTTAATCTCAACCAAAGTGGAAAATATTGTCAAGTTTACCAACCATCACATCATCTGCCATTTTAGTGTTCCTCACAATATTGTCACTAAAAATGGTAAATCACTTAAGAACAAGTAAGCCTAGGGTCTATGTGATGCATTCAACATTAATTTAAGCTTCTCCTTGCCCTATCACCCTCAAGTGAATGGATAATCTGAGGCCTCTAACTAAACTCTTAATAACATGTTGACTAAAATGGTCAATGCATCTAGTTAAGATTGGAATTTGCATATCCCATTTAATTTATGGGCATATCATACTATAATTATAGCCCCTATGGGTGATACCCCTTTCTCCTATGTGTTTATAATGAAGGTTATCTTACCTCTCAAAGTTTAGATACCTTCTCTTCACATTATTTACAAAATCTCATTTCTAACGATGATTATCATTAGTACCATTTAACTTAGCTTAAGATACTTTGGTGAGTGTCATTTAGAATCCCTTACCCATCTCCACATCTATCAAGAGTGTGTTAATCATGCCTATAACAATCACCTTAAAGTGTGAGAATTCAATATCAGAGATCTCATCTTAAAGGAAAATAAACATGCCACTAATATGGAGAAAAGTAAGTGGGGTAAGTTTACTTTTAATTAGCTTGGAACTTATATCATAATCCACAAGTATGGATCAAGAGCTTACTGGTTGTCTTCTCTCAAAGGCAACCAAGAACCTAAGCCCCTCAATGATTCACATTTGCATCCATTATTTTTTTTAAAAGGATCAAGTTTAGATTTTGTCTAACTTAAGCTCATCCCTTGCTATTTTCCTACATTCCATCTCCCTATTATAGGGGTAAGTGATTAAAATTTAATCATGTGATTATCTATCATTGACATATCATTATCTTAAATAATAGTTATCATGACTCTACCTATGTTATGGTTCTCATGGTACTTTCCACACCTTCATAAGATGGATTCCCATAATAGTTGTTACCTAAATCTCTTTATGCTTAATCAGCCTTCTTATGTTTTTAGTTTTGCCTTCATGAAGGTAAACCCTTAAGCTATCCTAAGTAAGTCTATGTCAAGAAAGATCAAATGAAGCAATAAAAGGAAAAAAATCCAAACCATTAGCCATCATGGGACATTACCAACATTCACAGGCTACTCCCTTGAAGGAAAACTATTGAAAATTTATTTGAAATTGCCAAAATGTAATGTGGATTACTCCCTTGAAGGAAAACTATCAATAAGCATTTAAAAAATCAACAAAACTTAGACCTCTCCCTTGAAGGATGGATGAGTAAATAATTTTATCATAAGTATATAAATTTCATGGAGGTTTCCCACATCCATCAGCTTCCATTATACAATAATAAAGCAAAAGACTTGTCATCACAATCACAACAAAAGTAAACTAATTTTGAAAGCTACAATCAAATTTCATAAGCATAATTCCCTCATTGACCAGTCAACATAGTTTGACATAGACTTACTTATACTAACTCTTTGGACACCTACAAAAGAGGCATGCTAATGTCATGAGAAATTTCTATTTTCATCCATCTCCCCTTTACTCATTATAAGCAAGGTATTTTGAGCTTACTTGACATTATGTGTTAAAGACTACTTTTTTTAACCAACTAACGAATGCTAATGTGAAGCATTCAAAGGGCTTATGTTCATTAAACCAATCCAACTTCAGTTTTGATTTAGTCTTTTTTAATTAAGAAGCATCTTACCCTTTTTGTTATCCTATCGTGACTAGTTGATATTTTCATTATGATGTTTTTCTCTTGATTATATTCTTTAGTCTCCCATCTAGTGTTGTAAATTAAATTACCTCATGTGTTTTATCCTAAAAATTTATAACAAGCATAGAAATAATAAGCATGATAAAAACATAACATCCATGAACATTTATAATCAACCATTTTTCACTACATGCCTAAGTCTAAAATAATGTAGCATATACTCATTAAAATTTAGCATGTCAAAATCATAACCATAAATCAAAACCATCTCATGCCTAGTTAAGCCTATATCAATGTCTAGCATCCATAACATAATCATCATCCATAAGCAATATAAACATCACACCATAAGTATTAAACATCAACATCAAACCATAAACCATGAACATGAGCATAAATAAAAATCTTATGTATAACTCATGAGTCACATAACATCATAATGTGTATAAGTAGATAGACATTTCTCTCTCTAAAAATGTACATCTCATCATATCAACTCATAGGTTAGAATCAAAATGATATACAAAATGTCATAGTATAACTAAATCTATACTCCAAGAAAACTACTACCTCTTGGAGCATTATTGAATCTTAGTGCCTGCCCACTTATTATAGCTGTTGATCCCTTAGTTATCCCTATCTATATAGATACAGACACTACCCATTGCCCTGGTGTCACCACATTGGTACTACTTACCAAGCTATCCTTATACTCACCCCATCAGGGATCCTATGGACACTATGTCAATATATAGCCTCATAGTACCATATCTCATCCACTATAGCTAGGTATCATGTCATAGGGATGGTGCCTAGTGGCCATATCTATGTTGCTACTTCTCTTCCTCCTCTCTTCCCTAGAGAGTCTTACTCCTAGGTCATCAAGCTTAGTGAGGTCTTAGCTTGATTCCCTCTTACCTATTAGGGTAACAACTTGACCCTATAATGTAGCAATCTAGCCTTGAAATGTGGCCACCTACCCTTATACCATTATAACCTATCCCTATGTAGTGGCTAAATCCACTCCTACCTATCCATCATGGCCAAATGGATCCATGGCCATTTACTTCACACCTTTGTCATCTCCACCCATGTTTGTAGCTACATAAATGGGATGGTACCATGCCATGTACCCATATACTAACCCAAAATCATTTATCTATGCCCTAGATGGTAACTCTTCATATTCTAGTAAAGTTGGCATAAGATGTGCATTTGGTAGTAAGATCTTTGAATCCTCTTACCTATACTTAGGGAATGGACTTGGAATACCTTGTACCAGGTTAAACTATCATTGTAACTTATAAAATGGGATAAATTCCACCTCCCCATCTTGCTTGCCAAGTATTCATCTGTAGTTCTAAAGGGAGAGTGTTTGCCTTTTATAACCTGGCCACACTAGAAACTATACATATAGCCTCCAAGTGATACCTCCTATCACTAGTGCACCCCTTAACCACTCCACATCATGTGCACCACCTCTTGTACTTGATGTATTAAAATTACCCCTCCATCACTTAAAGCTAATGGGGAAATCTATATATGTGAAACCTACCCATGGTAACCCTACTATCCTCAAAATCTTAATGTGCTCATAAGCATATTAATGTATAACTATGCTGACACTGATACCATACCTCCTATGGGACTTAAACCCCCAAACCTCCATGTATATCTGAATAAGTAGAATAGGCATCCAACTAAATATAATCTAACCTAGAAATAGCTTGACCAACACCCCTAGTAGCAAGTAAGGGAACCTCTAGTTGCTCAAGTTAGAAAGCACAAAGTATGTAATAATAATCACGAACATGGTCATGAGTCTCCTCTCACCTATAGACCTCTTATACAAAGGATTATACCTGAACCCCATAGAATGCCATTTGACTTGATCACTACCATCCCCATAAAGAAGCTCAATGTGATCATCCCACTTCTTGTGATCTATATGGTAGATCATATTAGCTTGAAGTAAAAGTTGAGTGATCCTATGTATGTCCTCAAGAAAGATAGTCATCTCCCTGATTGGTAATAAAAAGGTGTTCATAGTAGGATCCTATCTCTTGATGAGTGTTATTACCATGGATGCATCTTGAGGCACATGTTAAAAGTGCCTCATAGCTCCAAACCCTACCTCATTAATGTAAGCCCAATTTATTGGGGTCATCCCCTAATTGATATTTACAAATATATATGGCACTTAGTCATGCATCTATATCTGCTTCCTAGCCTACATCAATTCAAAAACACAACTTAGTCACTAACATGAATATCATCTACACTACCCTTTTAGCAACTAACTTATTTCCTTATCTATCCTACCCATCTACCTAATACCTTCTAAAATTACCCTCTAATCCTACCATAACCAAACTATACCTAATGCATAACCATTCCATTTATATTAACTTTATAAATACTTATCCAAAACCTTATCTACCCTAGTTGACGATCGATGGTCATGTTAACCACTGATGGTTAGGTATCCTTTTTATAAGGATGTTGACCATCGATGGTTGATCTTGACCATTGATTATCACTATGGGTATTCCAAAGATGGAACACCTAAACCCTGTCTTACCCAAACACTACCCTAACAATAAAATAAGCACCAAAATCATCTAACCTAGCCCCTACCCAAACCAAATAACCCACCCACACTAGTAATTATTGATTTTACACACCGATTTACTTACATTCTACTAAAATCCCTAACTAGGGCATAACAAACAAAGCCCACGCATTTTAACCTACCCTAACCTCCCAACCTAATGCACATACATAAATCAAGCTAATCTACCAAATTAATGACACCCATACCTCATTTCATGACTACCATCATGGAGTTGGCCATAGGCCTACTCAGCCTCATTCATTCCCATGTGCTCCCTGCATCTTAATTGGTCCACTAAGTCCACTCTCCACCTTAGATAGCAATCTCCCACCTTAATAAGAACCTTCACCATAAAGTGTTGAAAACCCATAGATAAAATTCAACCAATAACCAGAGTGCAAATGAGGTAAAATTTATTTTATTTTCACTCTTGACTATTGGGCATTTAGGGTTTTCACCCTAACCATCGATGGTTAGGGTGACCATCAATGGTCACCCTTAAACACCTTGATTATCAATGGTAAAGATACTCACCTTGTTGCATTACCCTTAGTAGATACCTCTTTAGCAATAACCACCCATTTTCCCACCCACCCATGGAGAATACTTTTTCCACCCACCGTGATAACTTTGTCACATCATTGTTGGTCCATTCCAGCCCAACTAGCCCACATTTTGTGACACTTTTTACTTGGTCCTTTGAGCATAATGACAATATTACCATTTTCACCCTTTTTAAACTTATACCACCTTAAACTTACCTAACCCACTTGTGTTATTTTGGAGCACTTCCTACCTCAAATACCTATGAGGCTTAAACAATTTGTTTTTTCACTAGGAGTAATTCTTACCTTAGATACCCACCAAAACCCAAACATCACTTTGAAGACATGCTAGTATACCTAACCACCACATCTATATGCAGTCACATGGTCCACTTGTCTATTATTCTCCTAGCACTAACCTTTATTGTTATCAATTATGGCAAACTAATCTATGCATGATCTTAGTTATTAAACCTTTTATCACACTTTGAATGCTTGTTTGTGCTTTAGTGCACAACCTATCACCCACCTTCATGATATCCACATTCATAATCACCTTCACCAAACTTATAAAACTTGTACCTAATTCTAATTTACCTCATAGACTCTTAGTTTGAGGGGGAACACCTCTTCTCATTCTTGGGGCAACCAATCATTTAACCAGCATCAGATTTTTATTTTATGGCTTGTTGATTCAAAATGTATAACAAAAAGGGGAAAAATATAGACACCATAAATTTTCACACTGTGATTATGAGTGTTAAAATACCCATTGATCACCTTGGGATCCTCTCAATACTAATATGACCCTTTAACCCTTAACGAAATCTAACTATAGTTAGTTTGACTAAACTAGATTAACCCTAGCTTTTACCCAATTTGACCTTTCACCCTTAACCATCAATGGCTAGGTTGACTATTGATGGTCACCTTGGCCATTGATGATTAGGGTATACCTCCTTAACCACCAACATGTAAACTCACACAGCTTGATTTTCTAAAAATAACTTGTCCTCATCCACATGTGAGCCACTACATTAGCAAGTTATAATTAAAAATCCTAGTTCATGCCTTATTACAACTCTCTTGCCATGATTATAAAAAGAGAGGAGTAAAGAGGTGAAATCCATTTGTAATTATTATTAAGATCTTGTGCATCCAAAATTCTCTTTTTATAGGTCAATCCTCATAAATAATCCAATGAACTAGCTACTACATCAGAGAGCTAACTTGCTACCACAACTCCATCGAAGCACCAAGTATCGTTACTTTTCTAGAATCATGCTAGACTCCACAAATGACTAAATCACCTCAAGCATCCACCTAATTAGCTTTCTTCAAGATAAGTGTTTTATTTTTAGTATTCAATTAATTTTTTTTTCACTCATAACTCAAGACCTACCCAAATCCTAGAATCTCACTTTATGACCCTGTCAATCAGCCATTTATCAACCCAAATCCACACATTGTAACCATAAATGGTTATCTTAACTACTAATAGTCTATCCAACCACCAATAGTCACCTTGACCACTGACAATCACCTTAAACATCAATAATTAGCCCAACCATCCATGGTTACTGTGGTATCAAATTTCAACAAGATGTTTTCACCTACCTGCCCCCAACCAAACCAAATTATCTATGTTTATATTTGTTCATAGACTCTTTTTTAATTTTTGAATAATACCCCAACCATCCATCACCAATATTAATTATTTTATCACTATTTTAATAATTTATAGTTTATTTCTTAAATCAAGCTTTCTTTTGTTCATTTTTAGTACCTTTGATTATTTATTCAAGTAATTTATAATCTATTTTATAAAATTAATTATTTGAAACATGTAGATTGACAGCCCCTAAGGAATCTCTTACTTTTGGGATCTAGATATCGCTAGGTAATCTACTCAACTATCTGTCTAACAAACAAGTTTGCTTTAGTTCTTTCTTATCTACAGGTCATCCTCCCAAACCAAAGAGGAGATCTTCACAGTCTTTTGATTCAATGCATGCAAAAATGAATAGGTTTTTCAACCATACTTGTACTTATTTTTTTATTTCACTTTTATAATAATAATAAATTTTTTATTGAAACATGTATTAAGCAAGATTTTTTCAAAGTGTCCAATGTTTAACACAAATAAAAAATGATCTAAATACAAGAAATCAATGGAGTGCATTAAGTCAAACAGTCAAGACAAAGATCTAACAGTGAGTGATGAAAGGTAAAGGTTGAGCTAATTCAATAAATATTTATTGTTTTTTTAATCTAGGTAGAGAAGGTATGAGATACGAACAAAGTGACTAAGGTTTAACTATGATCATTTTCATTTGAATATTTAAATTTAACAAAGGAAAAACTAGTGCTCTGTATTTTGGCTATAACTTTCAATCCAGAATGAATTTACTCATGGTATAAAAATAAAATATATAGAGGAATCCAAGGAAAATATTTAAATATATATTTAAATATCTAAAAGTGTGTATAGTATTATTTATGAAGCTTCAAAGTTAACTATGTGTTTGTGTTTGTTCTAAAAGTAACCTGAGAAGATTGTTCAATCTTGTTTTGATGTCTCATGATGGCTTAGATATTTGGGAGTGGTTTAGATTCCATGAGGACCATATATCTATATTATGAAGGTTTGAATAATAATATATAGTATGAATAAAGGGTTAGAAGTTGATTCTATTGTTGTTCATAATGACTGTGTGCATAGAGAAGTGTTTGAGCTAATTAGGGGTTAGAAAAAGAGTGTTATGATGGATGTTGGAACTTAAAGAGTACCTATAAATCATGTGACATGGGTCCATGAGTTGTAAAGTGTTCTTATGTTCTTATTTTTCTTAGATAAGTGTAAAAGAGGTAAATGGGTCATCATAGGACCTAAAAAGTGACTTAAGCTTATTTGAAAGAGAGTTGCACTTAAGTGTGACCCATGTAAGATGCCTTAAGGATGAAAGCATGTGTTTTGGCCATAAATAAGATTTTGAAACTGATAATTCATGAATTATCTATAAATATTAAAACTAATGTGATGGTTTCTAGACTTGTGGAAGACTTGAAAGAGGTTTGTATGAGAAGAGTATGCATTGAAGTGAAAAATAAAGGATAGGTTGTGTGCCCATTGATGAGTTAATGAGAAGAATTTTTTTTTCACTATGTGTATGACCTATAGGTCATTTTTTATGATAGATTAGTGATCTTACAGTTTGAGGATATGAAAAGAGATTTGAGTGTGCATATGAGGATAGTTTGAGTGAATAAGGAGAGATATTATGGCATACCTACGTGAGAGGCCTATATGAGATAGAGAGAGAATTTGTGTAAGGGTTAGATAATAATAGATCCATAATCATGTGTTGAATACATAAATTCTAAGGTGGAGGAATTTAATTTAAAGGAGGATCTAAAGGACTTGATATTCCTTATGGTTAGTTGCTCTTTGTGAAATAGGTATTTCACTAAAGGCCTTTGGTCAGGAGGACTTGATCAAGGTTTTTGTTCTAAAGGACTTGACTAGTATCTTATTTATAATCTATTATAGGACAAGTATTTCATGTGCTTTAGGCTTGAGATTGGATTTTATTCCCCATGAGGGTTTCCCATAGGAACTATATATTATGTTTTTGATCTTGTGTATGCATTAATTAAATGATCTATCTTATTAATGTTACTTGATCAAGTTAATATTTGTTGATTTTTTGATAGTTTTAAAGGATTGAAATTTAAATTGAAATATTTTGGCTCATTGATTCACCCCCCCTTAGTTATTGCACCTATAAAAATTGGTATCAAAGCAGGTATTTTGGTAAAGGCTTGATAGCTTGAAGGTGATCTAAGGTACAATATGGGTAGTCATCAAGGAGGTTTATATACTAAGTAAACACCAATGTTCAATGGATCCAAACATGATTTTTGGAGTACAAGGATGAGGACATACATTATGTCTCTAGAGTTTGATGTATATCAATCTATTATGGATGGTTATGTTGCTCCTACTACTCCTCCATCTAGTGTTGCAAACAAGAAGCTATTTGAGAATAGTTTTAAGGAAAAAAATTCCATCAATTATGGTCTTATAGAGACTAAGTTCATTAATGTAATCCATTGTAAATTTGTTAAAGAGATATGACAAAAAATGTAGATCATTTATGAAGGAGATTCAAAGGTCAAGCTTGCTAAGTTGAAAAATCACAAAAGATAATTTGAAAGTCTCAAGATGAAGGAAGAATATTTTGTGGCATCCTTTCTGAAAAGAGTTGATGAGATTGTGAACATCATCAGATGTCTTGGAGAGAACCTTGAAGAGTATACTATAATTTAAAAATTATTAAGGTCTCTATCCCTTAAGTTTGATCCAAAATTATTTGTTATAGAAGAAAGTCATGATCTTACTCAGTTGAAGATAGATCAATTACATGAAACCCTTATTGCCTATGTGATGAGGAAGAATTATGATAAACCACCAAAGAAGGAAGCAACATTCAAGATAAAGATGAAGCTAAAGAAGAATTTCCAAGGTAATAAACCAAAGGAGGATGACATTTCTAATAGAGATGAGATTAAACTAATTACTTTGATTTTAAGGAAATTGAAAATAGGTTTAGGCAAGTATAAGGGTAAACTACCCATCAAATGCTTTAACTGCAGAGAGGTAGGACATTTTTCTAATAAGTGCCCTCATAAGTATAATAAGTATGATTATGAAGAGCATGATCAAGGTCATGATGATGGAAAGAGATCACTGAGGTCTGATAAAAGTATAAATAGATTTATAAGGTTTGATAATAAGTACTTCAAGTAAAAGAAGAGTCTCTATACCAAAGAAGATTGTAGATCATAAGATGAGAGTGAATTTAGTGACTTAGAGTATGATCATTAATATGATGGTCATATTGAAGATGAAAACTTGTTCATGGCTGACGAAGGTAGTCGATCACATCAAAAAGAGTCTACTTGGAGTGATTCCGATGATGATGAAGATGAGGTGGACTATGAGAATGAATTAATGAATGCTCTTGAAGAACTGAATATTGAGAAGAAGATAAATAAGAATATAAAATATAAACTCAAGGACTATGAGGATAAATTTAATGCATTTGAGGTAAGATTTATTGAAGACTTTAGAGAGCATGAAGGTGTTGTCATGTTTCTTAATTCTAAGTTGGAATCCATGTCTACAAGTCTAAGATATAAAGAAGAAAAATGCTCAATGTATGATTATAAGACCATGTCTTTGAAATATGGGTTAGAAAAGTCTACAAGTAAGGTGCAATCATTTTTCAAGTTTGATAAAAGTTCTAATAATCTAGATGATCTCCTAAAGAGTCAAAATTCAACTAGTGATAGATCTAGATTAGGTTTTAATGAAGAGCCCAAAGTTGTTTCTCAAGATGACATGAGTGTCAATGAGATCAAGGTGGATCAGCCTTTGAAGATTAATCATTAGACAAGGAATGAAGGTGCTATAAAAATGAATACAAATTAGATCAGATAACCAAATGCCATGAGGTATGCAAATTTCAATGGTTATTGTTATACTTTTAATCAATTTGGGCATAGAGATAGAGAGTGTAAGATACCTATTAGAAATGAGTTTGCATGAAACTATGAATGGAATCATCAATCAATATGTGTGAGCAAGGTTGAGTGTTTCAACTATCATAATATGGGACACTTTACAAAGCATTGTTCAAATAAGGAAAGGAAAGGTAAGTCTTCTTCAAAAAGAGTAGTTTTTTTCAATTATCATGACATTAGACACATTGATAGTTTTTTTCCAAAAAATGTAAGAAATTTTTAGTTTACATCAAGGAGTATTATTTGATACAACTATGAAAATATTGGTCACATTTCTAGAGTTTACAAGTGAAGGCCTACAAAACAAAATAGGTTCAATCAGTCTCCAAGAGTGAAACGAAGAAAGAAAGTTAGCTCATGGAAACCAAATGTGGTAAGGGTGAGTCATATTGAATATATAGGTCCAAGTAATCTATTTTTTATGGTTGAGAATGTATTGGAAGTTGAATAGTGCTAAGAGATCTCATTATCTACTCATGTTGTGAATGAAGAGACTAATTTCAAGAAGAAAACCAAGGTACTAGTTGAGGTTATTTATGAGATGTGTATGGATCCAAGTGAACATCCTACCATTTTTTAGCATGTATCATACAAATAAAATCAATTTTCACTACCTAGTGATGATTTTACTAACTAAAGGTGTATTTTTTAGATGAAAAGGTATTTCATTAATATATGTTATCTCTACATATTATCAATCCAATCTTAGAAGAGAAGAAGAGTGATTTAGAAAAAGAACCAGTTATCATAGTTTAGACTGAGAAGAAGAAGAACAAAATTAAGAAATATTATATCTATAAGAGGATTATCATGGTTACTGAGGAGATGTGTTCCAATCTTGGCTTCACTTTATCTTAGATCATTATGGTGCAAATGATGTATTTGTTTATGCTTATTAAGAGACTCCTTTCAGTGGAGAAGAAAGCATTGTTGTGGTGTTCTTCAAATGGTCATAAAAGGATAGAGATGAGTGTTTTTAGTTGGAGTAGGTATGTCCAAGTGGAATAAATGTTATGGTGATGTCAGAGTGATGTCATAACTATATATGGTTAGTCTTCAGGGTCAAATTGAAGGTTTTCAAGTGGAAAAAGAGGGTTTGTGATTTGTCAAGATGTCTTTTTTCATAGAAAGGTATATTTAATTTATTCCAGCATGTTCCAAGTGGTTTTGTGGTTTGAAGATATGTTGAAGTTAAATTTGATATTTTTATTTACTCTTGGGTTTCCCAATTTATGCTTAAGAGTATGTTGGTCCAAAAATGGGTTATAGGATGTATGGGTTCTCAAAGATGTGGATGATCAAAACTTGGTCCATAAGTGTGTAATGGTTATCTCTAGGTGTAAAATAAGTTTTAGAGGTGGGCGTTGACTAGAAGGAGGTATGTTGACTCTATTTATTTCAAGCTTCTAAGGTTTTGGGCTTTGCTATAAAAGTGGTATACCTTATGATTTGAGGTCTAATTATTATTAATAGGTTTATTTGGCTGAATGGGTTGTCAAATCATGTTTCACATAGATTTGAAGGTTTATTTTTTTCAAATTATTCTTGTTTTGTCAAGATGGAAGCCTAATTAGCAAGTTGGTTTGTGAAGGAAGTATGATGTATAGGATGATCTAGGTGTTGTAAATTGGTGTGCTTAAAGGGGCATATAATATTACTCTTGATATGAATTTTTAGGTATTAAAATGTGCCTACTAAATTTTTTGGGATCTGCATGTTCTTGGTAGGGCTACAAGGAGTCTAGAAAGGCCTAATAAGAAGAAGAGTGATTTATGATTAGTTTATATAATATATCAAGCTTGAGTGTTTCTAAGAGATTTATCAAGTTAGTTTAGAGAATTTGTTCTATTTTTTAGGTGGCATTCAATTTTTTTGATGATCCTTGAGGTGGCTTAAGAGAGAAGGCTAATAACCTTATATGGTGGTTCTTCATGGTGTATGGAAAAATGAAGATGATCAAGTGATGAAATGGATCATAAATATTAGGGGGAGTCCATTTTAGATGTTTCTTGGAGAGTTACATTAGATTTCAATATTTTTTTTGTGTTCTTTCTTCATTAATTGTAGTGCTTGGTTGAAGAGAGTGTTGGCATGGAGCAAGAGGAAGTTATCAAGGCAAGAAGAGGTAGGCTCAAGGTACGAGGGTGTTTGTATCATATTTATAAGGTGGTTTTATCCTATTATTAGTTTTTTTAGATCCTTAATATTATTTGGTTCTAACTTTGTCATCGTGTCAAAGGGGGAGAAAGTTCTTATTATGAAAGTACTTGAAGAGAGAGAAGAAATGTGAGTTGTATATTGATGGGTGTTGACATCAATGAAAAGGGGGATATTGTTGGAGGGTTTTCATTTATTTCATGGTGATGTCATGGAGGTGTCCTAGTGAGTTGATAAATTTCATTGATAGCCTAAGTGACAATGACAAAGTGTGTAATATGCTTATCCTAGTATGCTTGAAGTAGGCTTGGTTGATCTTCAGAGTTTGACTAATTAGAAATGCTTAGGGATAAGTCTAGAGTATTAACCATGTGAAAGGGTTCCTATAAGAGGTTTTATATGCTTTTATTTCTTATGTACATTATTGTTTTTAATTTTTATGATTACTATTTTCATCTAGACATTTTGGGTCTAGTGGCAGAAAATCTGAGTAGGCAGTTTGCTGACATCACCATTACCACATGTGGATGAGTCAAGGGGAGTTGGTCATGTGGTTATGATAAAATTAATGCATATATATTATGAAATAAATGTTATGTCATGAGAATAAACATTAAAAAATATATACAAGTGCAAATTTGGGCTTCTAGGTAGTTTGATAGTGTTTTCCCATAGCCAAATTTGCATGAGGCAAGAAAGCGCTGAGTAAGCAGTTTGGTAATGGAATATCTCACATGTATGGACATTTAAAGATAATTTTATCATATTTATTTATTTATTTTTGTGCATAGTATATATCTGTTATATTTTAGGTCATGCGATGAAGCATGATAAAAGATATGCATGTTCAAAGTTAGCCTTCTAGGTAGTTTTTGACATAGTTGGCTCTATGGTAGAAAAATTTGAGTGAGTAAATTAAATCCATTATATCTCACACATATGAAGGTATTATGATCATATTTATATATGGTTGGATTATCCTATGTGAGGAGATCATATGGTTTAAATTTTAGATCATGTAACTAAGCTCAACAAAAGTTATTAATGTCCAAAGTTAGCCTTCAAGGCAAATATTAATAGTCCCCATACTTTGTCTAATTTACACAAAGTTAAATATTAGGACTAGATTAAGATAAAATAGTTCATGGGTGATCATACAATGAATATGTATGGTTTTTATCAACTTAAATGAGTCAATGTGTTTTTTTGTTAACAAAGTTAAATATTGAGCTCCTTACAAAAGGATCAATGGAGCTTGTTCATTCCAAGGTGTTAGAAAATAGTGAGATGAGGATAAGTTTTCAAAGTTTAATGTCAAGTAGATACAAATATCAAGATTACTCCTAGATATAATGTTTCATAGGATTTCTTACAAATATATATCAATGGTACGTATTGAGTGATATGTTTTCAAAGTGTCTAATGTTTAACATAGATAAAGATCAAGCTACGCACAGGAAATCAATGAACTGCATTAATTCAAATAATCAAGACAAAGATAAAATGGTGAAAGATGAAAGGAAAAGGTCAAGATAATTTAATAAATATCAATATTTCATGTTTAATCTAAGTAGTGAGGGTATGAGATGTAAGTAAAGTGACTGAGGTTTAATTGTGATCATTTGCATTTGAATATTTGAATTTAACAAAAGAAAAAATAGCGCTCTATATTTTGTCTATAACTTTACCCAAGATAAATTTGCTCATGGTATAAAAAGAAATTTTTATAAAAATACAATGTGAATTTGGAAATATATATTTTAAGATCTGAAAGTGTGTACAATAAAATTTATGAAGGCTCAAAGTTGACTATATGTTCATGTTTATTCTGCAAGTGACCCGATAAGATTATTTGATATTGTTTCGATGTCTCATGATGAATTAGATATTTGGGAGTGTTGTGTACTCCATGAGGACCATATTTTTGAATTATTAAGGTTTGAATAATCATATATAATATGAGCAAAAGGTTATAAGTTGACTATGTTTTCATTCATAATGATTGTGTATATAGATAATTGTTTGAGCTAATTGGGGGTTAGTAGAAGAGTGTTATGATGGATGTTGGAACTTAAAGAGGACCTATAAATCATGTGACATGGATTACTGAGTTGGAAAGCTTTCTTATGTTCTTAGTTTACTTGAATAACTATCAAAGAGGTGAATGGGTTATCATAGGACCCAAAAACTGACTTAGGGTTATTTGAAAGAGAGTTTTGCTTAGGTGTGACCTATGTAATATGCCTTATGGGTGAAGGAATGTATTGTGGCCATCAAGGAATATTTTTTAATTGATAATTAATGAAATATATATAAATAGTGAAACCAAATGTGATGGTTTCTAGACTTGTGAAAGAATTGAAAGAGGTTTGTATGAGAAGAGTATGCATTGAAGTGAAGAAGAGAGGATAGGTTGTGTGCTTGTTGATGTGTTGATGAGAATAATAGTTTTTTGACTGTGTATGACCTTTAAGTCATATTTTTGATGATATATTAGTGTTATTTCAGTTTGAGGATTTGTAAAAAGGTCTGAGTAGGCATATGAGGATAGTTTGATTGAAGATGGAGAGATATTGTGGCATGTTTATGTGAGAGGCCTATATGAGATAGAGAGGGAGTTTATGAAAGGGTTAGATAATAATAGATACATCATCAAGTGTTTAATAAATTAGTTTTAAGGTGGATTTGTTCAATTAAAAGGAAGGTTTAAAGGACTTGATCTTCGTTAGGGTTAGTTACTCCTTGTGAAACATGTGTTTCACTAAATGCCTTTGGTCAGGAGGACTTGATAAAGGTTTCTGATCTAAAGTACATGACTAATATCTTGTTTGTAATATTTTATAGGAAAATTATTCCATGTGTTATAGGCTTGAGAGTGGGTTTTATTCCCCATGAGAGTTTACCATAAGAACCATGTGTTGTGTGTTTGATTTTGTGTATGAATTGATTGAATGAGCTCTCTTGTTAATTTTGATTAATAAAGTTGATATTTTTTTATTTTTTAATATTTTGAAAGGATTTGAATTGAAATTGAAATATATGGGATCATTAATTCACCCCCCTCTTAGTTATTGTACCTCTAACAACTATGTACAAGAAAATGAAAATAAACTATGTACAATGAGTGAGAGATAATGTAAATACTAGAAATATAAATGAAACAAGATACAATACAAGTGTAATGTCACTATGGACCCAAGATGATATCCATGGGATATGGATAATCAAATGGTGGATCTAGTGGAAGATCATTTAGTGTCAGATACTAAGCCTATCCAAACTCAAATAAGTCATCATCATCATGATCATTGTACCAATCTATATGTATTGGTGGGGCCTTATCCTTAGCACGAGTCTAGAGTCTATGTATCTAAATGGTGTGCTACTCAATTATGTAAGATTCCTCTCATATGATTTTAGGGTAAAAAAATTAGACCCTGGATTATCTATGTCAAATTTGTGGTTCTCATTAATGTCATCATGTAAAATATGAATAATTTTCCCATCATGAGTGAATTCTAAACATCTCTCTAATTGATCAATTGTAATATCCATCACCTATAACCATGTACTACCAAGTATAACCTGTATATGGGTGTCTTTAATCAAAATGAAAAATAATGTACTAGCCACCTTGGAGACAAATGCAAATGGTAATGTAATATGTCCAATGGAAACATGATAGTGTATAACATATTGTATCTCACTCTCCTGATAAATAATATGGTGTAAAAATCCTAAAGTGCAAGTATTAGGATCAAAATCCTCATCTATAACCACATATGGAAGATATTTATTTGCTAAAAATATATGTATAGTCAATGGATCATGTCATGAACATCTGTGTTGGTCATGACTCTGTCATGGTGCTCGTGTCTTTGTAGTAGCTCAAATCACTGGTAGTGGTAGAGGTTATATAATATAGATAGTGCCTTACATTTTTTTTATTTTGGTTCCTCTATGGGTGTGCCCACATCAATAATGCTAGCCTCAATGAGATCTTATATCTTGTGCTTCAGACTAATGCATCTATATGTTTTGTAGTCTGGTGCCCTATGATATTTGTAGAATGAATTTGAATCATAAATCTTTAGAATTGGTCATGTCATATCAACCACTTTAATGGGAGGGAGAGATGACATTTCATTCCCATAATTTTTATTTAACTTGTGATGGTGACTCTGGTATATTAGTGAAGACTTTACACTGAGGAAATGATAAAACCAATCTAGTAAAAGGATCTGAAGCTACATTAACTATGGCCTTTTTATCACTTTTGTATTTTGTGGTTCTAACCTTGCATGGAGTTTTATTTTTACTCTTAATAGTTGAATTTGATCTATTTTTATACTTGAGTTTTCCCATTACTAAGATCTTAACCTCTCATTCCTTAACTATGTGACACATATTAGTAAATGTGGGAAACTTCTTGAATAAGATAGCTTCATGAATTTTTGGTAATATAATATATCTTGAATTTATTTGTGTTTAATGAAGCTAGTCAATTTTAATAGTATTGCCTTATATCGTAAAGCATAATCGACTATGGGATCATTTGACTTTTGATTTAGCTGTGCCACTTATGCATATGATATCGGATCACTAATTTTGATAGATAAGTGTGATAGGAGCATTTATTCCAAAGGATTTATTTTCATGATATATTGGTTAGGAAAATCATATAACCATTATAGGACATAATCCTTGAGATTGCATGGAAATATCTTCATAAGATGCCAATTTTTAGACACATAGTCAAAGCATGTTACATTAAAGGCTTTGATGTGATGCTCTAGGTCTCCCTTTTCATTTATAATGTGAGATTGGGTGTTATGAAACTACATGGAAAAGGAGTTTCCATAATGTGATGTGCCAAAGGTGTATGTAAGATAATGTTGGAATCTAAAGCATTTGATAGCTTCGCTTCTCCCTACTCAAGATGTAACACCTTAGATTGTAGATAAATAACCTACTGCATAAAGGATTGTACATCTAGAGGAGAATAACTATCCATAAGTGGTGTGGCTATCATTAATTGTCAAATAACAAGCTTGGGTTATTCTATTTAAGTTGGTTGAGTGGGTCGTACTGAAGGTGTAACAACATAATTAACTAGAGGGGTTGAATATTGACCATTTTTTATCTTTTGGAGTTCATCTTAAATGATGTTTATGAATTAATATTAGATATCCTTATTGGACACAAATTCTTGTAATTGATGCTTATCAGTTTCATCAAATTTGTTATTAAATTATGCCATTGTAGGTTGAAAGGTAGGAAAACAAGTTTGTATATATTTTTTAATTTTAAGGATAGTAATCTATGGAATATTGAAAAATTTAAATATGGGAGCAAACTTGATACTTTTTAAATTAAAACATGAGTATATATAAAAAGGATACAAAACCTAAGTGTTCCTAGGGTTAGGGTTTTGGAATCTAGGGTTTCTTTTAAAACAATTTAAATTATATGAAACATTAATTAGAACCCTAAGGTAAAATGTATTTTATGTAACTAGGTTATCTAAATAAAATCAAAAAATTTGAATTATCCATCCCTAAATATATCACACAAAATTTGGATGCATGTAAGCTAGGGTTTGATGCAATATTCAAAGTAAGATGGGTTCACCAATTGATTTAACCTTTTAAGGTTTTACATACCACAACATCACTGATCCTATTTATATAAGAGTAATGTAACCAAACCATCCCTCCTCATCCCCAACACACCAAAACAACACCCAAAGATCATCAAAGAGAATTTGATAGTGTGGATCTGTTAAGGAATACACCATCTAAATATTTATATTGGAATTACTTCAAAAAACAATAATATTCAAAGATATTCTATTTCAAACACTTAATCACACATCTATTCCTCATGATATTGAGCCATATGATTTTTCATTTATCATGAATACCATCAAAGATGTGGAGGATATGATATCTATTTCTAATGAGGATTTAACTTCAAAACCATTCATTAATTAAAACTTGCCACTTTTTATTCAAGCTTAAATTAGCAACATAATTATTAAATGAGTTCTCATTGAAAATCATTTAGGAATCAATATATGTAATCTTACTTTTTTACAAACTATGGGATTTGACATATCATCTATTCAAAAAACATACAAGCACATTAGAGGGTTTGATGACATTCTTAGATAGACATTAGGATTATTCACATTGGATATTTCAGAGGACCAAAGACATTATCTACACACTTTTAGGTGATGCCAAACTATTTAAATTATAATTTTTTACTCAATAAACCCTAAATACATGCTATGGAGGTTGTACCCTAACTCTCCATAGATGTGTCAAATTTTTACATGATGGGTATCTATACACATGTTTAGTAGATAATCAACAATTTAGATATTGTAAGCTCATCGAGCCTCCTACACCAAGTACATCATATGATGGGACAACTCATGTTCTCAACAAAACCCCACCTTACTATATTTCCATTTAGTATATGCATATGTATGAGGTGGGGGAGTCTAGTAATATTATTCATACATCACCCTCAGAGCATCCTACAACATAGACACCTTCACTGATGATAGAAGAATAACCTCTCTAAGCACATTTACCTTCAATAATGATATAGGACAGCCTCTTTGATCACAATTAACTTCACTGATAATAGAGGACTAGCCTCTCTAAGCATAGTTACCTTCACCAAATTATTTAACCTTTTAGGGTTTTACATAAGTAATTCCTAGTTTGGTTAAGGGGATGAGATGTATAAATTAGTTAAGTAAATATGCAATGATTAAGTACTATTTTTTGTGATTTTGACCTTGTTTGAATTTTTATAAATAATAATAAATAGGGATAATTTGAGACTTATTTACTATCTTAGATGATCTAGGTTCTAAAATTTTAGATTAGGGTAATAGTCTATGTCATCAACAAGATTTTGTTATTCATATGCTCATTAGACATTAGTGCCCAATTACAAAAGTGGCACCATCCATGTGTAGTGTCCTTAATATGGTGATAATTTCCTCTTTGTATGATTATTCTTATTTTTAAGGAGAACCTATGCCTATGTTTGTATGTTCTATTCTTGTGTGACTAAAACTTGTAGATCTATGTTATACTTGGAAAACTTGATTTGATGTGTAAACCTTAATCTCCTTAAAAGTATGGAATTATCAATAATTTTTTGTGTTAATAGGATGGATTAGATATCCCCAAATTCCTACTATGTAGAGAGTTTCTTACATAACAATACTCTAAAGAGGGATCATGTCCGATGTAGTTCTCCCACCTAGTGCTTGATGTATGTGTAAGAGAATGCTGGAATAAGAGAGGCATTGGATGCCTTGAAGGTGTTTAAGTTTTTAAATGATTAAAAATTATACTTAGGCCTAATATAGATGGTAGTAGGAATAAAATAGGGTATAATAGGGATCAAATACCTTTATTTTACACAACTCTATCTTTATTTTGAATAGTTTTTACATTTATTTTCTATCTAGTGAGTATAGGTGGATTAAGCTTATATTCATAGGGTTATATTATTTATGTAGATATAAAAATGAGATTAGGCAAACCTTAGGAAAGGTATACATTTAAAAATCTATCTGTTGGGAAGATTTATTGATAAGGATAGTAGCACCCATTTGGGGACACTAGTGCCATGTGGATGCAGTGTCCAAAATGGGGTGTGAATATCCTATTGGCAGACTGCTAATTAATTTGGATTGGGGTCTAAGATGACAATTTTGTGACTATGTTATGATTGTTTGTAGGTAGCTATGGTCTATTGAATTACTAAAAATTCAAGTCTAATTCTCAAGGATAGGTCTAAGGCTAGCCTAGGGATAATTTAACTCAAGTGATGTTAGGTGTGGAGCTTGATTATATTCAAAGATCAGATGTTAAAAATTTGATGTTATTTAATTTAGGTTTGGATCCCTAATAGCATGTGGGTTTACAATTTGTACTATTAATTAAATTTTTTTAGATTTCACAATAGAGGCTATGTTTAGGAATTTTCACCCTAAAATGTATTCATATATGGATGAGATGTATGAGTGTGAAAAATAAAATAATGAAATATTGTACATAGAGAGGCGGCCAAAAAGGTAGAGAGGTGTAGCAGGGTTTGTTATAGGATTTTGTTTCTCCCTTGTATTGATGTAAATAATATACTAGACAATTTTTATGGATGTAGCCCATCTTGGATATATCACATTAAATCTAGTGTCTCCTGTTATGTGCATGTTTATGTTTATTTTATGAATGTTTAATTAATTCATTTCATAGTTTATCTTGTATGAAATTTTGGGATAGATTTGGGTTTTAATTTATCCTAACAAGTGGTATTAGAGAAAAGGTTTTGTTTTCATAATTTTAAATCATAGGAAGAAAAGGGTTTGACGTCATGGGAGTTGTGGTGGATGAAAATAAATCTAAGGTGGAGAAGTTAAATGGATAGAACTTTGGATTGTGGAAGATGTATATGGAGGGTTTCCTTTACCCGAAGGACCTCTATTTACCATTAAGATGGCAAGCCAAGAAGCCATTGATAATGTCAAATGAAGATTGGGAACTATTAGATCGAAAAGCCCTTGAAACCATATGGTTGTGCCTTGCATCTTCTCTAGAATTCAACATATCACAAGAAAAGATAACAGAAGGTCTTATGAGTGCATTAGGGAAGTTATATAAAAAACCCTCTACCTCAAATAAAATATTTTTGATGAAATTTGTTTTTGATATAAAAATGTCTAAGAATGGTTTAGTACCAGATCATTTAAATGAGTTTAACATGGATATTGAATTTGATGATGATGTTAGGGATCTTGTTATTCTTTTTTCCTTGCTTAAAATTTATAATAGCTTGGTAATGGTAGTAATTAACACTGTGTCTAACAATGCCAAACTAAAGTTTGAAAATGTGGTGGGTGTTATCCTAAGTGAAGAAATGCAAAGGAAAATCATAGGTGAAATATCCATATCTGGAAACACATTAATAGTGCATAACAAAGAAAGGTATAAAAATAGAGGAAGAGGAAACCATGGAAAATCAAAAGGGGGTGCAAGATCTAAATCAAGAGGCAAGATGGAATGTTGGATCTGTTGCAAGCTAGGACACATAAAAAAAGAGTAATGGTTTTGAAAGGATAAATTGGGTAAGGACTAAAATAAAGGTAATAGAGAATAAAATGTAGCAAGTTATGTATTATAAGGTGATCTTATACTTTATTTGGATAATATTGTTGAATTTTAGATTTTAAATTTAGGTACTTCTTTTCATACTACCCCTCATAGACATTATTTTATAGATTATGTTCAAGGTAATTATGGGAATGTTTACCTTGGTGATGATTAACCCTATAATATTATTGGAAAATTAAGTGTTCATGTTAAATTATAGAATGGAAGCACTTGGGTAATGAAGGATTTCAGGCATGTTCCAAGCTTGAGGAAAAATCTGATCTCTACAAGGTAGTTGGATAGTGAGGGTTGTATGGTCAAATTTACAACTAAATCATGAAAGGTTACAAAGGTTTCTTTGGTGGATATAAAAGGTGAAAAAATAGGAAATTTATATTTATCTACAAATAATGCTAATTCATCTTGTGTTGTAGCTACTATAGATAAAGATGTAGCTTTATGATATTAATGACTTGGCCACATAAGTGAAAAGGGAATGAAGACCCTACATGAAAAGGATAAAATACCAGGTCTAAAAGAATTAGATTTGGAATTTTGTGAGCACTATGTATATGGGAAACAAAAATGTGTGAGGTTTCTTAAGGTTAGACTAGCTATAAAGGAGAAAAAGTTAGATCTTGTGCATACGGACATATGGGGACCATCTCAAGTATGTTCACTTGGTGGTTCATATTATTATGTTACTTTTATTGATGATGCAACTAGGAAGGTTTATGCATACTATTTAAAAAATAAGCTTGATTTTTTGATACATTCAAGAAATGGAAAGATTTAGTTGAAAATGAAATAGGTTTAAAACTAAAATATATCATATCAGATAATGGAGGTGAGTATTGTAGTAATATTTCTAAAAATTACTATTCAAAAATTGGAATTCATAGATAGAAAATAGTTCCAAGAACACCATAATATAATGGTGTGTCAAAAAGAATGAACATGACTATTATGGAGCATGTCAGATGCATGAGATTGCATGCAAGTTTACCTTTATAGTTTTGGGTAGATATTATAACTATCATAGTTTATCTAATAAATAAAGGACCTTCGAGTGCCTTGGATGGTGGGATACAAAAGGAATCATGGACTAGAAATAAGGTAGATTATTAATTTCTAAGATTTTTCGATTGTGAATTTTTTTTTTAATATTGATAAAGATCATAGGAATAAGTTAGAAGTTAAATCTTATAAATGCACATTTATTGGCTATGGAACTGATGACTTTCGATGTTAGTTGTGGAATATGGATGATAAAAAATAATCAGGAGTAGAGATGTTATGTTCAATGAAAATGTCATGTACAAGGACCAGTTGTAGGAAAAGAAACAAGAAGAATTTAAAAAGGAATATATAGTATTAGAATACGTTACAAAAAAATATATCCCAAAGGTTCTTGATCAAAATTTTCAAGAGGAATAGGTACCTCAAACCCCTATTAGAATATCTGTAAGACTAAGTAGACTATGTGATCATTTTCTTCCTTTTTTATATTATATATTACTTACTGACGGTGGTGAGCCAAATAGCTATGAAGAAGTAGTGTTGATTAATGCCAAAGATAAGTTGGAGTTAGCTATCAATGAGGAGTATGATGCTCTAATAGAAAACTAGACACGGGATTTGGTGGAGCTTCCCAAAGGAACTAAGTCATTGCAAAATAAGTGGGTATATAAGATAAAAGAGGAGAATTTAGGTAAAAAGAAATTCAAGGCCAGAATGGTGGTTAAAGGTTTTACACAAAATAAAGGTAGAGACTTTGATGAGATATTTTATCTAGTTGTTAAACTGACTTCAATTAGAACTATTTTGAGCTTAGTATCTATTGAAGATTTACACTTAGAATAATTGATTTTAAAGATTGCTTTCTTTCATGGGGAGTTGGATTAAATATACATGGATCAGCCACAAGTTTATGAAATTAATAGTAAGGATAATTTTTTGTGCAAATTAAATAAGAGCTTGTATGGCCTAAAACAAACTCTAAGACAATGGTATATTAAGTTTGACATTTTTATGATAGAACAAGGTTATTGTAAATGTCATTTAGACCATTGTGTATGTTTTAAAATATTTGAAAATGGTAGCTATATTATTTTCATTTTATATGTATATGATATGCTTGTAGTTAGTTCTAACATGCACAATATTAATTTACTCAAGAAATAGTTAAGTGGTTTATTTTCTATGAACGATCTAGGTGAAGCTACATATATCCTTGGTATGTGGATAACTAGAGATAGAAAGAATAAGAAGTTGGAATTATCATAGGGAGAGTACATCAAAAAGTGTTGGAAATATTTAATATGTAGGATGTAAAATTAGTTGGGACACCTTTGTCTTCACACTTTAAATTAACAAAGGAACAATGTCCTAAAACACAAGAAGAAAATAACATGATGTCTAAAATTCCATACTCATCATTATTTGGTAGTTTAATATATGAAATGTTATGTATGAGGCTAGACATTATAAATTTAGTGGGAGTGGTGAGTAGGTTCATGAGTGATCCAAGAAAATAACATTAGAAGGTAGTAAAATGGATCCTTTGTTACTTAAGAGAGACCATAGATACAATGTTAAGTTATGGTGGATCAAATGTGACATTATAGGGATATGTTGAATCAAATATGGTAGGTAAATTTTATGGTAGAAGAAGCACTATAGGGTATGTGTTTATAATAGGTGGTATACTATTTAGTTGGGTATCATGGTTACAGAAGGTTGTGGCACTTTCAACCATAGAGGCTAAGTGTGTTACTACTACAGAAGCAAGCAAGGAAATAATCTGGTTAGAGAGGTTTATGGAAGAATTAAGACATATTCAAGAAAGATATAGACTATATAATGATAGTTAGAGTGTAATCCATCTAACCAAAAACTTAGATTTTCACTCCAAAACAAAGCACATTCAATTGTGCTATCATTTCATTCATTCAGTGATAGAGGAAGAACAACTAAAATTAGAGAAGATACATACCAGTGAAAATCTTGTGGATATAATGACCAAGGTAGTTACAAGAGAGAAGTTGAATATTTTTTCAAATTCAATTAGTCTTCATAGATGATAATTAAATTAAGGAACTTGTCTAGGTCTAGATGGTATAGTGGATGCAGTAGTTGTGGATTTACTACAATTAGTCTTTAAGTGGGAGATTGTTAAGTGTGGAACCTGATTATCTTCCAAGATTAGAGGTTAAAATTTTGATGTTATTTTAGTTGGGTTTGGATCCCATTCTTTGAATCCATAATGGCATGGGGGGTTGCAAAGGTTCTATTATTTGAATTTAAATTATTTTGTTAAATTATAATTTTGTAGTCAATCTAGGTTGTTAATAAAAGTTTCTAGATCTAACGATAGAGGTTATGTTTAGGTGTTTTACCCTAAAATATGTTAATATATGGTTGAGATGCATGAGTGTGAAAAAAAATAATGAAATAATATACATAGAGAGGAGGCATAAAAGGTAGAGAGGTGTAATAGGGTTTGTTACAGGATTTTGTTTCTCCCTTGTATTGCTAGAAATAATATATTGAAAAAGTTTGGTGGATGTAGCCCATCTTGGCTAAACCACATTAAATCTATTTTCTCCTATTATGTGCATGTTTATGTTTATTTACTAAATGTTTAATTAATTCATTTTATAGTTTCTCTTGTATGCAGTTTGGGGATAGATATAGATTTTAATTTATCCTAACAAGAGACACTCTTAGCATCCAATTACCACTTTTAGGTGATTAAACATAGCCATGATGCACATAATTAAAGAGTACATGAAAAATCACAAAATTTACAATAGCAAGCCAAGGGTCCACATACAAAGGACCTATTAAAATGTCACTCACTAAAATAGGATCACATAAAAGGACATGTTAAAATGTCCTCACATGTATATAATAAAAAAATTAAGGCTTAGAGCCATATGGAAAGACATGTTAAAATGTAGCACACTTAGCATACACACACAAGGACATGTTCAATTATCCTCACATGCATTTTATCAAAGACATTAAAGCTTATAACCACTTGTAAATGACATATTAAAATGTCCTAAAAGTAAAAAATAATTCATAAAAGAGATGAATCTAGGAAAGAAAACTAAAAATCATGAATGATTATGTGATTTGATCAAAAAGAGTTATTGTGTAACCTAAGTATATTTAACTAGGATAGAGAGTAGTATATCACAATGTAAATGAGTGATAAATATCAAAATATGTAATGATAGATAAATAAATATGTGTATAAGTGGTTAAATAATGATAAAACCCACGTATAATATGCCCCCAATGAGCTATATGATGATTGTACATGTTGTAAGAAGCCTATGTGTAGTCTAGAATTGACTAGTGATAGTTTGAGCTCACTGTGACAACAAAAATGTGAGGAGGACTGGATTAGTGTGCTCTTATCTACCATAATTCTCATATCTAAATGTAGTTTCAAAATATGTAACTAGTAAGGTACATATAACTAAGTGTTGACCCAATTTTGCCCCTCAGGCAAAATCTCGGTCACCTCCTACACCTGCTTCGCAGGCCCAGTCATTTCAGGTTGCAAGGTCCACTTTCAGGTCTTGACAGTGCCGTTGCAGAGAATAGGCAGCGAAAGACAGAGTCTTCAGACGTCTACAAGAGAAGAAAGGGGGAAAAAACGAAGTTTTGACACTTAGTCAAAAAAGAGGCAAAAAAAATGCAGAGGGCGGCAGAATCGCCGCCCACTACAAGGGCGGGTAAAATGAGCCCGTCTACGAGGAAAATGCAGAGGGCGGCGAATTCGCCACCCACAACACAAAGAAAAGTAAAGACATCGGCCGACGTCGGCAATACTGCCATCGTCGGCACCTTACAGAGACCGACGTCGGCAGAACCGCCGACGTCGGCAGCACAAGGGCAGGCACAAAAACCAGAAAAGCCCGCCCCAAGGCGGTGAATCGAAAAAGCCCGCCCCAAGGCAGAAAATTGAAAAACCCCGCCCCATGGCGGTGAAATGGAAAACCCCGCCCCATGGCGGGGAAACGGAAATTGCCGCGCAGAGTATAACTCTACCGACGTCGGCAGCTTCCTTTAACCGACGTCGGCAAGATTGCCACCGTCGGCAGCTTATCGGCCGACGTCGGCAGGTATTCCTACATGAAGTTCATGCAAAGGGCGGAAAAATCGCCGCCCACTATAAGGGCGGAAAAATTCCCCTGCAGTGCACAAGAAAAAACCCACCCAACCGCCAAAGGAGAAGACCAGCACGCAAAATGAGGCAACCAGCATGGTCTTGGCAGACTTGTGACATCATCAATAGTGTTTTTCACACTTTTCAATGAGACTTCTCTTGGCTCTTCTGCTATAAATACAAGGACTTAGTCATTTTCTGAGGATCTTCCTAACTTTTGTAAAGAGCACTGCTCTGCAAATTTCCCACCTGAATCAATAAAAATATAGTTTTTACCTCCATCTTGGATTGATTTGCTGTGTATGCCCTGAGTATCATCTGTGTTTAGTCATTATCTTTCATGCTTTCACAGGTAATACCAACAGACCAGCTATCTATAGGGACCGGTTCTACAGCTGAAAGGAGAAGAGCAATACTTGAGAAGGACAAAACAGAGTAAGTTGCTTGCAAGTGTGCATTCTACAGCACCTCGGTAAACTTCTGTGACGTATTTTCCATTATAGCCTCCCCCTTTGTCTTAGCAGCCTGATCCCTCTACCAGATGTGTAGAGTATACTTGCATTTCCCCTAATTCTGAGAGTGGATCTGGAAGGTCACTCATGTTTTTGGTGTATCACCTCTTTTAGAGTAGGTTGTTTGTTTTCAAGCTTTTCTCTCTCTTTTCACCCCCCCAAGTGTATACCTATATATCTATATTTTTGCATTACCTGAAACAAACAAGATACATCAGAGGGAACTAGCCCATATCTAGAGACTCTCCTCTCCTGCTTCGCCGTCCCACAGGCGAGAGAGGGGTTTCCATGTTGCGGGGAGAGGGCAGGAATCCGTGTTCCTGCCGCTGGGTGCACTTTCCAGCGTCAACACTAAGTCTAGGATTGATATTATGTATAATCTGAAATCACTCATGTACATTGGTGAATCATGTACAATATAAAAATAGATAAAAAAATTATGAAATATTTTACACAACTAAGATAATGTATAACAAAGTACATATAAACAATAATAGGTCCCATTTTTTTTATATTTTATAATATTTTATTGTTTTTTGTATTTTTAAATATATATGAAAAAAGTATGTATAAAGTGAAAGAGATACTAATCAATGATTCCTATAGGGGATCACAAACATTAGGACTTGTGTTGAGAAGAATAATAGTAAAATTTCATGAAGGGAAAGGATTATGATATGGTGATCCAGTTTATCTCAATGGAAAATATTTATATGGAATACCAATCATGATATAAATGCCATTTTCATATTTAGAATTAGTAACATATTTTATGTGTTTGATCATGATAAATTATGGGGATTTTTGGAACCCATATTATAACATGTGCATATTTTGTTGGTTTCTAATGTGAGGTACCCTTAGTGATATTTAATATCAATTGAGGACATGTAGGAGTATATAGAGGCTCTTTATAATCTATGAAAAATCTCTAGTAAAGGGCCTCTATGGAAGTGTAAATATTTGTTGTGGAAATATCTAAGAGGGTTGTACCATTTTAGGTGGCTCAAATCAAGGTTATTATTCCAAAACCATCTTTTTCTATGGTAGAGGGTAATCATAAGGGATACTTGAAACTATAATTTCCTCATTATCATATATGTATTTCAAGCATTTATAGACTATAAAAGGAATTACACAAATCTAATGAATCAAAGCATATCCCAATAATATAGAAAGGACCCATATGATGAGTACTACTATGAATTTGATGGCCACATGTGTAGGAACAACCTATAATGGTAATGTAATTTCACCAATAGAGATCTAAATATGACCATTGAATCATTTTATGACCATGGTGGTGGGGAGCATATCCTAATTTGTGTGTTCAAGATAAGAAATAAGTATGTTTGTACACATATTCACACTTGAGCCATTATCAACCATACAACCTTGAATAATCTAGTGATCAATGTGAGTTAAAACAAATAAAGAGTGTAAATTTGAGTCATCATCGACTATGTAATGCTCTATAAATGTGATGAGCGGCCTAGATGGAACTAAGGTATGATAATCAAATATGATATAGTTAAAATGATGTTGTTCCTCTACATGAGAATGTTTATAAATTGGTGGAGGGTGTGCATTACATAGGTAGTGTATATTTGATATATACGGTGTCTAATTATTTATGCTTAAGAAAAGGATAACTAAATATTTTCATTGGTTTATTTTTAGTTGGTTATGATATTATACTTTTTATTGGTGTGATCAAACCAATGATGTTTACATATATCAAATCCTAAATATTGTGTCTCAAATTGATGTATCCATTAGTAGTATGGTTTGATGCCCTATGATATTCAAGAAAGGAATTTTGGCCAAATTTTTTTAAAAGAGATCAATTCACATCAACCTATTTAATGGGATGGAGAGATATGACATTGAATTACAATAGTGTTTTGAAAATTTTATATGGAGATTTTGGAAGATTAATAAATTATCTACTTGGAGGAACTGATAAGACAATGCATAAAGTAGGCTCTAAAACTACATGTATCATTTCTTTCTAATCATTGTTATGATTGATAGGCCTAACCTTGTATGGTGGATTATTTTAAATCTTTGTATTTGAATATGAATTAGTTATATACTTAATCTTGTTCATTTTTAATAATATAGCTCCTCTTTCCTTTAATTTAGGTCCTAAATCTACAAATGAGATAAACTTCTTGAACATAATAGATTCACACAAGCATGGAAGAAAACCATACTTAAAGGTGTCCTATAATTATCTATCTACCATATAATTTATCATTTTGGAAAACACAGTCTTGTACATTAATACATGTTCTGTGATATGATCATTATATTTTGGTTTGATTAGAGCAATCTAAGTATAGGAAACCTTCTCACTGATATTAATTAAATAATGTGCTAGAAACATATCAACCAATGGATTAAATGAGTGTAACAATTGGTGTGGTAAATCATAAAATCATTGAAATGTATAATATTTGAGACTTCTTAGAAATAACTTAGTCAGTAATACATCATTGGACACATAGTTCAAACATGTTTCATGAAATGATCTTACATGTTGCTCAAGGTCATCCATTCCATAATATAGTGTAATATTGGGTGCCACAAAACCCTTAGGTAGGGTATATATTTCTATATGATATGCCAGTGGAGTGTGAAATAGAACATGATAATGTCATACCTTATTAGGTTTTAAATCACCTTTCTCCAAATGCAACCCCTTAGTTTGTATAGATTTAATATCTTGCCCAACGGATTGTATATTAGGAGAAGAGGCATTTTTGCTAACCAAAGGTTGGTGTTCTCGATAGAATAGTAATTTTTTGAATCCCTCGAGTTTACCACATTGTGGAAGGTGGTAAAAAAATATTCAAAGGAGTAATATGGTTAGAAGTCTCAATTTATTATCCATTAGAGCATTTCTTAAGTTTCTCTCTAATAATTTTGATAAAATCATATAGCATATCCTTATTCTTTGAGAGAAACCCTTGTAACTATATATTATTTGTGTCATCCAATCTATTACCTTATTATACCATTGTGGATTGATTAACTAAAAACATTAAATATTTAACTTGGGATCAACATGGTATAAAACTATGGCTAAATTAGGAAAAATGATTTTTTTTAACTTGTATGATAAAAAAACTAAAATGATGGACTATTTAAAGTATTTTAGTATTTAACAGATCTAAAAAACATAAAACATAAAATGGAAATAACAAAAATAAGGATACAAACCTTAGTAACATCGATGGTTAGGGTTTGGAAACATTTAAATAATAAATTTGTTCACCAATATATTTCATCAAATTTGAGATAATGATACTCTAGATGATAACATATTATGAAAATAAGAGGGAATGATATAAAAATATCAATTACTCACTACTTTGAAACTATGATTTTATAAAATTATTAAAAATAGAAAAGCATAATAAGAAATAAATACTTGGTGGAAAGTAGTGTTGTAGGAAGAATCAAAGGTTGACACTCGCTGAGTGTGAAAGTCTATTGACTGAGATCAAGGATCTAACACTAGATAATGGCCTAGAAAATAATGACTTGGGTTGTATACTAGAGGGGTGGCACTTCTATCCACTTTAATAATGCTCTTGTCCACTTATAGTGATAAAATTAGGGCTTATGGGTTCTCTATATCTACATCTATAGATCCTATATTTGGTGTAGGAGCTTGTAATCACTTACAATGACCACTATGTGAATGATGTTAATTTAAAAAACACTCTCTTTGACATGTGAATACCAATGAAAATTAATGGGCAAAAATAGGTCAATGGTTAAATTTGTGTGAGACCTCAACGCCCTATGTGTTTAATGCTACCTACATACTAGTACTATGAATAGGGATCAAACCTCATGTAATTTTCCCTTTTTATGGTAGTGTGTGAATAAATGGTGAAATGTGCTAGATAATAGTGCAATATTGATGTGATTGAGTTACTTAACCAAGACTTGTGACCTATAAGATGTATTCAAACTTGAACTCTATGCTATTAGGGTTTATGAAATTAGAAATGGGAGAAATAAGTTATTTTCTCTCAATGTGAAATTATGATTCTAGTGATTTTCAATGTGGATGAATCCTCCATGAAAAATGGTTTTAAAATGTTATTATATAGTCATATATTTTAAATTCATTTGAATGGGGCTCATTAGGGACAAAAGCCAACCTTTTCATAACTTTTCAGTTTGGAAATTAGTTGTTATCTGGTGGGAAGACAAGAGAGGGACCATGAAAACTACAATGGTGTGTTATATCCCCCTCGGGTGTTTTAATATAATGTGTAAATTAAACATGATAAGGGTTAGGTAGGGACTAAAATATTTTAAATGTTGATAGGAATAAGGAGTATATTAAAGGGTCATTTATAAAATTAGATGAGTGAGACTTCCATGTACGAGGTGGTTAAAAGTGATCAAAAGGGGCCCTAAGATAGGTCTAGATATAACTGTGTAAAAGAGTTTTCACACGTAAATGTGTTTAGATTAAATGTTAATTTACATGTCTACAATCATTTACATTGAAGCACACCAAACACAAATTTCTTTTGATTTAAAGATATGCGAATTTTTTCGTACCTAACAAATAATTCATGGAAATGATCTAAGTGTTTGTTTCATTTTTTAGAATGAAAAATGAGATCAAATAAGTAAAATAGGATGTAATTATAATTATCCTAGTTATCATCATGCATTGTTCTCTAAAAAGTGGTACATAAATTTATTAGTCCAAAGGGGATTCTACTGAAATCAAAATTACCTCTACATGTATTCAAAGTTCTTTTTTTACCTATATTTAGATTAATGAAAATATGATTATAACCATAAAATACATATAATAAATATATAATTTCATATCCAAAAACTTGTTGTAAGATTTAGGCTATATTTGGGAAAAAATGTATTTAGTACTCACATGATTTAAATCACTAAATTTCACACAAAAATAGATGTCTCCATTATTTTTGAGAAATGTAATAATAATTAATACATAATAAAAATATTTGATAGGGTTTATGATACCACCATCTAAAATTTTATCTAGATCCTTTTTGATTTTGTATTTTAATGATTGGATAATTATGTGAGTTTCTATCTTATAGGTTTTATACTAAGATTTATAGGTATGTCATGTTAAATTATCATAGGACCATAACCCTTGAATTATTTGTATGACTAAGTGATAATATCAATAAAATATATGAAAATTTTTAAAAAATCAAAATTTTATTTGGATGTACATTTGATTCATAAATAAATGTATTTTGGATCTTATTCTATACCTAAATTAATTGGAAAATTTTCACCAATGATTTTCATAGAGGGTTATTTAATTCTATTAAATTTGGGTTGATCAGGGGGAGTGAACATTGATTCAATACTAACCAAGCTAGGAGGTAATTTATTTATAATAAGATGCAAGAAATCACTACAAACTAGAATATAATCATGTGATAAAAATAATTACCTCGTATAAAGTTGTCAATGTGTTCATCAAAATAAAAAACACATAAACTATTCTTGAGATTAGGTGTATTATGTCTATTATTTTATAAAAAGTATAATCAATATCATGTTTTATTTCATTCAAAACTATATTAAAAGAATAAAAACTAACTTTATCACCATCCAAATTAAGCTCATTAAGGATACATGAAATATTAAATGCTTCAAAATTTTCAACTAGAGACCCAACTTTATACGTTTACTTATGTAATATTAATCTATTATTTTTTTAGATTTTCTAACTTGTATTATAACTAATTCAAGATCACTAAAAAATTCTAAATGCTTAATGTTTAACTTATTATCTTTTTCAAGACAAAAACTTAAATCTTCAAATTTAGTTGTATTATTGGTATTTTCAAAAGATAACTAATATGCATACCTGAATATCTTACCCATAGGGGAAATGAGAACAACACTAGTACCATTTTCATGTTTAAAACATGCTCCATCAAGGTAAAAAGACTAGATTATTTCCCTTGGTATTGTTCTTACATATTACTAATCTAGTTCATCTAGGGTTGGGATTATATATGCTCTGATTCCAACTTCAACAAAGGAATTCTATTAAAAATAGGTTCAATAGGTGTACCATTATAATCTTCTCTATGCATAAATGTTATTTCATTTTGTATATGAACCCAAGTTGTATCTTTTCCAACATAATCTATGGTAGCTTTAGACTAATCTTTTCCTAATAACATTGCATTATGTAGACACTATAAAACCATACACTATGGTTCTAGATGTTGAACTGACCTTTAGACCACCCCTTGACCCCCCAGGGACCACTTCTTGACCATTACCCACTAGTCATTATAAAAAATGGCTAAACTTAAACATTTTTTACTATAACCTCGACTATCGATGGTCAACCCCTAACTATTGATGGTTAGCCTTGACCATCGATGGTTAACTTTTAACCACCTCAAAGCTTAACTTACACTCAAATACAACTTAATTTTTTATTTTTTGCTATTTGATCCATGTGCATAATCAATGTATGTTAATGCTAAAATTAGACATCTTTTTAAACTTGTTGTTGAACCTCTTGGTTCACCACTCCCTTTTCCCTATATAAAGAGAAGAGGAGGACATGAAAGGAGTGGATAAATCATTAATAATCAAAGTATTGTGCATTATAACTTCTTGTGTAGGTGTTTTTCTCACTCTCGATGAATCTAATAAGGCTTATAATGAACTATCAACCATGACACATATCAAAAGTGTTGTTGCTCATCAATTAACAACCAAGGCATCATCACTCAACTAGAATTGCTCCAGGGCCCAAAACAAGTTTTAAACCTCTCACCTCAACATTATTTAGATAAAAAACAAAGATAATATCCATTTTTAGTAATTAGTTCCTTTTTTTCTCTCCAAACCCACCCTCCATAACTTCTCTCTAGCCTTCGCAACCAAACTCCTTTCCAGAACCACATCCCATAATAACCATCGATGGTCATCTAACTATTGATGGTTTACCCCTAACCACATATGGTCACCTAACTGATAATGATCACCTAACCTTAGATGGTCTTACCTAACCAGTGATGTTCATTGTGTGTCAATTTATAATAACAAGCTAATTCTACCTATCAGACCTTGACCAAATACCACTTTATAACTTTCTACCTGATCATAGAACATCACCCTATTTTTTGAACCATGTTTGATTTATTTAGAATTAGTATCTAATAATTTATTTCTATAATTAATCAAATTCATCTCTTTTCAAGAACTTATTGTATTTGATTTCAATAGTTTCTATTCTTTATTCAAGTAATTTATATTTCACTTTTAGAACTTAACTATTTAAAAGTGTGGATTGACAACCTCCAAGAAAGTTGTGTACTTGTTGGATCTAGCTTGCTAGGCAATCCACCTACCTACCTAACTAATCAACCATTCTTCTAGTTGTTTGCTTATCTAAAGGTCATTCCTCCCTAGATAAAGAAGAGTCTCCATAATCATCTAGATCAACACATGCATAACATATTAGGTTCTACTAACCTCCCTCTTATTTCAAGTTTTACAACTTTATTCTTAAGAGAATAAAGCAAAATTTATGTGAAACATTCTAACATGCCTGGTAGGACCCTTGAGTATTTTCTTGGGTTCATGGTTGCATCTAGGTGCTTCTTATTCTTATTTTCTACTTATACAAATGAAATCAAAATTTCATTTTGGGCTTAAAATTAACTACATACATTGCTTATCTTGAATTATTTTAGATCACATAGATTAAATTAAAACAAGTAAATAAATCATAGCTTCAATCTTGTCACACACATGAGACCAAACTACTTACACATAATCAAGTATCAAAACATTGACATAAAACCTAGTCGGCATTTCATCACCTAGCAGTCACCTTTCCCATCTATCCTACTTAGATTTCATCACCAATGGGAGAACCAACTTAGTACACTAGTTGAGTATAATCTATAGTGACTTGGTATATCTTGGCTAATCACCCAACACCCTTATGACTATGGTGTGTGAAGTGAGGGGGTAGGAACTAATATCAAGCCATGTACCAAGATATAGTATAGATCTTGAGATCTTTTAACTACCTAAAACCATCTTTAGATATCTTATTCTAGTACCTGCTTTATAAACCCATGTTGGTTTTCATAACTTCTTTAAAATTTAGGTATAAAACTATAGAGAGATAATACATTATCCTAATATTTTAACACACATTAGTGTATGCATTACTTCCTTTGATATATTTTTATTTTGATTGCTTCTCTTTTGAGTTGTGAGATTGCTTGTATCTTCCCTTTTCCCTTATTTTCATTGTTTTAACTAGGTAACAACTAAGAGACTAAAAAAAACATTATCCAGCTCCTAATCATCCATCTTCCTCTTCTCCTTCATCCATGGATTACATATTGAATACAAAGAGTTATCCCCATCCTTATTGAATTCCTAATATCCCTTGGATGGTTACCCAAGGTGATATGGATTTTCCCACCTTTTTGGATAATAACCCCATAGCTGTCTAATATTACCTTAACACCATATCCCACTATACCCCTACTTTGGTTCCACCTACAGACTTACCCTATGGTATGCCAACCCACCTTATGGGTATCACCTCTACTACTTCCACCCAAACCTTGGTCACCCAAGCATCCACTTTTACAAAAAATCCATCCAATATCACTGACCAAAACTAACCCATCTAACCAACTTACACTCAAACACCCTCCACCCTAATCCATAACTCTTCTGACATAGGAACAACCCAAAATTTGGCCACCCATACCCCACTTACCATCAACATACCCTTTACTAGTGTTACCACCCTTCATATTATTTCCAACCCACCTACCTCCACTCTACTCTAAAGCCTAGTGGTTCCCATACCTTCTACCCTTCTACCCATTAGTACCAATGTTACTACCCATCCTCAACCTACCAACCTGACCATACCTCTGACCCAACACATGCCAATTCTTCAACAAGTTCTTATTGCACCCAACCTAAGCTATATTCTAAAACCACAAGGGTATATGGATCCATCCTCTACCCAATCTCCTATATCCACCTACTCATCCATGATATCCTCCCAAACACCCATGTCCACACATAAATATGTGACAACCCCCTAACCTTCCACTATTTATACATATACCACACCTACCCAAACCCAAAATAATATACCCTATAACTATGGGGGGGTTCACAACCACAAACAAATCTAGTAAAGATGTTGATGGAAAAAATGACTACTTTGGAGTCATCTATTTTTGGTGCCCATAGCCTCTTATCATAAGACCAAATATATAATTAACTAATTCATCCATCTATCCCTATTCCAAATTATACTCCTCAATGCAAACTTTTGAAAATTTCAAAAATTTAGAGCAAGGAAGACCCTCAACAACATCTGAGAGCATTTAGGCATTATTTCTATTTGATTGCCTATGATGATGCTCTCCTTATTTTCACCTTTCCCATGTCTCTATCTGGTTTGGCACTAGATTGGTATAGTGCCCTTACTAAGCACTCCCTCTTTTCCTTTGCCCAACTTGCTTAGACTTTCTTAGATCACTTTTCCATAAACATTTCTAAGAAAGTTTTCGTCACTGATCTTTAATCCACCCAACAAATTGATGATGACTCCATCACTATATTTGTATCCCATTGGAGAATATTGATAAATTAACTCTCTTTATCTCTACCCCAACCTGAGCTGATTGAGCTCTTTATTTAGGCTTGTGCCAAACACATTTCCTCTACTTTTTGAATTTAGACTTTTAGGACCTTTGATGAAACTTTCATCATGGCACAAAAGTTAGAGAATATAACCATTGATAAGGGGAAGTTAAAATTGAGAAATAATAACTCCACCTTCAAATTAAATGAAACTTCTTCTTCTAAACTTAACAATTAAGCCAACACTAACACCAAAAACAAGGGAACCATGAATGTAATTATCGTTAAAACCACTCTTCCACTAGTTTTTCACCAACCTAACTCTTCCAATTCCTCCAATAAAAACACCAAAAACCAAAACCATAAAAACCAAAATAAATTTACTCTACTATGGGAATCATATTCTTTAGTCTTGGAAAAATTACTAAAATCAAATATCATATAGCTCCTACCAATCAAACCTCCACAACAATTTGATTCTTCTTATCATGTACCTAGTTGGTATAAGGATAATGAATGGTGTGCCTTACACCATGTCATTGGGCATGATGTTAGTAGATGAAATGCTTTCAAAAATGTTGTCCAAAGTCTAATTGACAAGGGGGAGCTTGTTTTGGATAACCTCAATGCACCCCCAAATCAATCACTGGACATCTTTAGATAGCCATTCCCTAACCATATCCCTTCTATGAATAATTAAAATAATAGATCAAAATCCTCTCACAACCATGAGGTCTATACCATTTATATAGTTCTTAGTGAGATCATTATTGAGGAAACCATTGCCCAAATCACCTTTCCTTCCCCTCCACTTATTGAGGTAGTGGAGTCACCTTCTATCCCTTTGGAAATAGAAACAAAGGAAACAACCATTCCCCTTTCTCCACTTACTAAGGTAGTGGATCTACCAACCTCTCCTTTGGAAGACATACCAAAAGAAGAAAACATTACCACCATATCCTTCTCTTCCTTCATACATCAATCTAATCCTCCTTTGGAAATCATTCCTAAGGAAGAGGTGACTCTACCTACCTCTCCTATATAAGACTCACCTTCCTAGACCTTGGAGCCTTTGATTGAGGAAAAGGATGAGGTAACCACTCCTCTCTCTCCACCCATGGGTTTTTAATTTTAGGCCAATACCAAATAGATCAAACCCATCTATAAGACTTTCTCTATATTTTTTCAAATCTTGGAGTGCCTATCCTAACCCAACATGGATCATGCCACATTTTGGCACTGTCTCAAGCTTCCTTACCCAATCTAGTAAGAGACCCTAACCATGATATTACCAACCCAACATTCTAATTCCACTATTTCACCTACCATCACCCCAACCAAAACTTTAAAAACCTCTACCCCCCAAGTCTTAGTTTAACTAACCAAACCAAATCCACCCAAAATATCACAAGTGGATTCCCCCATCATAACTGAACCCATTAAAAACTTAGGCATGCTTCCTACTTAGTGCCTTACTTACCCTCTACTAAATTTTGTTTTAGCACCACCTAGATGATCAATAGAACCCCAAATCAATCCAACCAAGAAGTAAAATCCACCTAGGATCCCAAAATATAGAACCTTGCCACTTATTTCTACCTTGCCTTCCATTTTGGGACCACATCCTTCTTCCATCCATAGACCTCATCCTTTGATTAAGAAAAAATGTTTCCAAAATACAACCCAAAACCAACCTCATCTTCTATCTATGCCTCTACTTATTTTTTATTCACCCTCATCCTCCAAACCATCCACCACCAAATATCCTACTTCTAACCCTTGTATTTTCAAACCACCCACTACCAACCCTATTATTTCTAAAAATTTGGCCTCCAAACCACTAACCACTAAGATTACTCCACTACCTAAAACTATTGATACTAAGCCTACTCTTAAGAAATCTTCCAACCTAAAATTCAAAATTCCAATATCATTTTCAGCTTTACTTGATTCTTACTCAATCATCCTATAGAGGTTATTGCAAGCTTCTTGTTTAATTTTTCCTCCCATCAAACTGTTTGACCCTAATGGTCATAAGCCATCCTAGTTTGATGATAACTTAGTTTGCTTATACCTTAGAATGTTGGGATGTGATACAAAGAAATGTAAAACTCTCTAAGTCTCAGTCCATAATTTATATGCTGATAATGACCTATTTTTAAAAGAGCCACCCATAACCCCATAACCACTCTAAGAACCACACCGTATCATCCAAAACCTAATTGCTCCCCCACTCTCATCCAAGAGTGAGGAGGAATTGAAGTAGTCCTCTAGCCCAAATCTTCCCAAAATTGATACCATCCATGTGGTCACACAATCACAAACCCAACAAAAGGATAAAGGGAAGGCAAAGGTGTCAATTCTATGGACATACTCTTCTTCGACCACCCAACCATCCACACTTTCTCCCAAACCCAAGATATCCATATTGGGTACAGCTCAATCCAAAGATTATTTCTCAAACAACTTCACCAAATACCTGTGACAATGATTTTATATAAAATAATCAATAGCTTGCCCCATCACCACTAGGAAATGATAGAATATTTTTAGTCTATATAAATCCAAACCAAATATCCATAACCTTTAGCAGCCTTTGTCAAAGCCCTCTATCTTTCTACCCTTGTTACCTTCAAATATTCATAAATACCCTTTATTCATCCCTAATATTTGGACCCTCCTCTCTTCATTACTGTATACATCAACAAAACCCACATCAAAAGGGTTATGATTGATGAGGGGATAACATTAACATTATCTCCTCCCATGCATATGACCATTTAAAACTACCAAAGAAAATTATGTTAAAAACCACAAAAATGCTTCATTCCTTTAATGACATGATGGTGCAAACTCTAGGAACTATCATACTCCACATTCATTTATGACCTTATACACTTCCATATCTCTTCTACATAGTAGAAGGTGAGTTCTAATACAATTTTCTACTTGTGTGACATTGGATCCATTCCATGAATTGTGTATCATGCACCCTATATTAGTGCATCAAATTAAAGCACGAGAGTCAATTAGTTACCATACAAGCTAACCTAATTCCTTTTACATCATGAATTATGATGTACTACCCTAATGATGTTCTCCTCCACCCCACTACCAAGTCTTCAATAACCAATAATGATTCCACTTCTTCTACCACAAAGCCTCAACTAGTTCATCCATTCCCTCTACCCAAATCTCCATAGAGGACCCCTTAGAATCCACATTCCAACATCTCTCACTTGGGGAATATCTCCTCTTAGACTTAGATGCCTTCCATACTCCTTAGGAGTATGAGAACCATGACTAAAACCCTAGTTATGACCCCAATATTAGAACCACTATTTATTTTGGACCTCCTAATCTCCAAAAAAATCTTATCTATGGGGGACTCAATCAACCACTTTCCACCTCTCAACCTCTTCTTCTCCTCAACCATCACCTATAATTTATCATATATAGATAAACCAAAGTTCACTAAGACATACCTCCATAGGTGTGCTTGGAAGGGATTTGGTCTAGGTTGGTATGAACATAGACCACATGAGTTACCTCTATATAAGACTGAAAAGCCTCATGAAATATTTGGTCTTAGTTTTATTCCACCCCAAAAAATAATAGACTCACCTCCCATTACTATCATTTATGAGGAAATTCCATCCTCACCATCCACTCCACCATCAACATCTGAGGATGTTGACATCATCCATGCTAAATGGTTTTCATCAACATGATCAACCTTGGACCCCTAACTTATCAAAATGAGAGGGAGACCATAACCATTCTTTTAACTCATATTGAGATGGTATTAAATGACTCTCCTACCATTAATACCATTTGGTGTTAGGATGATGATTCCATTCTTGCCTATCTAGGTGTAGAAGATCCTTCTATCCACAAGTCCCTTCTTCTGACTTCAACTATGTTGAATGAATCCACTATGGATATCAACTTGGGTACTCTTAATAACTTTTGAATTTTAAAAACTGGCCAATTTCTAAATTCAAAGGATATTTAGGATTTCCCCTCCTTCTTACAATATCATAACATATCATTTTCTTGGTATTATAATGACATGTTAGGAATCGACCCCTCCATCACTAACCATAATATCCTCACTAACCATGATGCCAAGCTAGTTAGGAAAAAACTTCATCAAATTCACCCTCACATAGCCCTTATTATCAAATAATAATTATAATTCCTCCTATCATAAATTTCATTCAATGCATTTATTATCTGTAATGGGTCTTGAACATCATCCTTACCACCAAATTCATAGGGGGACTTTGAATTTTCATGTAATTTCATGACCTTAACCTTGCTTACCTAAATTATGACTTTACATTACCAATCATTGCTATCTTGTTGATCTTAAAGCTATCCATGAGATGTTATCTCTTAAAGATGGGTTCTTGGGTTAGAACCATATCTTAATTACTCCTAAAGATTAGCACAAAATTTCCTTTATCACCCCTTGGGAACTTTTTTCTATAGTGTCATGACTTTTAGTTTAAATAATGATAGTAAAAACTACCATCATGTTATGACCTACATCTTCCATGGCATTATTAACAAAATTATATAATACTATGTCGATGACCTCCTTGGGAAATCCAAATGTCATAAAGATCATTTGGTCATTCTTAAGATTATCTTCAAATTCCTCATCCATTACCATGGCTATGTTAATCCCAAGAAGTATATCTTTGGGGTATTATCAATAAATATCCTTAGATTTATCATCTCCCTTTAATGAATCAAAGTCATTCCTACTAAAATCAAAGCAATCCTTGACATGCCTCCTCTCACCCACCTCAAGTAACTCCATAGCTTGTAAGGGAAGCTCTAATCCATTCATCATTTTATCTCTCAGCTCTCAAATTAATGCTAACCTTTCCACCACCTTCTAAAGAAGGATGCATCTTTTAAGTGGAACATAGACTATCGAAAGGCCTTTGATTTACTAAAAGTGCACTTTTTATCTCCACCCATCCTCTTTCCTCCCAAAGAAGATCAACCTTTTTATTTTTATATTTCTACTACCAACCACTCCTTAGGGGAAATACTAGTCCATTGAGATGAGAAGCATAAAGATTAATCCATCTACTACATAAGTCATATGCTTATACCCATACCAAAAAAAATTATCTCACCTTTTTCTTCATGGCTACAAAACTTCACCACTATCTTCTCAACCACAAGACCTATGTCATAACAAATACTGACCCACTCAAGTATATGCACTCCAAGCTATACTAAAACCAACATATGGCTAATTATCTCATGCTCTTAGCTAAGTTTGACCTTGAATTCCTCTATAAAAAGTTGATTAAATGATAATTCATTGTTAAACATTTAGAAACAACACCTTTAGTAGGTAATCAACCTTCTCCTCTTGTGTTTCCTGATGAGTCCATTGTGACCCTTTCTTGAGTAGACTTTACCTATCAAATGATGATGTTCTTTGATGGATCAAAGAGTCAATTTTGTGGGGGATTCATCATCATCCTTATCCCCATTCATGGTGAACCTTTCCCTTTATCCTTAAAGATAGATTTTGAATTCACCAATAATATGGTTGAGTATGAAGCCTTAATGATAGGTCTCCATATTACTTTAGCCTAGAGAGTGAAAACAATCAATATCTTTAGTGAGTCCCAACTTATGGTCAATCAAATAAATGGATATTATCAATGTAATAATGATGTTTTTTAATAGTACAAATAACTAGCTAATGTACTCTTAGCATCATTTTAACACTACCATTTCTAAACCACTTCATGATCTATAAACAAGTTAATCAATACGATGACTTCTCTCACTTCTTAGATCCCATCTAGACCCTTTGAATCTAATCTATCTATAATTATCCATAAAATTACCAAGCCTTATTATGTCAAATCAGACTCTCCTACCATATTCAATGTGGAAGAAGCCTAACCTAACCTTTGGTATCAATAGACCTTCAACTATCTCAACCTTTTCATCATCCCTTCCAACATTTCTAAGAATGCTCAAAGAACATTTATTTAGAGCATCTCATGTTATACCATATTGGGGGAATTATTTATAAATGTGTCTTTGATGGTATCCTCTTACGTTTCCTATTTAGTCACAAAGCCTCTCATGCTATTAGGGAAATGCATGATGGGATTTGTGGAGGATACTTTAGTGGTCTAGTTATTGCTAAATGTATCCTTCACCTTGGATACTAATAGCCTATTCTCAACAAATATTATTATTTTTACATGAGGAAGCGTGTTAAATGTCAAAAACATACCAATTTACATCACACACATAGCCATAGTCTCCAAGTTTCCATAGATTTTTAGCCCTTCTCATAATGGGGTATAGATATTATTGGTGAAATTAACCCCCATTATTCATAGAGACATAATTATATCATCATTAAAATATAATATTTCACCAAATGGGTAGAGGTTATTCCTCTCACTCAACTAAAGCCAAAAATATTGCCAATTTTATCAACCATCCCATTATCTATTGTTTCAGTGTTCTACACAAAATTATCATTGAAAATGGTAAATATTTTAAGAAAAAACAAGTCCAAGGTCTTTGTGACACATTCAGTATCAAGTTATGTTTCTCATCACCTTATCGACCACAAGAAAATGGATATGCCAAAAATTCTAACAAAATTCTTAACAATATGTTAACTAAAATGGTTAATGCATTTGGTCAAGATTAGAATTTACACATACCATTTTCCTTATGGGCATATAATACTAGCATTCAAATCCCTATGGTTTCTACCCATTTCTCTCTTATGTTTGATACATAGGTTATCATGCCTTTCAAATTCCAAATTCCCTTTCTTTACACATCCTTACAAGATCTCATTTATAAGAGCAACTATCATCAAGAACATTTAGACCAACTTGAGCTACTTGATGAACATTATTTAGCCACACTTACCCATATTTGTAGCTATCAAAATTGAATCAAGTGTGCTTATAAAAAGTACCTTAAAGTATGAGAATTAAATATCAAAGATCTTGTCTTAAAGGAAAATCAACATGTCACCAATATGGATGAAATCAAGTGGGGAAAATTTTATTTTAATTAGCTTGTACCTTATATAATAACACAAAAGTATGGGTTGGGAGCTTACCAATTATCCTTTCTTCAAGGGAATCGAAAACTTGAGCTCCTCAATGCTTTTCATCTATGTCCTTTATTTTTTTAAACAATATTAAACTCAACTTTTGTCTAACTTGAGCTCATCTCTTGTTTTCACCAACATGCATCTCCTTATTTTAAGGACAACTTATTTAAGTTGAATGATGTGATTATCCATCAAAGGCTTTGCCTAATCTTTAACATGGGTACCATGGCTATACCCATGGCATGGTTCTTATGGTGCTTTCCATCCCTTTATAGGATGGATTCCCATGATGATTGTTACTTAAACCTATTTTACCCCTCATCAACCTTCTTGTGATCTAGTCTTGCCTTAATGAAGATGAAATTTTGATCTTATATAAGCAAATACATGTCAATATAAAAAATAAAATAAATCAAAAAATTACAAGAAAGAAAAAATTCATATATTCTATGGGTCATTCCAAGCATTTGCAGACTACTCCCTTAAAGGATAGCCACCAAAACCAATCAACATTTTTGAATGTAAGGTAGACTATTCTTTTTAAGGACAACTATCAAAATCCTTTCAAAAATATAACAAACTTTGACCACTCCCTTGAAGGATGGCTAAGTATTGAATTTTTCAAAGCATAACAATTCAAGGGAAGCTTCACACGTCGATCAACTTCTCAATCAAAATACCCATTATCAAAATTAGCAAAAGGAAAAAATAATTTTGGAAGCCACAATTGGCTTTCATGTGTAGACTTATTCAATCGATTAGTCTACACCTTATATGATATGGACTTGTTTATATTGGCTCTTTGGTAACCTACAGAAGAGGTATGATAGTCTCACAAAAGGTTCCATCATCATCCACCTCCCTTTTATACCCTCTATAAGCAAGGGATTTTTTAGCTTACTTGACACTGGGTGGTCAAGAAACTTTCTAACTAACTAATTAATGCTAATGTGAAGCATTCGAAGGGATTATGTTCATAAACTAATCTAGATTAAATTTGTCTTGGTCCTTGTTAATAAATAAGCATCATGCCTTCTTCTCATCTCTCTCATACCCACTTGTTGATACATTCATTGATACATTTATCTTTTGATTGTCTTATTTTTTATCACATTTAGTTTCATTATCCAACTTACTCCTTTATGTTTTAATATTACTTGACCTTCATCAAAACAAATGCTATTCATTAAAAACATTTAACTACCAACCATTTGTTTTATTTAGTGATGGCCTTCTTACCTTATCTATTTAAGTTTTTTAATCATAGGAACATTTTAATGAATTAACCATCTCATACACAAAAATCATCTAGTGATCAATCACATTAACTAACAGTCTATCATATCTACCATAATTTAATCATACATCAAAAATGAATGAGTCATTCACATATGTTATCCACCACATGTCTAATCTAGATAAGGAAATGTAGAATCATTAATTTAAAGCATGGGCATAATCATCATGAACATCATCATATCAATACCATAACATCATAAACATAACCACAACATGAACATAGTCATCCATAAACATGACAATAATCACAAACATCATATCCATGTCTAAACAAAATGTAACATGCTAATCATTATCACTTAAAAAACATCCATCAAATATCAACATCATCATGAGAATACATCATAAACATAGTCACCAATAAACCATAACCACATCATAATCATCATCATATCATAAACAACATCCATAAATATTAAATATAATCATGAGCATAAATTAAATAGCCACATTATCACATGCTTATATAGGTGAGTACACATAAACCATAACATCATAAACATCGTAACATCACATCACATCATCACCATCAACAAACCATAAACCATGATCACCTCTATATATTATGAACCCATAAATAATCATCATATATATAATAATGTACATGTGTCTTAATATGGTATATACTTCTCACTACATCAGCTCACAAGATGATATCAAAATCATATAATATATCAAAATATAATGTCTCATGAAAGTCTAAGACCCTAGTACACCACTACCACCTAGAGCCTATCTACCTCCTAATCCTACCTATCCACCTATAAATACAACCCACTAACTTAGTATCACATTGATATCCCCTCTAGTGATGCCTGCTCTATACTTACCCCATCTAGGCTCATCTAGAAGGCATTTGAAAACTAAGGCCTCATAATACCACAACTCCTAAACTATCATTATATATCTCACCATGGAGATAGCCCTTGATGGTCTTGTAGGCACTAGTAATCTCCCTCCTACCTATCTAAGAGAATCCTATCCTATGTAACCATAGATAGATGAGATATTTCTTGATCCCACTCCCTAGTAAGAGAGGCCACCTAGCCATATGATGCATCTATCTCTTAGGTCACTACTGCTAAGGATGCCTATACTATGGCTAGTGTTGTCTATGCCTAGTCCCTTTTAGTAATTACTATCTTTCTATCTAGGGCATATTCATCTCTCTAATCACCACCCCCACCTCTATATCCACATCCATTTCCTACTTCCCCTCATCACCTTAGAAAATGGTTGCATCATAATGTTCCTAAAACCATGCAGGATAGTCATTAGTGATACATGTATCATCAAAATTAACCCTCATCGATAGCTCCTCATAATCAATGTACATATCCTCTGGCTCTAGAGTAGGTAAATAGGAACTTTACATCCTCCATCTTATATCTCAAAAACTCCCCTATAATATCTTGGATGAGGCTAAACTATCTCCTGATCCTATCAAAAGGGATGATCTCCACCTCAAGGTCTCACCTAGGAATTCTACCTATTAATTTTACCTCCTACCTTACCCTAATCACCTCAATTACATAAACTCCACTTAATCAAACCTACACCTAAGACCTAACTTTAATTTGACCTAACCCACCTTAACTAATTTACATAATCAGTACTTAAAACCCTTTTCTTACCATAACCTTATACCCTTTCTATTCATATTCCCTTAAGCTTACATGATCCTACCTATAACACCCATTATTTATACCTATAATCTACCACCCTACCATTATGACACTAAACCCTACAACATGGGTTCTTATTACCTCAATAACCTTATCCAACATTCAAAATCACTAACCCATTTAACATATCCTCACCTTATATATCAATCATCAATGGTCCAGTGTTGATTGATGATGGTTCCTTTTAGAAATATCATCAATCAATCATTGAATGTCAATGGTTAGGTGGTCAACCACTAATGGTCCACATATTGGCCATTTGATGGTTTCATATTGATTGATGACAATAGATATCAACCACCAATGGTCATTATGTGGTAAGCTTTGGTGAAAATACCCTAACCCTAATCTCCCAAAACTTTAAAAAAATTAATGGAAAACACAACAAACTACCAAAATAACTTCAAAAACCTCACCTATCTTACCTTTTTTCACCCAACTCTACCAATTTCACATTAAAAACTAAAAAAATCCCTATTTCAAACCTAAACCCTAACCCTAGGTTTCACCAAAATATACTCAACCAAACAAATAAAAAATTCACCAACATAGACAAATTAAATTATAACACCTACCTCATTCATTGACCACCATTGTGGAGGAGCTCTAGGAATTACCATTACTTGGTCCCATGCTCTCCCTTAGCCTCTCTGCATCCCCATTAGTTAAACCTCCAATCAATCACCTCAGTCAACCTCAACAACTCACTCAATCACTCACTCAAAAGCTAACCATCACTATTTTATTTTAAAAATCCTTAAATAAAGCACCATGGGTCACAAGTTTGTAAAAAGAGGAAATAAACCCTCGATATACCTTTTATGGTCACCTTTTTGGGCTAGCATATGACCACCAATGGTCATTACATGACTACTGATGGTTGAACCTGACCATTTAAGGTCAACCTGATTAGGGTTTTTAAACCCACCCTACCATCTCATTTTAATCCATGATCAAAATATTTTACACAACCATACCTGAACCCTTCAACCATTGGAGATCACCTTCTCTGCTAAACAACCAACCAATTAATTCACATAAAATTGGCTATTGGGCCCAAATTTTACATATTTTTCAATGAACTTACTTTAGTCATTTTGATTGAAATGACTACATTTCCATATTGAACAACATAAACTAGCACTACTTTTGTGCACCAACCCATTTGTGTCTTCCCAGGAGCACTTCCTACCATGGATACCTATGAATACACTAACCTTGCCTAGGAGACTTATGTTTATGAGTGTAACCTAATCACCATGCCTAAATGTGGTCACTTGGTCCACTTTTACTTGTCCTTCTAGTTCCACCCATGTTTTTATGAACTACTTCAACTATGGCATCCTATTCAATATGTGATTTGTGATATCACACTTCATCACCTTTTATGTGTAGGTTCGCACTTCAATACCCAACCCATTACTAACTTTATCACCCACTTACCTATTGACCAAATTAAAAATTTTATCAAATTGGGTTAACCCCTACATTTATAAATTTTTAATAAGTTTCTACATGTCCTATACGGGTCTCATTTTGGTTTAAATACTTTACTTATCCCTGGTCTAGGCTTGGTCCAAGCCTAAATTCCTTGCACTAGTCAAGTAAATCAATGTCAACCCTGATCAAATAGGTTAAAACTTATTAAAATCTTAGAATTGTGCTATAAATATTCTAATATGGTCATTTACGTGTCTTAGGGTGTTTCTAAGTCATATATTTGTCCTTCACCATGCTTTATATGAAAAAAGGGTCATTTGGCCACATTTTTAGCCCATTTAATTACTTTTACAGAATTTCAAGTGAAAAATTTGTAAAAAATAAATATTTCAATGTGGGGGAGGTCAAAAAGTGTCAAGAGTGGTTAGATGATAGTCCAGTAACTAGTTATGTGTAGCAATGGGGAGTTTTCCCTTGATTTTAGGCCCTTTTAGGCACTTGTAAAAATTTGGTGATCTCAAATTCAAATAAAAACATGGGTATGATGTATATTCATCTCCCTCAACTCCTTAACATGCATGGTTTCCAATTAATATTTCAAATTTTTCATTTTTTCTCCTATTTCATCCTTTTTGCCCTTGCAAGCCAAGGAGGGTGAAATTTAAATACATGGTATGAACTGTAAAAGTGGAGTTGGGAAGATTGATTTTGGGGAATGAAATGGATATAATTTTATTTAAAATTAATATCAATAATTTTAATTTTGGTGTATTTTCCTTTATTAACCATTGCTAATACCATAGGCAACTTTTTATGTTATCACATTGATAAGGGGTCTCCTTTTGAGTTAGTTTTAGAATAATTTGCTTTGGTTTGATGGATTTGATGATTTAAAATGTTTTATAATGATTATTAATAGGTTATTACATCATATTATTGTTTTTTATAGCTATCAAATGCCTCACAAATCTCTTCTAAGCTTGCTATTGGCCATTGAGCATCCTCAATGTTTTATACTTAGAAAATGACAACCTAAAAGTAACATTGAAGGTGTTGTGAAGTTTATTTAAGTTTTTATTGATGAATTTTATTCAATTTAAGGCTAAAATTTTAATTTTAAGGTGTTATAAGCCTTTTGATAACCCCTTATAGCTCAATCTATACATATGCCTGCATAACACAGTCCAAAAGACCATCTATAGGCCTCTACTGACATCATGTTGTTGTAATTAAGGATTGGTTTGTGCCTAAATTTATTGTTTTTGATTTAAGTACATTTATAGGTTAATAAATTGCATATGAACTTATTTTACATTCATGGTTCACACCCCAATGCACTGTTTGCCCCCCAAAGCAACATTCTACAGGTGGCTTGAGCAGAGGTTGTAGAGGTCCCATTGAAAATTTGGAAAATTTGATGAGAATTCATTTATTTGATACTTTTTAATATAATGGTAACTTATGATGAGGGTTAATTTATAAGTGGAGATTAAAGGTCATCCCAGAAGTGACAAGACTGAAACTGAGACCTTTTTCCCTAAGATGGTAAAATAATGCACCAAGCACTTTTGTGAAATCCAACTAAGAGTGAAGAACTTAGATTCAAGGAGAATTAATGCACCCATTTAAAAATATCTACCAAATATAATGACCTTAAAAAAATTTTAGGCTAAGATATTAAGGTGAGAAGGGTTTTTTAGGGTCTCAAAGTTGCCCTCAAACATAATGATTTCATTTAGTGTCATCTATAGTTTGAGACTAAAGGAAATCTTCTTTCAACCAAAATTACACGTTAGGATTTTTTTCCATATGGGAGTGATTCCAAATGGTTCAATTTATACTCATGAGATATGATTTCATAAGATAAGATGGCTTTTGATGTGATGACTTCCTAATCCCATATCCTATCTGTACATCGGGCAAAATGTGCACCTATAGTAGGGTTATCAAGTAGTGAATCTAAAATTGATATTTTGACATTGTATTTGAGATTTCAAGGTGAATGATAAGTATAAAAATTATTTTGTGACTCTATTAATTCAAGTGAATTTTAAATTTAATTATCTAATTCCTTAACCAAGTTCTAAGGAGCCATTTTCACCTACAGTAGGCTTTATTAAGTTTTTATCTCAGCGGGGTAGATAGTGACCAAATTGAAGGTTCAAGGTGAAAGTGAATACTTATAGAGAACTAGGAATAAATTTAAGTTGATTAATATCAACCACATGACCTAAATGAGCTCATGGTCATCTACAGGTAGACCCTTAAGGAGCAAAATGTCTCAGTCAAATGAGATAGGGTGGATAGTAGCTTAGACATTGAGATTCGATAGTGTTAACTATCTATAATAGACCTAAAGGGAGAGAAAATATGAATATATTACATGAGACGTAGAGATATAAATTAATAAAATCCTAACACATTTTAAACAAGCTCAAAATCATACATAAACACCTATAGGACAATGAGATAAAGTGTCTCAGTTGACTTACAAACAATCAGGTAGTGAACCTCTTAGTGTTTGATGGTGTCCAAGGTGGCATAAACAATATAAGATAGTGGAAATATATGTTTTTTAACCTCAATAAACTTGAGTTAAATCATATAAGAATCACTAATAAGTAAATTCATGGGTGGGGTAACCTACAGTAGATCTTGAGAAGGTGTCTCAGTTACCAAACAATAGACTAGGTTGTGTTTTGATAAAGTTTTGGAATTTATTGAGTAAATTAAGTCATGTCATGATTTTTAAAGTTTATTAGAATATTATTGAGGGTTAAAAATTTCCAAAACATTATAAATCACCTACAAGTATGGTCTTCAAGGATCAAACATAGTCCACTCCTAAGTTTCCTGCATACAGTGTCCTTTCACAAGTATGTCTTATAGTTTCATGCATTTGAAGGGTAAAATGGCCATGTAAAGGGCCAATTTTTTGTGAATAAGGTATATTTAACTTGAATAATCCTAAAAAATAATTTTTTTATGGGAAAAATAGGGAAAGTACCCCCTATTTTGTCTCTAATAGGGGGTACTTTCCCCATGTCTAAATCATGTTATTTTTAAGAGATGGGCTGAAAACATGGGATAGAATGAAAAAATACATTCCCATAAGGTATAAGGAATTAAAAAATTCATAATATAACATGATAAACTTTCTATATGGTTGTAGGTCAAACAATATAGTCTATACAAGGAGGTCTTTTGGCATACCTAGTGAGACAACATGCAAGCCTAATCTCAATGAGGAGTCATTTCTAGTTTGAGCATTTTAAAAGCATTCTAATGTTTTGAATCATGACCATGGGGGTGAAAAATATGTTTTAAATCTATGTAAATTCATGGTAAATGTAAATAGGTTAATTTATCTCAAAATTAAAGGACAAACCTACTAGGCAATATTAGGCCTAATACCAAAGAAAGAGGTCTTTTCATTTCTAACTCCTAGTGAGCTATTATGATGATATGGAAATGTTATTAGGATAAAATAAGACATTTTAAAGATTTTTGACTATAGAGAGATCCACCAAGAATCCATTTTGTTTTCTTGGAATCTTCCAAACCTCATAGAATGAAAGGAAAGGGCTCGAATGCCAACTTGGAGTGATTGAAACTTTCATGAACCTTTACATGGAAAACTGAGGTATTTGAGGATGATGAAGAGGGTTTAAATCCTTAAACTAATTTTTTCATATTTATAACATATTTTCTTTATGAAAAAACATTAAGACCTGAGGCTACACAAAACCCTTCCAAACCCTCCATAAGGATCTGATTGGGAAGATGAGGCAAATGAAGTACCCAAAGGGGGTGGAAAGGACATGAAACTAATTTTATGATGTAGAGTAATCTTTAGGGACATGAATATCCCTAAAGTGGTTCCATTTTTCCATTTTAATGAGGAGATAATTTTCATCTCCTCATTGGTTGCAAGTTCAAGTGACAATAGTTTTTGGCATGCCCGATGGGACTCTTATTCCAAGAGATTGAGGAGTTTTGGTGTTCTTCTCAAGATACTAACCTTTGGAGGAAATTTAAATAAGTAAAAATGGTGAATCCTAGTATAAATATACTAGTTAAGTAGTCTAGGTATTCTTATTTAAGTTTTTTTTCTTATTCTACACACTTTTCACAAATTTCATGGATTATTTTTGTGTTGAGTTTATCCTAACACTAGTTGAGGAGATATGTCATGATTTGCCTTTCCCCCTCAATATGAACAAGTCCTTATCCAAAATTATCATGATCCCTATCAATATTATATTTCCTATAGTCGTACCCATTAAGCTTGTGCTTCACCTAGTTCACCTAGTTCCTCTCCAAGTCATCCCATTGCAAGTTTAAAAGAGATTCTCATTGGTTACCAAGAATACATGTTATACCTTGATACTAAATATGGTTGTGGTCAAGTTATCCCTAGTGTTTGTATCAAGAGTGTAAGGGATGCTTTGGAGCTATTCAAGTAAGAATGGGTGCCTATATAGAGAGGTAATTGGTAATGTATTTATGATGAGATGCTTGATGTTTGTGGCCTAATTTTCCACCTAGAAGAAATTTTGAGAGCTCATGAACTAGCTCAATCTTGTTAGATTGAATATATCCCAAATCAACCTTCAATTGTGTCAATTATGCCTTTACAAGATACTAATCCAACCATGTTACAAAATATCCCAAGTCCTTCATGCATTCCCCAAAGTTTCCATTCTTGGAAGTCCATCCAAGAGAGAAACTAAAGGAAGGAGGACATCATGTTTGAATAGGTTGATGTATTTGGAGAATATTTTATGAAATGAAGTTTGAGTTTTAAGGCTCATCTTGAAAAGGAGATTGAATTGGCCAATAAAATTTTAGGGCAATCTATCATGGTATTAGAAAATGAACTTTCTAAGTCTAATTTTCCAAGTTGAAATCAAGATTCCAAGCCCAAGGAAACTTTAAGTTTCCTAAACATATCATTCACCCCTTCATTAGCATCTCAGTGCCATGAAAACCTCTATGAGCCTACCTTCCTAAGAAAGAAAGAAGTGTTGGCATCTTGTGAAGAAAATAAAAAATCATGTTTAGGTGGATAAGTTAGAATGGGAGAGAAACTTGAAACCCATCAACTCCCTCCCACCCCTCCTTAATAAGCCATTAAACACATATTTCCACCTCCTCTAACTGATCAATGTTATCCTTCTAATGTTGAGGACTGCATTGCCAGTTGGGAAACTTCTTTAGTTAAACTTCCTATTTTTGAGATGCCTGATATTGACCTCACTAAGAGGGAGGAAAAGATATATATTTTAGATTGACTTAATGGTGAGGACCTAAATCCTTGTGAATATGATGTTCCTTGTGTTGAAAAAGATGCCTTGGAAGGTGTTCTTTTGGATTCTAAAGAAGAAGAGGAATAGGTTTCTCTTATTGTTCCACTTTATAATGTTGATGAAGAGAAGGATAATGACTTGTGGTAGAAATTTGAGGACATATGCAATGAATTTGAAGCCCTCAAGGAGCCTACAAGTCCTTTGGAGATGACTACAAGCCATGACAAACAATAGGTTTTGTCTCAAAAGGAAGACATGATAGACCTATATATAAATGTTCCAAGAGTATGAATAATGTGAGAAGACTAAACTCATAATGAAATAAGTCCAAGATGTTGGAGATCAGGCATATACTGAAGAGCATCATCATCAAGATAGTCTAGTTCATGATGGGGCAATCTATGATGATCTTGAGCCTTTTGAGGATGGTTTAAAATTTGATCTTGGGCCTTTTGAGGGTGATTTGAGGGTTGATTATAAAACCACCTATGAATCCACCCCAAAAACATCAAGGAAGAATTTTAGAAAGAAATAGTTCCAAAATGTCATAATACAATACTTTTTGAAAGATTTGAGGAGGTTGTAACAAGTGAGAAGAATGATGAGATCCTTTAAGAAGACATAAATGTGCAACAAGTTGTCCCATGCATGGATATGTAAATATATAATGAGGAGTTAAAAGGAAAATATTATGAAGCATGTTACCAGGTTCAAGATGACTTCACCTACCTTGGAGACTTGTGGGAGATGACTCTATAAGATGACATGCCAAGCCAAAGAGAAAAAAAAAACATGAGTCATCTAACACCACATCCAAGAGGAAGCATGCTTGGCATCCTAATTCATATAGTGAGGAAGGAGACTAAAATTAATTCCATTTTGATCCAAGAAGGGAGGTATGTTTAAGTTAGGTTTACATAATTAGTTTGCTTTTAGTTGTGTCTTATGTTCCCTAAGTGCTTAGTAGCACAAGTGTGCCTTTGTTTTGTGTGTTTACTTTGGTCTTGTTGTGTGTTATCTTTCCTTTGTGTGTTTTAAGGTAAGTCAACTATATTTTTATCTAATTCAAGGTCTGGTACATATTTTTTTAAGTGAATTTGACCCCCTTTACCCAATGGATAGGATAAGGCTACTAGCCCTTAACATAGGCAAGCATGTAACCCCTAAGAATTACCAAAAGTGTTGACCAAAATTGACCTTTGGTCAAATTGGGTCAACCCCTACATTTATAAACTTTTTATAAGTTTATACATGTCCTATAGGGGTCTAATTTTTGTCTAAATACTTTACTTATATCTGGTCTAGCCTTGGTCCAAGCCTAGCTTCCTTGTACTAGTCAAGTCAATCAAATTCAACCTTGGTCAAATAGGGTCAAACATATTCAAAGGTTTAAATTTTGTTATAAATATTATAATATGGTCATTTATGTGTCCTGAGGTGTTTATAAGTCACATATCTATCCTTCACCATGCTTTATATGCAAAAAGGGTCATCTTGCCACATTTTTAGCCCATTTAATGACTTATATAGACTTTCAAGGGAGAAATTTATCACCAAACTAGATTTAAATGTGTGGGAGGTCATATAATGTCAATATTGGTTAGATGACAGTCCAAGAGGGTAGTTATGTGCAGAAATGGGGAGTTTTTTCCTTGATTTTAGGTCCTTTTGGGCACTTGTACAGACTTGGTGATCTCACCTTTAGCAAAAAATGTGGGTAAGATGTATCGTCAGCTCCATAAACTACTTAAAAAACATTATTTTCAAGTAATATGTCAAAATTTTCATTTTTTGCTCCTGTTTCATCCTTTTTGCCTTTATAAGCCAAGGAGGATCAAATTCAAATGCATGGTATGAGCCGTATAAGTGGAGTTGGGAAGAGTGATTTTGGGGAATGAAATGGCTCGAAGTGTAATTAAAATTCATATCAATAAGTTTCATTTTTGTGGATTCTCCTTTATGAACCATTGTTAAGACCTTAGGTAGATTTTTATGTGCTCACATCCATGAGGGGTCTCCTTTTGAGCTAGTTTTAGAATAATTTGCTTTGGTTTGATGGATTTGGTTATTTTACATGTTTTATAATTATTATTCATAGGTTATTCCATAAAATTACTGGTTTTTTTAGATATCAAATGCCTCACAATCCTCTTATAGGCTTGTTATTAGCCATAGAGCATCCTAATTGTTCTATACTTAGAAAATGACAACCTACAGGTGCCATTAAAGGTGTTGTGAAGTTTATTTAAAGTTATATTGATTAATTATATTAAATTTAATGCTAAAAATTATATTTGAAGTTTTTTAATCCTTTTGATAACCCCTTCTTGTTCTTTCTATACATATGACTACATAACACAATCCAAAAGACCATTTACATGCCTCTACTGATGTCAGGTTGGTGTAAGGGAGGATTGGTGTGTGCCTCAATTTATTGTTTTTTCTTGAAATAAATTTGGATGTTCATAAATATAATATGAAATTATTTTACATTCATGGCTCATGATGGTTCACACCCCAATGCCTACTTGCCCCCCAAAGCAACATTCTACAGGTGGCTTGAGAAGAGGTTGTAGAGGTCCCATGGAAAATTTGGAACATTTTATGAGCATTAATTGACTTGATACTTTGGATTATAATGGTAACTTGTGCTGAGGATGAATTTATAAGTGGAGGGTAAGGTTTATCCCCTAAAGTGATAAGACTAAAACTAAAACCTTTTTCATTAAGATAGCAAAACAATGCACTAGACACTTTTGTGAAGTCCAACTAAGAGTGACGAGCTTAGATTTGATGAGAATTAATGCACCCATTTATAAAAATATACCAATTACAATGATCCTAAAAAAATTTATACCAAGATATTAATGGGAGAATTGTTTTTTAGGATCTCAAAGTTTCCCTCAAACATAATGAATTCATTCAGCATCATCTAAAGTTTAAGATCAAAGGAAAGCTTCCTTCAACCAAAATTTAAAGTTAGGATTTTTTTCCATATGGGAGTGAATCCAAATGGTTTAATTGATACTAATGAGATAATATTTCATATGATAATATGTAATTTTATGTGATGAACTCCTAAGCCCATACTCTATCTCTACATAGGGTAAAATGTGCACCTACAGCAGGGTTATCAAGGAGTGAATCAACAATTGATGTTTTGAAATTGTATTTGAGATTTCAAGGTGAATGATAAGTATCATAGTTTTTTTTGACTCTATGAATTGAAGTTAAGTTTAAATATAATTCTCTAATACCTTAACTAAGTTCCAAGGAGCCATTTCCACCTATAGCTGGCTTTATTAAATTTTTATCTTAGTTGGGTAGATAGTGACCAAATTGAAGGTTCAAGGTGAAAGTGAATACTTTCAGAGCACTAGGCCTAAATTGAAGGTGCTTAATATCATCCATGTAACCTAAAGGAGCTCATGGTCATCTACAAGTAGACCCTTAAGGAGAAAAATGTCTCAATCAATTGAGATAGGCTGGACAATAGCTTAAACATTGAGATTGGATAGTGTTAACTATCTAAAATGGACCTAAAGGGATATAAAATATGAATATATGAAATGATACATATAGATATGAGTTCATAAAATCCTAACACATTTTTAACAAGATCAAAATCACACATAAACACCTATAAGATAGTGAGATAAAGTGCCTTAGTCCACCTACAAGCAGTCAGGTAGTGAACCTCTTAGTGTTTGATGGTATCCAAGGTGGAATCCAAAATGTGAGATAGTGAAAATATATGTTATTTCACATAAATAAACTTTAGGTAAAGTTTCTAAGGACCATAAATAAGTATATTCATGGGTGGGGTAACCTATAGTAGATCCTGAGAAGGTGTCTCAGTTACCAAGCAGTAGAGTGGGTTATGTTTTGATAACATTTTGGGATTTATTGAGTAAATAAAGTCATGTCATGATGTGTAAATATTAGGAGAATATTTTTTAGGGTTCCAAAGGTCAAACACGTGCTCAATCACCTACAACTAGGGTCTCTAAGGATCAAACACAGTCCACTCATAAGTTTCCTACATGCAATGTCTTTCCACAAGATTGTCCTATATTTTCATGAATTTTAAGGGTCAAATGGCCATGTCAAGGGTTAATTTTTTGTGAATAATGTCTATTTCACTTGAGTAAGCCTAAAAATAATTGGTTTTGTGGGACAAATAGGGAAAGTACCCCTATTTTGTCTCAGATAAGGGGTACTTTCCCCATGCATAAATCATGTAATTACTAATAGATGGGCCATAAACATGGACCAAAATGAAAAAAAATACATTAAAATAAGGTTTTAGTAAGTGAAACATGCATAATTTAACATGAGAACCCCTACTAGAGGGTTGCAAGTCAAACAAGCTAGTCTAGACAAGGAGGCCTATAGGAAAACCTAGTGAGACAAAATGCAAGCCTAATCTCAATGAGGAGTCATTTCTAGTTTGAGCATTTTAAAAACATTTTAATGTTTTGGATAATAAATATGGGGGTGAAAATTATGTGTTTAATCAATGAAAATTCATGTTAAAATTAAATAGGGGTCATTTAACTCAAAATTAAAGGACATACCTACTAGGCAATATTAGGCTTGATACTAAAGAAAGAGGTATTTCATTTGTAATTCCTAGTAAGATATTATGATTATAGTGACATTTTATTAGTATATAATAAGACATGTTAAAGCTTTTTAATTTTAGAGAGATCCACTAGGAATCTATTTTGCGGGCTTAGAATCTCCCAAACCTCACAAAATGTAGAAAAATGGCTCGAATGCTAACTTGGAGTGCTTGAAACTTTCATGAACCTTTGAATTGTAGGCTGAGGTGTTTGAGGATAATGAAGAGGGTCAAATTTAAGCCTTAAATGAAGTTTATTCATATTTCAAATGTCTATTCTTTATGAACAAATGTTAAGACCTGAGACTACACAAAACCCTTTAAAACCCTCCATAAGGACCCAATTGGGAAGATGAGGCAAATGAAGTATCTAGAGGGGGCAAAAACGACATGAAACTAATTTTATGTTGTATAGGACTCTTTAAGGACACCCACAACCCTGAGGTGGCTCCATTGTGTCACTTTAATGAAGAGAGACTTGTCATCTCCTCTTTGGGTAGAAGTTCAAGTGAGAACATTACCCACTTACCAAACTTGCACCTAATTCTATTTCACCTCATCACTTCCTAATTTGAGGGGGAACACCTCCTCTCATACTTGGGATAGTCAAACCTTTGACCAGCCATCCATTTTTTTGTAGCTTGTAGATATAAACAACATAAAAAGGGGGAAAATGTAGACACTAGACAACTATACACTATGGTACTAGATTTCACACTAAACTTTATACCACCCTTGACCTCATAGGGACCACTTCCTAACCATTACCCCACTAGTAATTAAAATAAATGGCTAAAATTAGTCATTTTTAATTGTAACCTTGACCATTGAAAGTCAACCCTTAACCACTAATTATTAGCCTTGACCATCGATGGTTGACCTTTAACCGCCTTAAGGGTTAACTACCAATCAAATATAACTTGATTTTTTATTTTTATCTAGTTGATCCGTATGCATAATAAATACATATTAATGTTAAAATTATACAACTTGTTATACTTTTTGTTGAACCTCTTGTTCACCACTCCCTTTTCCCTATATAAAAAGAAGAGGAGGAGGTGAAAGGAGTGGAAAAATTAGAAATCATCAAAGTCTTGTGTATTAGAGCTTCCTATGTAAGTTTTCTTCTCACTCTTAGTGAATCCAAGAAGGCTTCTAGTGAACCAGTAACCATGATAGAGATCAAAAGTGATACTACTAATCAATCAACAACTAAGGCATTATTACTCTACCATAATTGCTCTAGGGCCCATAATAAGTTTTTATTTGATCACCTCAATGTTCTTCAGACAAAAAAAAATCTAAGTATCTATTTTTAGTAATTAGTTACTTTTTTTCTCTCCCAACCAAACTCCTTTCCAAAACCACATCCCATAGTAACTACCGATTGTCACCTAATTATTGATGGTTTGCCCTTAACCATCGATGGTCTTACGTAACCACTGATGGTCATTATGTGTCAATTTATAATATAAATCTAATTTCATCTATCAAACCCTAGCCAAATCCCGCTTTTTGAATTTCTACCTGATAATAAAGCATCACCCTATTTTTTGAACCATGTGTGATTTATTTAGAATTAATAACAAATATTTTATTGTTATAATTAGTAAAATTCATCTCTTTTCAATATCTTATTGTATTTTATTTCAATAGCTTCTATTCTTTATGTAAGTAATTTATCTTTCATTTTCAGAACCTAATTATTTAAAATTTTGGATTCACAGCCTTTAAGGAAGTCATATACTTCTTGGATTTAGCTTTCTAGGAAATCCACCCACCTACCTAACTAATCAACCATTATTTTAGTTATTTTCTTATCTACAAGTTATTCCTCCCTAGACAAATAGGAGTCTCCACAATCATTTGGATCAAATCGCACATAACATATCATGTTCTACTAACCTCACCCTTCTTTTAATTTTTACAACTTTATTCTTAAGAGAATAACACAAAATTTATGTGAGACACATAGTAGGAATATATAAAACTTGAACACTATAAATACACTTGATACTTTTGTCTTGAGTTATTTTAATGATCATATATAAAAAAAATTCCACAACTTCTTGGTTGATGAGATTCAAATTAATGAGTTTTTAATTATCTCATTCATATTTAATGCCTAATTCATCAACAATAAACTTAAGAATTATATGTTTTGATGTGATTGTGTACATAATGTAATTATGAACAATTTAATAAATGATTATAATAGACACATAATATTGTGGAATATAGTAAGAAGGTGGATCATAATATTGAGAAAACACATATTTAAATTTATCATTATTAGATTATTCTTGTAAGCCTATGATAATTTTTGGATTTGGATTTTAAACAAAAATGTTAATATTTTTTAGTTGAAAAGGTAAATTGGTAGATTTAAGTAAGAAAACACAGATTTGATGTTAGCTAAATCATTTATAATTATGGTCCAATAGTAGCATTAATTTGAGGATAAGTTCTAGGTCTATAGAATGGTTGGAATTATGTGTTGTTAAATCTAGTAGTCAAATGATTTATTTTCTATAAATTTTCATCCAGGTTATCTATAATAGTATCATTTTGGATTACAAATTTATTTTTACCTTGTATTTAAGGTTTTGAATAAGAAGGCTAGTTATTATTATATTTTTTTATGCTTGTATCATCCTTAAGAGTAAGATTGTAATCCATTTACATTTTTTGTAAAATATAAGAATTAGTGGTCTTTATTTCACCTAAAGTTTCATCATAAATACACATATTTATGTTATCTATGAATTTAATATAAATAATATCATTTTATTGAATAAATCATTTAAATTTTTGAACAAATATGTATATTAGTATCATGGTCAATTTCATAAACATGATAATAATGTGTTTTATTTTTAGACTTATTTTTTTAGTATTTAACACATTTATTAAAGTTTAAAGTGGGATATTTAATTATTGCTTAACAATAACTAACAAATTTCCAAGGTTGTGATTGGATTCTAATTTTTTTTCATTATGAGAATTTATACCAGTAGAATCTCTATCTTTAAAATGAATACATTTCAAGTTTTTTTCGTAATCTATACATAAATTAATATTGGTGTTATATTCTATAATATATTTATCTTTTAACCATTATTAATTTAAGTGGATAATCATTACAATAATTTAACCTTGTTAAATTATCAAGAGGCCCTACATCTTGTATAATAATTTATCTAAGTCTATTAAATTTGTGTGTGAAATAAGATAGTTTCACTATGATCTATACAAATGGTAGATAACTCATTGACAAGCTCTATATCTTATTTTGGTTTTCCAAAACATAATTCAACTCAATATATATGGCTTTCCATTAGTAATTACTTTGGTAGGTAGGTTAATAAAATCATGATAAGATTTATCATCCAAAGTTTTAGAGAACAACCTAAGTGAAATATTTTCATTAGTAATACAAAGAATAGTAAATATTTATTTGAAATGATTAATATGATCCTACCATGAATCAATATAATCACTAGAAAAATTAGGGACATTTAATATTTAAAAAAAGGAAGTTTAGTAAGATAATTAAAAATATCAATTGGGTTAACTCCCACCCAAGTATTGACTTGTTGCATATTATCAACATCAGAATCTCCTTCATTATCAGTAACTTCATTTAGTTCTCTATCTTCTTGTAAACCATATATGACATCTCTAATTTTATTATTAATTTGATTTTCCATTTTTGGCAGTGTTTAACATTCCTTAGGTGGTTTATTAGATAGAAACCTAAATTTAGGGTTGAGGGTTTGTAACTAAATTGTGTTCTCTTTCTTGTCACAAACACAAATTTATTTTAATTATATGATATAGAGTTTGTATTATGAATATAGATAATCTCTATATTCATAGGTCTTGCCTTATTTAGAATTGATAAGTTAAGTATATGATGTAATTTATAAGGATGATTATACCAACTATAACATACTAACTCTAATGCAATATTAGCTTATTGTTCTGTTATGTCAAGATAAGGTTCAATCACTAGTGCAAGACAAAAAATAGTCATAGGGAAACAATGAAAAATAGGAATATTTTAAATAATTGAATAAAAAATATTTTAATGTTTCTTAGTGGAGTCACCAACATTTTTTATGGTATAAATTTCCATGTCAACTAATCTATCTATTTTACTATCATAAAGATCAAATATAAATCATTTTAATTTAATCACAGGGAGATATGATTGAAGAAATAATTTATAATGTATGCAAAGGGGTATTTGTAGTTAATTAAATAGGTTTAAAGAACATTAAATACATTATCAATTTATACTAATCACATAATTCATTTAAATTATATTGAATAACAAAAGATATCAATTTCAAAATTGATTCTCAATATTAGACTCAAAATAAGATTCAAATCATAAAAAATTATTACCAATTTGGTCAGCATATTCACTAGTGTTGAGACTTTAAAATATACTATTTAACTAGGTATTCTCAAAGATATATAGAGTTAAGGGGATTTTGCCCTATCATTTTAAGACTACTATTGGTACAATCTAGGGCATGAGTTTTAGGTATTGGGATCCATTATATATCCTACTTGGAGTGAATCTATGAAATATGCATTGCTACTACCAAAAGCTCAATAATGATTAAACAAACCTATCAACCTAAGAATCCATTGTCTCACTAATATAGTTCCCATAAATCATCAGTATATGGAGGTTGATTCTAAATACCAACTAAAGAAACCAAAAATATGGGAAAGGGTAAGAGAAAAAGAGAAGGATTCTTGGGTGAGTATGGAGACACAAATGTATAAGATTGAGTGTGAACCTAGCTACAGTTTTACCACTATATGTTGAGTTTCACATCAACTCAAACTTCAACCATAAAATTAATGGAATTAAAAGAAGCATCATATGATCAATTCATGTAGTTTTAGTCCATAGATAAACACTTATGATATTTTTATTAATACACATACAAGCTTATAATTATTTTAAAAAATAATAGAAAATACCTAAATTAATTAGAATAACATATAACTCTTCCTAATTAGACACATACATTTAGATAGACTCATATTATAAAATTTTATGTCAATATTCTCTATTTTCACTACAAAGGTTAAAAGGAATCCATAAAGTAGACATAAAGTAATTTAATGAAAACCAACAAAATGTAAAACTATAAATATATTAATTCTTTGTGCCTTTTGTCAAAAAAATGTCAACCAAAAATAATGATATAAAACAACATTTACAAAAGAGAGAGGAGGTATACCACCTATTTTCACTAAATCCCACTCCAAGCCATCATGGCTAAGTTATTACAATATTACAAAAACATGTGCCAAAAAACATGAAAAACTAATTTCCCATTTGGGACCACAAGAGAAACAACATGAAAGACCTAAAAAACATGAAAACTAATTTCCCATTTGGGACCACAAGAGAAACAACATGATAATCAAATAGAGGTCAAAGGGGGATCACTTCCTAGTTACATTTGGGTGTCTTTCTAAGCTATCAGTGCCTACACAATGAGATTTTATTCTTTGTCAAGATTGGGTAGGTTGACAAGTGATTCTTTGATATATAAACCTTAGCCTACATAATTAATTTATCATGTGCCATTTAAGGGCCTCAAGAGAATCCTTGATTGCATTGACTTGATTGTATTAGTTTTGGATTGCATGGTAAGCTCCATAATATACTAGGACACATATTTATTAGCCTTTTACACACTATTATTCTTGGATGTATTAAAGTATTGGAGGTGGAATCCAAACTCATTTTTGCTAATAAAAATGCCATCAGGATGGAAGATAATAATTATGATCACCTCTTTGGATTAAGTAAGGATTTGGTCTCTAATTTTCTCTAAGGTCCCAATGGCTACTTGAATTTCCATGAGACAAACATCAAGCATAGTTATCATGCTCCCTTAAAATGTTTGATATAAGTTGAGGTATATGAGGGTCATGATTTTGAGCTTAGGGAACATACCATTATTGATTAGCATTTCCATCTTCTTTCACTTATTTTCAATCCTTATAATTTGGTATAAGTAATGGTATGCTCTTTATACTAGCACTTTACTCTTTGAAAGAGATCCAACCACCTCCTCCAAGTCTAAAAATAATTATGGAAGTGTGGTCTTCACTTTACCAACTAGGCCCATTGGGAATGATATCTTGACTTGGGAAGCTAATTTCCTCACTTAATATATGAGATCCTATATGATATTTTTTTACTTCATTTATGGCTTCCACCATAGAGACCAAGTCTTCTATAATTTTATGTTCTCCATTTCAGGTCTTTTTATTTGTGTGGGAGAAAGGTCTTTCTATGTCTTCCATACAACAAGGTATCCATCCTACATGAAGGTTTGGGTCATCACCCTCCTCATCCTCCCATAATATATGATTAATTGGAGTTAGATGTTTGGATACTCATGGTAGACAATCTCAGGTCTTTGTGATCCTTAAGTTTAAGAGAGACTAATCCATCATTGTCCCTCTATTGGTCTTAGTTTTATTAAAGATGAGTTAATATGGGTGGAAATAGATGAAGTACATGGTGGAGTCAAGGGTGGAGGTGGTAATAATGGATGAGAGACATAAAATGGGATTGAAGATGGTGTTTAACCCTAAATATAGATATGGGGAATCTAGTGTTAAAGGAATAATATATAGCCTAGGGTACAAGGATGGTAGAATATATCTAGAGTAGGCAAATTATTAATAAAGCTTAGGTAAAATATATAATAAATTTATTATGTTGATATGTTAAAGATAAAAATTAAAATTTTGCTACATATTATAATTATAATGAAAATAACGTACTTAGCTAGTTTCAATGATAATATAAATCTAGATCTAGAATAGATATAAATTATAATAGATCTAGGTTTTGGATTAGTTGCTTGATTCTATAAAATTTACCTCTATAGTCATAGATACTTGTATTGATTTGGGAAGGTTACATATATTATACTATTTGAGTTATAAAAATGTGTCTAGGATGAAATACTTGATGAAAATAGTTTTGACCACCTGGGTGATTTTGGTTATGTGTCACCTTCACTCTAGCACATTCAAATCTAGGTCATAAAATATTTCTCCTTATCAAATGAGAGAACCTTAGCTCTTCATATTCATAGTGGTTATAGAATAATGGGTTAAAGATAACATGGTGTTGATATTCCATAAATACCCCTATGTCAATGAGTCTTTCTTGCATAACTAATACTCTAAAGAGGACCTCACAATTATGTAGTTCTTCCCTACATGTTGACTTGCGTATGAATCATGTAATGTGTAATATGAAAGTACAATAATGACCTAGCTTTTAATTTGGAAAATATATCTCTTGGGATACTCCTTCAACAATTTAAACCTATAAATGTGTTATCCCTATGACTAATATGGAAATATAAGAAAATAGTGAAGCTTTACTGACTTGAGTGATTGATTGAGTGATTTTTGGTTTATGTTATATGAGGAATGAATGAGGGTTGATCTTGTATTTATACCAATCTCCTTAGATAATATATTACATTAAAGCACTTAGGATGACCATAGAAATATGTTTCATTTGAAAATTAGATGACTTTATGGCACTAGACACTTACCTTAGAATAAGACACTTATGTTGATATAGGCATATGACTAGGATGCAACTATTAGCGTAGCTAGAAAATAGGTACAGTTCTAAAAATTATAGAGATAGAATTTGAGTAGGTAAAAAACATTATGGAAATAATTAGAATAAAATTTGTTAGACTAAAATATAAGAAATTAGGCACAGAGAGATAGTGTGTGTAAGCCTTTTGGCAATAGGAAAGGTCTAGAAGCTAAAGGTACATTCATGATATGTATTTTCCAAGTGTACAAGATTGAAGTGATATATAATTTATAAATAATGACTACATATGGAGGGAGAGGCATGGGTGAAAATGGAGGGGTGGTAGAGGGAGATGCCTATGGGAACAAGTGTGATATTAGTTGGTCCTGAGTCATATAGATTTGGGGACTGATGACACTCAAGAACTGAGTGTTCACCCTAAAAGAGGAAATGGGCATATTTAATTTAATTCCTAGGGGATAAGGTGTGATAGAGAGGGAGGCCCAAGATTATGCTATAGGTGTAAGAGGAGGAGGTTGCATTGATGGATTGGGGGAAAAATTATGGCACTTGACATGCTTCAATTATTGGTTTATTTGCTATGTTATCACACTTGGTGGAGTGGAGCAAAAAGGAGATTGATTTAAAAGGATGTGATTGGTGTATAGCATAGTAACACCCTAAGGTGATGGGTTTCCCATGGTTATCATGTGACATCCCAATTTCTCTATAAACTAAATAACCTCTTGATCCATGGATTTTTATGGTTGTTAGTTGATTGACTACTATTTAATTAATCTTTATGTAATATGTTGATTATGGGACAATTATATGTTGCTTAATTTACATGATTGATTTACTATGAGATAATTACACTTTTATATTTTGTACATTATTATCATGTTTGTTAGTTTATACAACAACATTTTATTGATATAATTATATTTTGGGCTAATTATCTTCATTGTTGTGAGGTAGATGTATGACAAATCCATCCCTTTGAGTGTGACAAAGGAAGGGAACCATCAGAGAGGATGGTGTAGATGGAGGCATTGGGGGATGATAAAGAGAAAAATTAGAAACCCACACACATACCATAGTAGAATAACATTCTTTATGATTATTTTGAGTTAGATAGTTGTGGTATGTTTCAATTTAATTTTATGTGTGTCTAGTATGATCTTACTACTATTATATGATCATGTTGTTTGATTGCATAAATTCACTAATATAGTTGTGTATTGCATTAAATAGATGTTATTACTTAGTTGTTTGATTGAATCTATACCTATCTTATTATGACTTATTGTTATATTGTACATAACTAAATGTTTGTATTAACAATGCTTTGTTTGGATTATTTGTTGTAGTAATAGATGTATTATATTACTTAGCTTGATCGGTTTATTAAGTGACTAATTATGTTTATAAGGTTACTATTATAATTTATAATAGTTTCATAAACTCGTAATGAGACATTAATGAGTTATATATATTTTTTATGAATTAACTAAATACTTTAGTTGGCATGGTAAAATGAGATTGATTTTATTAAGACTGATATAAATACTTAGTACGTAGGCAATAAACATAAAGTTATGCAAAGTGTGATAGATAATTTCATTATTTAACAATTATATAGGAATCATTATGTTTGATGAATCTTTGATAAAGTCTATGTTTATTTGTTTAACTTAGTAGGTTAACTTCTAGTTTGAAGGTTGAATTCATTGATATTAGGCATTATGTTATGTAGACTTATCATTTGGTTGACATTGCATGCTATTATAATGTTGAATAATTTTATAAATTGACATTCATAGACATTTATAGGGGTATAAAAAAAAGGATGCATATTATGAAGAATTATATAAGGATTATTTAAATTGTTATGGGGAAGGTTTGAGATGATTAGGGTTTCTAATCTATCATTGACTCAAGTTAACAATCATTACAAGTTTAGAAGGTTGGTTGCATGATAAAATGGTGGAAGACTATAGCTTTGCTGAGTTCTATTGATTTATTCTCATCATGCATTAGTTTAGTCATTATTTGTCTACCAAGTAAAGGGAAAAAATGGGTGGCAAGGGCATGGTCAAGAATAAAATAGTATGGAAGCAGTCCTATGGTGGCATGACATACATGGGCATAGTAGGTAAAAGTATAAAAAAGGGTATTCGAGCTAATGAGTGAATAAAATTTGGCTTCTTTGAAAATATAATCATTATTTATAGGTTGGTGTTGTACTTTAAATTCACGTGTGATGGATAGATTTTTGTAAAAGAAACGATAAAGGGTTTACTAGTTTTGTTTTTAAATTAAAAGAATTATGGGCTGAATGTAAGGCCCTATGGATTGCTCAGCCATCCAAAAAACCCTACATGCAACCTAGATTAACCCTAAAATGGATTGGTTAGAACTGTATGTTTTCACTAAGTTTACGTTATCACCCTAAAAACATTGTGTGAATATCTATTTCCAAATTTGTCAACCCTACAAATATATAGTATGGTTATTTTGTTAATGGATATTCATAATTAGACTGGGTAGGGTCTTGGACTCAGTTTTAGTTGTCGAACTAGTTTGGGGATATAAACATTAATTCTCGATCATAGATAAATTTTTGTATTGGTTATGTAAGATTTGATTGTGTTATACCTAAATTGAAATTTGGGTAAGAGCATTATGGGTTTTCATAATAATTTTGACTATATATATCAATAGGTATATATATTTGTATGTATATGTAAATATATTCAAAGGTTAAGGTTTTTCAAATAAATTTTGTGTGTATTGGTTTTATACGGATTTGTGAATCATGGGTATTGGATATGTACTCAGTCTCTGTTGTTAAAGTTTATATCATATGTAGCTATATATATATATATATATATATATATATATATATAGGGTTTAATTCTTATCAATCCATAAAATTTATATGTTTAAAACCTGATAATGACACCTATGGTAGATATTTAGTTGAATGTAATTATATATAGTTAGTTGTATAATCAAATTAATGTATAGAGATATATACAAGTCAATTATTAAAAATTATGCTAAAGTGTTAAACACTATACTCATTGATATTGATGGAATATATATTTTAAAGGTTTTTTATTTTCAATTTTGAGTAAACTGTATAAATAATAAGGTTGGGTTTAGAATAACAATGTTTATATACACTTAGATTTACTATTTTATTTTGTCTATGTATTAAATACATTAAAATTTGTTTTTAAATTATGAGTGAGAACCTCACTTAGATTATTATAGGTTTGAGTATGTGATTAAATAATTTATTATATGAGGTGTATATGCATGGTCAAGGTTTGAGTTTTATTATCACAAAAATCTCTATATTTGGTCATAGTCGGCTGAGTATATAATATTCGATCCATTTATATGTAAAAAATTCAAATAGTATTGTGAGTTGATTGATTTGTGTATTTTGAAATAATGAACTTGGAAAGTCATTGTTTGGCTATGTATCAAATTGTTAATCACATATATGCTATGAATTTTAGTCAAAACAAATAAATTAGGAATTATCTAGTATATTAATTTTTTTGAAATAATTTATTATAGCCTCAATATATATCAAAAGTATACAAGATACTCTAAGATCATGGATAGTGGATTGTCTACTTAGAGTATAACATATACATATCAGATTTGTGACTGTATAGAAATTTATGTAAGAGTTTAAAAATAGTACACATTACATGGTATAAACATATGATTTGTTGATAGTGTTATAAATCTAATAGTGATTATACCATATATATAGATGTACGTAACTTATATGTTGAGAATCATTATTATTTAGCAGGGTATTATGGGTACATTGTTATATATTTAATATTTAGATGAAGCATCAAAATAAGGTATTTAATTGTTTAAATACACATCTTATTAAGTTATTTTATAACTGGCCTTTTTTATATTTTTGGAATATAAACAAGTAAATAAGATGTGATTAATGGTTTGTCTCATGGGTGAAATTACATTTCAATATACTTTATGATATTGAGTAACTTATAATCTAGATATAATTCTTACCTAGATGGTACATTTATATTAAATATTTTTTATGATTTTATTTATTATTTAGTAATAAACTAGATAATATTACATTCATTGCATTACATTTGATGGACTACATGTATGTATTTGATATTTTTATACTTATCATATTTATATCTGCTAATAGGGAATATGTCAATGGAATCTATTAGTTTTTATATTATTACATAATTTAACCAAATCTCACATTTATGACACTAAATAAGTAGTGGATGGATTCCACTGCCTTAATTAGTGCCATAAATTCAAGATGAGGTATAATCTGATTGAGTGGTGTGTATGAAATTAACTCATCTTAGATATCATTAATTATTTGAAAACTTTGGCCAAAGTAATGATTATAGTTAAACATTTTCATTTCATGTATTGTTATAGTTTTCATGTTTGTGTGATATCATGTTATAATGGATTTATTTATGGTACAAATCATGTATTAGATATCTTACAACACATGGGTTTTAGTTTGTCATTTTGAATTCTCACGCCATCATTATCTACCCATCCATGAAGGGAGGGCCATTTCCTTATTATGAGATAGTGTGGGGAATCAATGTTACATGGTTGGTGTGGAAAAGCACTCAGATGATGCTCTCCCTCCGTGTAATAATACTGCACTAGAGACTACACTTAAAATTATAGATTGATAGTTGAGTTGTGGAGACTCATGCTTTGTGGATCTTTGTATTATTATTATTATTATTATTATTATTATTATTATTATTATTATTATTATTATTATATGAGACATTAATTATTGTTGGAACTATACTATTTATTCATTTGTACTTCTACAACATTATCTGTAATGTATCAATCATGGCTGGAATTGTATTATTACTTTAATAAAATAAATGCATTCTTTATTGTTGTTTCAACATTGTTCATGATTCATTATATCATTATGTTGGTGATCATTAGCTAAATGGATTAGGTATAAACCTCATGGGGTTAAATAAAATAATATATTAGTTAAAGATCACTTAGTAATATTTCTTGTGGTGAAATATGTTAGATGAATATACGTAATTAATTTTAAAATAGAAATTACTCTATTCTGGAAAAACCTAGTGGGGTTTTTACATTGTGGTATTAGAGTTGATGATGAAACTCTAGGACTTAACATGTCTTCTAACATAAACTTATTATCCTCTTAACTAAGAAGAATGATGGTGCACACTAAACCAAGAGGTGAGGGTACTTTGAATACTAATCACCTAGTCAATCCAAATACATATCAAACTATGAAGTTGGATCAAATCCTCATAACCATGCAAGAAACTAGGGACTAAATAATGGCCCTAGAATAGGAATTGCATATCAATGAAGAGGAAAATGCTCATAAGTAACTAGAAGAGAATATTTTTAAGTAAGAACATCCTCAAGAGTAGAGGCATGAGGAAGTTCCATAAAATGCAAGAGCTTGAGTAGCTACATAGTTGGCATGAGACATGAAAAAGGTAAATCCACCTAAGTTTGATGGAACTATATTAAGATATGGACCTAAAGCATGGTTGATAGAGATGGAAAAATATTTTTAGATTTAGAATTACTTTGAAGTAATGAAAGTAGTCTAGGGAGCTTGTTAGCTTGCTAGTGAAGCAACAACTTGGTGAGAAAATAAGAAGCTCAAGATGAAACTAGACTCTACCAAAACCACTTGGGAAGAGTTTATGAAAATGTTTATCTCATAATGTCTTCCACAACTATACTTCAATTAGAAGCTTATATATTTTCAAAATCTTAAGTAAGGAGACCTATTGGTGAATGGATACTATGAGCAATTCACCAAGCTCCTTAAATATGTACCTTGATATTAGGTGGATGAGAGGTTTAGGATTAGGAAATTCATCATGGGATTAAAACTCTAAATTATTTATGAAGTAGATGTGCATGGGCCACCTACCATGGATCAAGTTTTTGAGAAAGAAGTCAAGAAAGAACAAAAATTGAAATATCTTACCCAAGTCAGAGATAATTTTAAGTAGTTTTAAAGTTATAAACCAACTTTAAAAAATAATAACTAGAATCATAATAGTGTAGACTATAAGAGTCAGATCAATAGTCAGAATGCCAAGTTCAATAGTGGTTCAGGGTGTTAGAGGTATAATCACTGAGGGGGGGGGGCAGGGGTGAATTAGTGAGATCAAATATTTTAATTTTAATTACAATCCTTCCAAACTAATAAATAGTCATCTATATAAACTTTATTAAGCAACATTAACAAGAGAGCTCATTCATTCAATGCATACACAAGATCAAACACATAACACCTAGTTCCTATGGGAAACCCTCATGAGAAATAAAACCCACTCTCAAGCCTACATCATATGGACTAATTGTCCTATAATTAATTACAAAACAAGATACTGGTCAACTCATTTATACTATAAAACCTTGATCAAATCCTCCTAACCAAAGGCCTTTAAAGAAACACATGTTTCACAAGGAGCAACTACCCCTAAGGAAAATAAACTCCTTTAGACCTTCCCTTGAAGTGAAAAAATCCACCTTAGAACTAATGTATTCAACACCTAATGGTGGATCTCTAATTTTTTCACAAACTCCCTCTCTATCTCATACATGCCTCTCACATAGGCATGCCACAATCTCTCTCCTTCTTCACTCAAATTGTCCTCATATGCACACTCAAAACTATTTGCATATCCTCAAACTATAAGAGAATAATTTTTACATCATAAATATGACCTAAAGGTCATACACATAGTCATCAATCTTCTCTGCTCATTAACTCATCAACTGGGTACTCTACCTCTCCTTTACTCCACAATACTCACATACACCTTGCACGCATCTCACAAAGTCTAAAAATCATCATCTTTAATTTAACTATATATAGAGATATCATGATTATAAAGATCATAATATTTCCTATCATCCATAATACATGCCTTCAACCTTAAGGCATCTAACATGGTTCACACTTAAGCACAACATACTTTTAAATAGGCCTAAGTCACTTTTAGGTCCTATGGAGACCCATTCATCTCTTTGACACTTATTTGAGAAAAATAAGACATAGGAACCCTTTCCAAAATCATGGATTGATTCTGCATGATCTATATGTCCTCCTTAAGTTCCAAAAACCATCACAATATCCTTCTACTTAAGCACAATTCACTCAAATAATGTTTTGTGCACACAGTCACTATGAACGAACACACAATCACCTTATAAACCTTTATTCATATTGCATACAATTGTTCAAACCTTGATAATGTAAAAAAATCATTATTATGAAGTATAAAACATGATTAAATCAATAGTTCATATTAAAACATTGAAACAACATCAACATAAGCTCAAACATCTTTCTCAGGTAACTTACAAAACATAATCAAACAAATCAATTTTGGAATTTCATAACTTTGATTGTACACACTTTTAGACCTTAAAATTTATATTTATAGATGATCCTTAAATTTCTCTACAAATTCACTTTTTACACAATGGTCAAATTCTACATAGATTGAAATTTATGGCTAAAAAACCAGATACTAGTCTTTCTTTTGTTAAATTAAAATATTTGAATTTAAATGGTCATAGTTAAACATAAAACACTATTATCTCATCTTATGTCCTTGTTTATTTAGATAAATCACAACCATCAATATTATTATATTAATATCTTCCTTTAACTCATAGTGTGCTACTACCAAATTTTAAACCTCAAATAGTTGACCTCATCTCGTGCAATCTTGTAATATTGACTCATCATGCACTATCAATCTCTAAAGATCAGTCAGGTCTTTACCTTATAGTGCTCACCATTTTATCTTTATGAAAACCATCGTGATAATGCAACATGGCACCCTTGCATGCCACCTAAGCACTTATACTATTAAACATCACTAACTTGTCCTCATTTGAATCAACATGCACCATTGATCTTGATCTATACAAACATGTGCAAGCCATTAGATCATAGAAGAATATCAATCTTTAACTTTGTTAACCAAAAAACACTTTAACCTCTTTTAGTTGTTGTGCACCATAGATATTCACTGTATGATTTCTTGTGAGCCATTAGGTCTTCATTTGGTCTTGATTTTTAAAATCATGTAAAAATGACTAAGTATGGGGACCATTGCAATCTATCAATATGGTCAAATTTGCACCTCTGTATATTTTTTTTTGCACAAGTTCATGTTTTAAAATTTGGATTATATAATATCTTCACATAGGATAATCCAAACATGCATAAATATACTCCTGAAACCCTCACACATGTGAGATAAAATGATATTAAAATTTTCACTCAAATTTTTTTCTCATAGAGCTAAGTATGCCAAGAACTTATTTGTAAAGGCCAACTTTAAACATTCATATCTTTTTTAGCACTTCATCACCTAACCTAAAATTTATTGAAAACTAACTAGGCACAAAATTAAACAAACCCATGTGATAAACTTATTCTGAAACTATCACATGTGTGAAATATTACTACATCAATATGCTTACTCTGCTCTTCTTTCCACATTACAAATTTGGCTATGAGAAAATAATGTCAAACTACCCAAGAACCCAAGTTTTCAATTGCATATATTTTGTCACACTTAGTTACAAGACCTAAGATTTATTGTATAATAACTAGGCAAAATATTAAACAAACCCATGTGACCATTTCCTCATGAAACCTCCATCTATGCAAATGTTGACATCATCAACATGCTTACTTGTCTTTATTTAACCATAGAAAACATTGTCAAAATACCTTAGAACCCAAATTTTCACCCACATATCTTTGACTACACTTCATCGCATGAATTAAGACTTAGAACATATAAAATAGAGACTAATGTGATCATAACCATATGACCAACTCCCCCTAACTCATCCACACATGGAAATAATGATGTTAGTAAAATACTAATTCAAATTTTCTGCCACTAGACCCAAAATGTCTAGATGAAAACTATAGACTACTAGATGAATTATAGTTATGCACACAAGCACTCAAAAAATATAAAACTTCTTATGGAACCTCTTTCACATTATTAATACACCATACTCATCCCTAAACATCTCTAACCATGTCAAAATTGAAGATCAACCAAGCCAACTTTAAGCACACTAGGACAAGCACATTGCACACTTAGTAATTATTACTTAGACTATAAATTCACTTCATCCACTAAACAAGACACATCAATGACATAACTTACAGCTATACAATAATCTCCCCCTTTGTGATTGATGTCAATATGCATCATTTAGTCACCTTCCTTTTCTCTCTTCAAGCACTCCCATAATAGGAATTTTTCCCTCATTGACACAATAACAAAGTGGGAACCAAATAATCTAAGGACATAAAAATACCATCAATATTAAATTACCACAATATAATTATGATAGAAACTCCCCCTTACCTTGATCCTACCTCTTTTTTCATTTACACCTTCCTATTGCTCCATGACAACACTCTCTTTAACCAAGCACTACAACCAATGAAGAAAGAACCCATAAAACACTAAAATCTGATGGAAATCACCAAGAAAAAATAACTACCCATAATATATCTTATCCATTTCATCACTTGAGCATCTTCAGATTTCCATACATCATGAGGAACCACCATATAGGCTTACTATCGTTCTCTCTCAAACCACCTCAAGGACCACCAATAAAACTTAATACCACACAAAATATAGGACACATGATCTAAAACAACCTAATAACTAACCTTAAAATATTCATTCCTTTCTCTTTTGGAAGAAATGAACAAAAAACACATCTTCAAGACTAGGCCTGTCTAGACTCTTTATAGCCCTACCTAGAACTTGCAGAGACCACCAATTTTAATAGACACATATTTAGGACTTAAAACTTCATATATAGAGCACTATAATATTCCCCCTCAAGTACATAAATTTTAAAAAACAAGATCATCCTATGTAATATACTTTCTTCACAAACCAACTTGCTAATTAGACCTCCATCTTAACAAAAACATTAATAATTTGAAAAAAACAAACCTTCAAATATATATGAATCTTTATTTGACAACACATTTGGCCCATTAAACCTCTTAAGAATATTCAAACCTCAACTCATAAGACAAACCACTTTTTTTTGCATAACCCAAAACCCTAGAATCTCAAAATGAACAAAGTCAAAAAACCTCTTTCTAGTCAACATCCACCTCTGAAACTCATTCTACACCTAGGTAAAACCATTACACACTCCTAAACCAATAATTGAGCTTCTACATCTTTGCAAACACATACATCCTATAACCCATTTTAGGACTTGCATACTCTTAAGCATAAATTGAGAAACCAGAGAGCAAACAAAAAATTCCAATTTAAATTCAATTTACCTTAAGATCACAAAACCACTTGTAACATGCTAGAATAAGGTCAATATACCTTTTTATGCAAAAAAATCATCTTGAAAAATCACAAATTCTCTTTTTCCACTTGAAAACCTTCAATCAGACCCTATAGACTGACCATATATAATGATGACATCACTTTAACATCACCACTTCCATCTTAACATCCCTACTCCAATTGAAAAACACTCATTTCTATCCTTCTAGGAGCATTTGAAGAATTCCACATAAATCCTCGATTCTCCACTAAAAGGAGTTTCTTAATAATCATAGACAAAGACATCCTTTGCACCATAATTCTCTAAAAGAAAGTTAAGCCAAGAGTGGTCCACATCTCCTTAGTAACCATAGAAATCCTCTTATATCCATAATAATTGTTTCTCTTTTTCTTCTTCTTCTTAGTCTAAACTATGACAATTGGGTCCTTTTCTATATCACTCTCCTTCTCTTCTAATATAAAATTGATAACACATGGAACAACTATGGAATCTTGACATACCTTTTCATTTGAAGAATCAAACTTTCAACTTGAAACCTCATCAATAAGCATATACAATTGATTTAATTTTAATAATACTTTCTCAACAATAGAAGGATGTTCACTTATATCCATACACATTTCATAACTTGCCTCAACCAATATCTTAGTCTTCTCCTTGAGCTTGATCTCTTCATTCTCAACATGAGCAGATAATGAGAGCCCTTGGTACTCTTAAAATTATATACCATTATCCATCATATAAAAAAATTACTTGGACCTATAGATTCATCATGACTCACACTTACCACCTTTAGCTTCCATGAGCTAACTTGCCTTCTTCCTTACACTATAGGAGCCTGAGTGAACATATTCTAACTTGTAAGCCTCTGCTTTAAAAATCTAACAATGTGACTTCTCTTTTGATATTTAAAACACATCATACCTTTTGTAAGAATCTCATTCTATCTTACTATATTTGGAAAAAATATTGCAATGTGTCCTAGTTCATAAAAACTATAGCACTCAATATTTCATGAAGGAAACTCAACTTCCCTTACTTTAAATGGATAATGTTTTGAAAAGTGTCTCACATCATGAAAATTGAAACAATCAACCTTGGTCATACCTTTTAACTAATTACCCTCATCATAGTTCCAAGAAAATTCATTTCTAACAAGTCTCTTGCATTATCTAGCCCTTTGACCAATTTGATTGCATGTGTAATAGTAACCATTGAAACTTGCATACCTCATGGAATTTGGTTGTTTGATTTGGTTTGTCTTCATTATACCAACACCTTAATTCTTTGTCTAAATATTTTTCTTAAAATTTAGATTATTCTTGTTCACATTAGTCTTCATCTTGTCTTGAGTTGTATTCTATGTTTCTTCTTTATATCCAAGACTAGTTTTATCACTTGTATGTTTTTGATCATTTATAATATTGTATAGATTACTTGAGATATTTTTAAAACTCAAAAAATAATTCACCTTACTAGATTTATTATCTAACTCAGATCTCAATGACTCATTTTCAATTACATACCTTGAACACTCATCTTCTTTAGATTTCATGCTTGTAGATAGGACTTACAATTGACAACTAAGATGCTTGACTATATATTTATGTTCATTGGTGTATTCATTTATTCTTAAGTCATACCCACTAAATTATTTCTCATATTCTTTGATTTTAGATATCATCTTCTTATTCATCTTATTTTCAATCTTTAGTTCTTCAATAACATTCATAATTCAGTCTCACAGTACACCTCATCTTTGTCATCATCTGAATCACTCCAAGTAGACTCCTTTTTATGTGAGTAACTAATTTCCTCAACCATTAATATGGATATATCTTTAGTAGGACCATCATCTTCATGATCATACTCAGAGTCACTGACTTCACTCTCATATGATGAGTTACAATCTTCTTTAGTGTAAAGATTCTTCTTATCTTTAAAGTACTTATTGCTGTCAAACCTTGTAAATACCTTTTTTATTTTATCAAAATTAAATGATCTCTTTCCATCATCATGAACTTGGTCATGCTCTTCATCATCATACTTATGATACTTATGAGGGCACTTACTAGCAAAATGTCTTATCTCACCATAACTGAAGCAGTTGAGGGGTATTTTACCTTTATACTTACCTAAACCTCAATTTCCTTGAAATCAAATTAATTAGTTCATCCTCATCTATATAAAAAAATTTATCCTCTTTGTTTTTATTATCACGGAACTTATTCTTTGGCTTCATCTCTATCTTGAATGTTGCTTCCTTCTTTGGTGGTATATCATCATTCTTCCTCATCTCATAGGTAGTAAGGATGTCATGTAGTTCAACTAACTTTAGTTGAGTAATATCATGAATTTATTATATAGTAGATACTTTAGGATCAAACTTAAGGGATAAAAACATTAATACCTTTTGAACTATAGTAGCCTCTTCAAGGTTCTCTCTAAGACCTTTGATAATGTTTACAATCTCATCAACTCTCTATAGAAAGGATGCCATAGAGTATTCTTCCTTCATCTTGAGACTTTTAAATTACCTTCTATGAGTCTATAAATTATCAAGCTTGACCTTTGAATCTCATTCATAAATTATCTACATTTTTTACCTTATCTCTTTATCATATTTACAATGGATTACCTTGGTGTATTCAGTATCTAAAAGACCACAAGCGATAACATTCATTTCCTTGGAATTATTCCAAAACAACTTCTTACCTAAAGCACTAGATGGAAGATTAATAGGATTAAAATAATCATCCATAATAGATTGCCATGTATGTCCTCATTCTATCACTCAAAAATGAATAATTAGATCTATTAAACATCGATGCTTGCTTAGTAGAGAAACCTCCTTGATGAAACCTCCTTCAAGACATTACTAAAGGATTTAATCTAATACCAATTATTAGAGGTACAATCACTAAGATGGGGGTAAATTAGTGATCCTAGATATTTCAATTTTTATTTCAATCCTTTAAAACTAATAATTATCATTATCAACTTTATCATGCAAAATTAACAAGAGAGTTCATTAATTTAATTCATACACAAGATCAAACACATAACACCTAGTTCCTATGGGAAACCCTCATGGGGAATAAAACCCACTCTCAATACTATGACACATGGACTACTTTTCCTATAATAAATTACAAACAAGAGACTAGTCAACTCCTTTAGACTACAAAACCTTGATCAAATCCTCTTGACCAAAAGCCTTTAGTGAAAGACCTATTTTACAAGGACAAACTACCCCTAAGTAATATCAACTCCTTTAGACCCTCCTTTGAAGTGAAAACCTCCACCTTAGAATTGATTTATTCAAAAATTTATGATGTATCTCTAACCTATGCACAAACTCCTTCTCTATCTCATATAATCCTCTCACATAGGCATGCCACAATCTCTCTCCTTCTTCACTCAAACTATCCTCATATGCACACTTGGACCTATTCACATATACTTAAACTAAAAGATCACTATTTGGAAATAAAAAATATGTCCTATAGGTCATACACATAGTCCTCAATATGCTCTACTCATTAACTTATCAATTGGGTACTCTACCTCTCCTTTACTCCATAATACTCACATACACCTTGCACTCATCTCATAAAGTCTAGAAATCATCATCTTTGATTTCACTATATATAGATATATCTTGATTATCAATATCACAATATTTACTATCAAACAAAACACATTCCTTTACCCTTAAGGAATCTAACATGGGTCACACTTAAGCACAACATACTTTCAAATAAACCTAAGTCATAATTAGGTCCTATGGAGACTTATTCAGCTCTTTGACACTTTTCTAAGAAAAATAAAAAATAGGAACACTTTAAAAAAAAATTGACGCATTCCAAATGATCTATAGGTCCTCATTAATTTCCAACAACCATTATATTACCCCTCTACGTAGACATAATTCCCTCAAAAAACATTCTATGCATACAACCACTATGAAAAAACACATAGTCAACTTATAAACCTTTGTTCATACTTCATATAATTAGTCAAAAATTAATAATTCACACAAATAATATTTTTGGATTATAAAACATGATCTTATAAATATTTCATTTTAAAACATCAAAACAACATCAACACAAACTCAAACATCCTACTTGGGTCACTTTTAGAATATAGTCAAACACATAGTTAACTTTGGACCTTCATAACTTTGACTATTCACACTTTAGAACCTTAAATTTTATATTTATAGATTTTCCTTAGATTAATCTACAAATTTTATTTTTATACTATGGTCAAATTCTATATAGATTTAAATTTATGGTTCAAAAACTAGATACAAGTATTTCTTTTGTTAAATTCAAATATTTGAATTCAAACGGTCACAGTTAAACATCAAACACTATGCTTGCATCTTATATCTTGAATTCTTTAGATAAGTCACACACCATCAATATTATTTTAGGAATATCGACCTTTAACTCATAGTGTGCCACTGTTAAATGTTAAACCTCAAATAGTTGACCTCATCTCATGTAATCTTTCAATATTGACTCATCACACACCATTGATCTTTGTAAATCAGTCAGGTTTTTACCTTATATCAGTCACTATTTGATATTGCTCAAAACCCCCATGATCATGACACTTTTCACCCTCACTTTCATTATAAACACCTATATTATTAAACATCAAGCACTTGTCTTCATTTGAATCAAGATACACCATTGATCTTGATTTGTATGAATGCCTACAAGGTGTTGGATCTCAAAAGAAGCTCAATATTCAAATTTATTAACTAACAAAAAAATTGACCTATCTAACTTAATATGCATCATATATCTTCATTTTATGATTTCCCATGATCCATTAGATCTCCATCTAGTCTTGATCTTTAACATCATGAAAAAATGACTAAGTATGGGGACCATTGCATTCTATATATAAGGTCAACTTTTCACCTCCATATCTTTTGCTTCATGCAAGTGCATGTTTTTAAATTTGTAAAATATGATGTCCTCACATAGGAAAGTCCAACCATGTGACAATTTTATCCTAAAAACCTCACATGTGTGAGATATAATGACATTAAAATACTCACATAGATTTTTTCTCTCACAGAGCCAACTATGTCAAGAACTTATCTAGAAAGGCCAACTTTGGAAATACATATCTTTTGTCATGCTTCATCGCTTGACCTAAAATTTAGTAAAAACCAACTAGAAATAAAAATAAATAAACCCATATGATCAACTTACTCTAAAATTATCATATGTGTGAAATATGACTACATTAATATGATTGCTCGACTCTTCTTACTATATTACAAATTTGGCTAAGTATGGAAAAACAATGTCAAACTATCTGGGAACCCAATTTTGCACTTATATATATTTTGTCATGCTTATTCGCACGACTTGAGATTTAGCACATAAGAACTAGGCATAATAATAAATAAACCCATGTGACAATTTCATCCTAAAACCTTCATGCATGTGAATGTTGACATCATCAACATTCTTACTTGGATATATTTGAACATATAAAACACTATCAAAATGCCTGAGATCCCAAATTTGCACCCACATATCTTTGACTAGACTTCATCACATGATTTAAGACTTAGTGCATAGAAACTAGGGACTAATGTGATCACAACCATATTACCAACTCCCCCTGACTCATCCACACATTACAATAATGATGTCATTAAAATACCTATTTATATTTTTTTCCACTAGATCCAAAATGTCTAGATGAAAACTATAGATTAAAAAATGAATTCCACTTATGAAAACAAGCACTCAAAGCATATAAAACTTCTTATGAGACGTATTACACATTTTAAATACACCATACTAATCCCTAAACATCTCTATCCATGTTAAAATTGAAGATCAACCAAGCCAACTTCAAGCACACTAAGACAAGCACATTGCACACTTTATCATTGTTACTTAAACTATTAACACAATTCATCCACTCACTAGGAAACATCCATGACATCATTGACAACTATCTAACATAAGGAACAAAAAAACTAGTAATGGTTTCAAGGGAAACCAAAAATATGATAATAAAGGCCAGTAAGAGTTTGTTTCATTTGTAGAGGTGACCATTATGCTCAATAATGTCCTCAAGACAAATAAAAAAACAAGGGTTCTTCTCCTTAATAGGGTAAATTTTAGTAGCATATTCATGAAACTATTGAAAATATTAAAGGAGGAATTTACCTTTAGTCAGATCCTTGACATGTGTTGTGCATAGACTTAAGATTGTATTCATAATATCCAAGAGTTTTGATAAAATCAAGAGATGCAACACAAGTGTTGGAACCCTTGTTAATCAAGGCATATTAAACTAGATATCACTAATTTGGACACTAATTAATAGAGTAAGATCATCAGCATGAAGAAAAATATCATCAAGAATCATAAAATCAATGGGAAATTTAAGGGAAAGAGAAGTGTCCATTATTTCATCAACATGTATGGACATCTCTTTGCATTGTTGGAGAAAGTTGTCTTCTAATATTGGTAAGGGGGATTTACATCCTACTATGGGAGGATGAGGGATGTTAATTTATAATACAGATTATATAAGACGGTTACAATTATGAGGAGAGGTTTGCATAAGTTTGAGAAATGGGATTTGTGATGGGAGATTAGTGAGTTCCATGATAGGATCCCACTCATCATAACCCATAAGAAGATTGTTGGAAAGAGGTGCATAGTTTTAAAGGAGGTCCTCATAAGGAGGAGATAAAGTACATGTGAATTTATTTTGATAAGAGGTAAAAGGTTTAAGTTAAGGACAATTTTGCATATTACATTGAGAAGATGGTACAATTGGTGTAGGTGTGGGTTGAGGTGGATTAGAATAAGTGTTGATAGGATTTTGAGTATCATTGGTGTTAGGTAAAGAAGATGGATGGACAGTATAAATAGTATGAGAAATGTTATCCAAGGTAAGTGTTGGAATTGGTTCATCAAAAGTTATAATTTCTTTTTTCCCCAACTCGGTTAAGTGAGTTGGAGAATAATCTTGGATAACACCGAATAAGAGAGATTATAAAGGTGTCTAGATAGGTTGATGATCAATGAAATCAACCACCCTTCACATTTTAGTCATATTAACCAAATTATATTTAGGATTTAGGTCAATAACATTATCAAAAATATTTGTATAAGGGGTAGGTTTATCTTGGGTATCTTGGTGATTTGTAAGAGGATCTATAGATGGCCAAATGAGCATTAGCCTAATTCAAATCTTGAGATTTAGTATTTGTCTCAAGGGATTTGAAATAAATGTCATAGGATTATTGGAATTTATGAATCATATAGTCATGGTCAAAATTGGGACCAAGAAGGAAACCCATATCTAAATAATGAAACTACCTATAAGTCTCATTAGAATGACCCCAACTAGCATGAAACCAACAAAATTTATTAGGATCATACCAAGATTTCATGGGTTGAGTAGGATCAATTTCTCATGATAGAGGCCTTAGTAGAAATTTCAGTAATTTTTCTAAGGATAAGGGTTTTTGAACATTGATGCTATTAGTTGAAGTTAAATGAGGATTAGTGATGTGGTTAGGATGGGAAGCTTATTCCATAGATTGGTTAGGAACAACAATTTAAATAGTGTGAATGGTATCATAAGAGTCCATGACACCATTATTGGTAGCATGATGATTCTTATTGAGTAACATAATATTTAATGTAAAAGGTTGGGATATATCTAATTGACTCATAAGGAAATATTGATGCTTAACTTTATCAATGGCCTCTTCCAAAGTATGTGGAGAGAGAGTCCAAACTTGATAGTACAACTTGGGAAAAAGATTATTGGTAAATATATGGAAAATGTTGTCATCTACCATGTTATGTTCACATTTTTTAGAAAAGGTCTTCCATATTTTAATGAAATCTTGGGCAGTTTCAATCTCAAGTTGTTTACAATTGATAAAATGGGCTAAGGTATTCTCATGAATATCACTAGTTTTGAACTCTTGAACTAGATCATTTACTAAATCTTCCAAACTAGTAATGGAATGATACCTAAGCTAGTTGTACTGATATAAATCATCACCCATGAGATTTTTTGCTAATAGTTTGGTAGTGTTAAGGGTATTTAATTTGACCTAGTATTTATATAGATTTCTAAATGATTTTAAATGAAGAGTAAGATCAGTAGACCCATTGTAATAAATGGTAGGGGTGATACCTCCTATATCAATATTATAAATTTGAGATGTAAGATGCTTATTTTGAAGATTCTTGATTGTCTTATTGATAAGAGGAGGTTGAGGGATAATATTACCATGGGAATACTTAAGAGGAGGTGGGGAAAATTTTTGATTATGCATGCCCCATGACATCTGTTGAGGGTGGGTTTGAAGATGGATAAGGTGATTTTGTATTTGCATCATTTGATTAGAATTGTTATCTTGAAAAACCTTCATTTGATTAAGAGTTTTTAATAGGATTTGATGGGTTTGAGTTACATTTTCATTTGAAGCATTAGAATTGGTAGTAGTGGCTTGGGTGCCACTATGAGAGTTAGTATGATCTTTAGAAGAGTTACTAGTAAGTGAGGCACTAGTGGATAATTTTATTGTGTGGCAAAAGATGGACTAGTAAAGGGATGAGAAGAAGAAACACTAGAGACATGATTACCATGGGTAGAAAATGATGCACTAGTGGAAGAATTGAGAAGAGTGGTTCTTGGAAGAGGCCCACTAGATGTAGAACCTACCATGTTAGTATAAATACTAGGCATGGAGGTAGAGGAAATCAAAGAATAAGAAGTCATGGTATGAGAAGGGGTCAAAATAGAGGGAAGAGGCTAAGAAAAAAAGAAGCTAGTATCCCCAAATCCATGTGAGAATGTAGGAGAAGGTGAATGAGGCTACTCAAATAGACCACTTATCATGAGTTGGTAAATGGTAGAAGGATCCTTTCCTTGATTTTGAGGAAATTTAGAGATGAAGAAGAACATTTATGGTGTATACTATAATTCTAGTTGATATGAAAGTGAGAAGCGAGGATTGTGAAGTGAAGAGGAATGAGGAGGGGTCCCATAGTATGTTGTGTGAATGGCTATATGATCATTTCTTTCATCTAGGATAGGATCCATAAGCTTCTTATGTGAAAACCAATTAGGGTTGGTAAAAATCATCATATCCATTGAATTAAACTCAATGTTATCTTCAAACATGAAGCTCATGATGAAAGAGAGTTATTATGTAAGGCTAAGTTGATTTAAAATCAAGGAAATAAGCATGAACAGATAAGAGTATAGAGTTGATTGGTTTGACCTAGTACTGTAAATAGGGTTTGAAAACTAAGGAAATAAGGATATAGTGTCAACAAGGTCAACTTAGTACTGTAACCTTAGATAAATAAAAATATGATAATGAGATAGAGTTGACAGGGTAAACTAAGTAATATATCTTGAGAGGTAAAAATGAATACTAGGTCAACTAGGTCAACTTAGTACTATAGAAAGGGAAAATATATAGTTTGTAAGAGACTATGTTGAAAAGAATGACAATGTATGAAAAATAGGTAAAAAAAATTGCAATTTATTTTGAAATAAATAAATGGAAGGAAACACATAATCAAGTGGGTCAATTAGAATGATCCAATTGAGGCACATAACACAAAACTTTGTGCCAACACTAGCCAATGCAAGTTTTTGCAATACAACATACAATGAGCAGAGAGCAAGTAGTGAACTAAAAAGTAAATGATAAATAAGTGGTCATCATGAATTTTTTTATATTATTATAAATTGTTAATTTTAAATGTGATAGGGGAGTTGGCTGAAATTAGGGCACTCTAAATCAATATATGGATGTTTTTAGTATGTTTAATCTGAAAAGGTGCTATGTTGGCAATGGTATTGGCTTGATATTGGGGCCTACCCCTTTACTTCAAAATCATGTAGTGATAAGGGTGTCAAGTGATTTTATAATATATACCATTAACCATATGTTTATACTTGGCTAAAAAACCAAGATAACTTTCCCCTTGGTGATGAAATCCAAGTAGGTAGGCCTTGAGTAGGTAATTGTTTAAATGCATTTTGAGGTTATGTGAATTTTTAGTGTGGGAAAGAAAGAGAAAAATAATACAAGTAAATGGCATATTGAAAAACAACCTAATTATACTATGTGATCTACTCTAAGCATGCAAACAATTGAAAGTGAAAGTGTGAAATAATGATTATCATATAGTTTTTAATTCCCAATTTGAAACATAGTATAGAGTTCATTTAGATGGCAATGTATGCAAATATTATAGAACAAATTTGAAAGTTTTGTTATTATAATATATGAGATAGAGTATTTAATAACTATTTATATATGGTTGACCTAGTATTTTAGACATAAGATAGACTTAATAACTAGGTCAACTAGGTTGACCTAGTTTGTTGTATGATGGCAGTTTTAAAGACTACAAACTTTGTAAAGTAGAAATATAATGAACTAGAGAGAGAGAGAGAGAGAGAGAGAGAGAGAGAGAGAGAGAGAGAGAGAGAGAGAGAGAGAGAGAGAGAGAGAGAGAGAGAGAGAGAGGAACCTTGGTGGGTTGGAAGATGCTAATAAATGTGACATTTATATTAAAGTGCCTTGAATGTTTCTTGTAAATTCTACCAACTATGTTGATTGGGTCAACCTAATAATATAATTCCCTATTTGTTAAAGCCTGTTAAGATGACTATATCAGCTTGGTAAACCTAATATGTTTTTTGGAAGCTATCTAGAATACTATACCAGCCTAGTCAACCTATTATGTTTTTTGTTGTTGAATTAGAGTATTTTGTTGACCTATTCAACCTAGTAACCTATATGTGATGAATACCTGCATAGAAATAACATAGTCATTTTGATGTGACTATGTGTTAAACCTACACATAGAAGTTATAAACTATACCATCCTTGTTAATCTAGTATCACAAATATAGAAAAATAATAAATAAAATGAAAAATATGAAAAATATGAAAGAAAACCTGTAAGGGTTATATTCACGTTAGGTTCACAAAAATGTATGCAATTAAAAACTCATCATATTTATAAATCAATCATAGATCAAAGAAGATAGATTCTACTTACACTTCCAATTGGGGATACATTATATAATTAATAACATGACCAATATAGGGATCCACTAGACCCAATTAGGGGATCTCTTACCATAATAATAATACTAGGGAAGGTTTCAAAGCCTCCAGTCAAGAAAAATCATTCAATAACCCTAATTAAGTCCTACGTTTTCATATTCACTAAAACAATAACAAGTAAAGTAAAAGTCTAATCTAGTGCTCACCAAGGCTTGTGGTACAAAGTGGGGGGGGGGTAATAAACAAAAAAATTAAACATGCATAGAATACATATACTCAGATCAATATATATGGAATCTTAATGCATGGAAGATAAGTGAAAATTCATATCTACCTACTCTTATAAAGGAAGAATAAAGTTAGCAATACTTACCTTTGAAGATGAACCCACCAATTCTCAATATCTCCCTTAGCCAAAGTGTTTTGCAAGAGGTTGTTGTGGTATGTAAGGATGACAAGGAAAAATTAGATCTAGGACACATAACCTATCAATACATCCAATTGACTTCTCCACAAGATAGGATCTGTATCTCCAAAGAGAGTATGAAACCCTAAGTTGACTCCTCAAGTATAATGGTGGATAAGCAGAAGCATAATATCACTTACTTCTACTTATCTTCTCTAAATAATAGAAAAATGATCTTGTACATATAGGTGGATTTAACCCTAAGCCCTTCCAAAAGTTTTGACTGATAGGGTTGACCTAGTCAACCTAGTATCATTATTGAAAAAAACTCACTAGGTCATGGGCTAGGTTGGCCAATAGTTGACCTAGACCCTAATTGAGTTTCACCAATAAGAGTACAATGTCAACCTAGTTGAACTAGTAATGTAAACTATCAAAAGGGGTTTTGGGTTAGGAAAAGGGGTATGGAAGGTAGTAAAATATTGGAGGAGTGTACAAGAGAGAAGAACAAGTGTAAGGGATTAGTTTTTAGGAGATAAGTGTGTAGATAACAAGTGTAAAAAGGGATAATAATCATGTGAAGCACTAATGGTCTGCCCACCCCTTTCCCAATGTACACCTTAAGGAGTGAACTCAAAGAGATTGAGACTCAATGGGTTCTTACAAGATAAAGAGTGTTAATAATTGATAAAATTTTAAAAGTATTATGTGTGTACATATTCCCCACTTGAAGCTCATCACATGTCACACAAGTGTAACACATGATGGTGATTCAAGAATAGAACATGATGACACATAATGTTAATGATAAGTAAAGTGAAGTAAGGAGTGAATAAGATAAATGAAAGGATATAATTTAAAATCATATACCTTTACTTACCTTAGTGATATAGATCATGAAGGAGACTATGATAGATGTGAAGGTGTCTAGTGTGAGGAACATTAGGTGAACCTATATAGATTAGGGTAAAAAGAGCAAAAAATCAATTTTTTGCAATATAGGAATATAATAGTGGAAAATATTCTCCATAATTTCATGATTCTAGAAATTTTTATGATTCAAAGAATTAGTTAGTAAAAATAAATATATGATCAAAACAAGAAATCTGAGGATAAATATTTAAGAGGTAAATAATTGTGAATAGTAACTTTAAATAGGGTGAAAAGAAAGTCATTTACTATTGTTTGATTATTCTAAGAGAAAAATAGACATGTGAGTGTTAGCGAAATTTTAAAGAGCCAAGATGGTGAGGAGATGATAATTGAGATGAGAGGGATGCCTAGTGGCCATAATAAGTACAACATAGGTAGGCAACTAAGAATTTCTAACTTGTTTTGAGTATTTTATTGTAAATTAAGTATTTTATAGAAATTTGTAATATAGAATAATTCTAGAATTGAAATGAACCCCAAGAAGTTGCCAAGGGTACTAAAGGTCAATGGGGAAATGGGTTGTAAGGAATCAAAGTAATAAATGTCAATGGCATTTATTAAAAGTGGGTCAAAGAGTCATAATTTTGACCAAATAGGTTAACCTAGTTGACCTAGTAGGTTAAAAAGTAGGTTTTGACATGGCTGACTTAGTAGGTATGGGTTAACTTAGTTATTTTGAGTAGAGGGATGACTTAGTACATTATTGATAACTTAGTTGATTAAACTAGATTACTGACTTAGTACTAAGGGGGTAAAATTAAAGGTTTGACTTAGTTTGTTAAGTTGACATGGTCAGCCCAATAACATTAGGTCAACTTAGTATGTTATTAAGTGGTTGATATAGTACTAAAATGAAAGAAATTGGCCAAAATATTATGTGTAAGGCCTAGGTTAATTAAGTATTAAAATGGCCAAATAGGCTAACAATAGGTAAAACTGGTAGAAAATGAATAGATTAAGGTAATAATTGATGATTTTTGTTAAAATTTAAAATACTATATTTGATTATAAGTGGAATGAAAGTATAATACATCTTTTGTTGTTTGATGGTCATAAGGGTGCTGTAAATTCTAGAAATTAGTGGATGTATCATGTCTACCAAATCTATTAGATCACTTATAGGGGTGAACTAAGCTAGATTAGTTGCACTAGGCTTGGGAGGCATCATGGAGATGTAACAAGATCCATTGAGTGTTGATTCAGTGGTTATGTTCCTATAAGCCTAAAAATTCTTGACTAATAAATTTAGGTGGGTAGTGGATGGGGATAACATAATGGTTAGTATCACACTAAAGGATGTCCATGCTTTACTTGGACTTCCTATATGAGGGACACTAATGATCATGGAGATACTATATAGTTAGGAGGAGAGGTGAGTATTATCCTAATGGGATACATACTCAAATAAGATTTACATGGGACTAAGGGTGAGTCTATTTGATGTATTTATTATGTATATTATAGATATCCAAAATGTTGTGATAGGGCTTATGATAGCATGAGTGTTTTGTCATAAATCCAATGGAAAATTAATATTATATGCAATAGCCTTATGTCAGTCAATATTAGAGTAGGGGGCACTTTATGACTTGGGTTCTATCATCTAGGTTCAGCTCATGCATGATATGTATGGGATGTTGTCCATAGGTAAGAATACCATGGGGTCAAGGGTATTACTAACTACCTATATCTATGAGAGGTTTTTGATGTATCAACCATCTAAGTTACCCCATATAGTTAATGATCAATTACCTCAGGTGCAAAGATGGAGATAAGACTAGGTGGCATAGGTCATGTCCCACATGCTAGAACTATACATGATCATATGAGGATATAATGTATGATACATGTATGCACACATTATGATATTTTGGCCAATTTGGAGGATGGTAGCATAAAAATTATCATGATCATGGATCATGAACCACTACACCTAGTGGGTAGAGCCACATCTAGTGACACACTTACTAGGACAATTTATACTCCCTCACCTGATGCATCTTATGGTGGTACCCACATTATAGGTTAGGCATGTGAGAGAGTTGAGGGGGAGAGGAAGAGGAGGACCACCAGTCATGAGACTAGAGATTAAATCATGGCATGAAAGACCATGGATAGGTTGAGCATGATGACCAAAAACTAGAGATGGCATGGACATGGATGCAAGAGTATTGTAGGTACCACATCTATCACCATAGAAATAGGAGTGGAGACTACCTCTATCACACCACCAATAGAGATACTAGTGATGAGAGAGGGCATAAAGGGTGATCATCCATGATGACCCATTATTCAGTCTAGGGTATAAACTAGTCTATAGAGGCACCACTAAGGTGAGGCTTGAGATGGGCACAAGTGGTGACCATAGGGTTTACATTTATCGAGAGGCATCCCAAAAATAAGGTACTTGGGGGATCATCTGATGGAGAGACCATGATTGATGGAAAATTATATGGGGAGATGGTGCTTGGTAACACCTAGATAGGTAATAAATGTTTGAATTTTTTTGAAGTTTATTGATATAAAATACTAGTATAAGATTTGATTGATAGATTAGAGATAGATATATTTTTATATAATTATATGATCTAACATCTATTTGATTTTAATTTTTTAGATCTTCTAGATGAGGAGAAGACCAGATGGGAATCCCTATTGAGGGGAATACTCCATGATATCCTGGATGGGGTGCTAATACCATATGACCCTACCACATTAGATGATCCCATGGTAGAATCTACCCCAGCTTAGGTGAGCTAGTTTAGAATAATAAAAGAGTCCATGAGGTGATTATAGGTATGTAAATATGAGAAAAATACACTAGTAGGGGTGGAATAAAGAGAGGAATATACATGTATGCCTTGTCTTAGGAGAGAGCCACACATTTTGCTACCACTATTCAACTAGGATAGGTACAGGCCCAAGTGGCCAACCTGTAGGGACAAGTAATAGAATTGAGATCTTAAACATCCTCTTTATAGTGTAATATTCATAGAGGACTATATGAGGCATCTATGGGTAGCATTATATGCCATGAGATAGACATGATAGAGCCCAACATTAGAGCTGGAACAATGTATTTTTGTACTTTATATATACAACACATAATGTATAAAGATATCTTATGTTTACATTTGGATATTGAGCTTATGTGTTTGTATTATTTTTATGGTTATGGATTCATGGATATATTTCTTTCTCGCACATGTATTTTTATTTTTTTTATATGATATAAGAAATATATGTGTTATGTTTTCTTTTATATAATTATGTAAGACACATGACTGGTTAAAAATAAATAGGTGAAAAGTACTTGGTAAAGTATAATCAATTATAAACAAATGTAATACACACTATATCACATTAGAAATATGTAATAAAAAAAAGTACTAAGTATAATAAACCAAAGAGTGGTAAACAAGAGGGGAAAATTTTGTTTTAAAACCATGAAAAAGAAATTTGGCACCAAATTAAAACAATTAAAATCACACTAAATCACGTTGGAAAGTATGAAAATAATGTAATAAATTACAAAGCACATGAAAGACAAAATAGGATAAAAACAAATCAATTAATTCAATCAATCATAATAAATCATGTTAGGAAGTCTAAATTAGAAACAAAATTGGCAAAAATGGTCTTAAATTAATCACAATAATTTAAGTTTGGAAGTATGAAAACTCAAGAAAAATGGTTGGATTTTTACATGCAATCAAAAAATAAGAATATAAAAATGAAAATATTAATGAATTAAGCATACAAAATATTAAATCAAGATGGGAATCATGTCAATGACATGTAACTCATAATCAATCACATCTTATCTCATATTTAACACATGTAATTTTGTTGTGACATGGATATTGGAAAATTTTGTGAGGAAGGTCAGGTCCTATCCATGGTCTTACACTGTAACTCAAAAAGGTAACACCAATGAGTTGTAAATAAATGTGAAAATATAGTAAAAGGGGATATTTTTAAAGGTAAGGAAAAGTTTTTAATTTATGAGGAAGGCTAGGTCCTATCCATGGTCTTATAATGTAACTCATAAATGAAACCTCTAGGGGAGTGATTAGTGAATAAAAAATATTTCTCAAGGGGAAATATTAATATTTTAGGGAGTGAAAAATTGAATTTAAAAATCATAATGTAGGCATTTTATGAGAAGACCTTAGAATACATGAGTCATACTAAGGACATGAGAAGACACTAAGTGACTAGTGACCATCAATATACATAGGATACCTATTCACTATAGACACAAAGATGTGAAGGAAAATAAGTGTGCTACCAAGATAAAATAATGAAGGTAGTTTTTTACAAGTAAATTAACATGGACCTACCTTCCCATAGTATGTTCTCCATTCCTTAGGACCTCTTACAGAGCTGTCAATCTACTATGAAGTTTGGCTACTTACATGAGAATGTAGGTATCACTAAATGATTTTTTTCTCCTTTTCTAATCTACTATCCTACCTCACCCAAATGGACCTATACTCTCTCATGAGGCCAAATATGGAGTTTGTGCTTTGAATAGAAAAAGGAGATGTTCTTAGAATCACATATTTTAGTGTGATATAACTTTTGAGAATTTTGAATGTTGCCTTTTGGATCATATCCTTTTATTAAATGATTTGAATTTTGAATTTTTTTATGGATTTTAAGATTACTCTTCCATAAAGACTTGGAATGACCAATCATGAGAGATAGAGTGATACACATGAATGATATTTAGGCTTCGAATAAAGAAAGCTAAGTATCTAAAGACAAGACTAACTAGAACACTTAGGCTTAATGATGAACTAACATGTCATCTTAAGTCTCAACCATGCATATTCTTAGTTTTTGAAAGGGAAGAAATGGGAATAAAGGGACATCCAAATTGGATTGATAAAATGATATTATAATGAGATGAATTATTTTCTAATTAATCACATGGTAAATGAGGAATGGCTAAAGGGAGCAAGGTTTGTTTAATCAAGTCATAATAATAATTAGGTGTGTGTGTAGAGATAAGGTAGAAAATAATAATGAAAAATAAAAAGGGAGTCATAATAAAATGAACTTGAGAAGAAAATAAGGTAATGATAAAAAATAAATCCATAAGATAACATAATGATATCATAAGTGATAAAAACTGTGAAACCAAAGTCACCATGTAAGATAAATTTTTGACACATGTCAAATGATATAAAAATAGATAAAGATAAAGTTGGAGCATATGTTCAATACAAAATGAAAATTTAAGAACACCATTCATGTGTTTATGAGTATTTATATATTTATCCACACAAATTATCCATAACACCTGATAAGTCTCTATGAATTTAAATGTGAATTACAATTAATGTTTCATCGATCTTTAGTGAAAGTTGAGAAAATACTTCACATCAAATATCCTCAATATAAAAGGTAAGAATGCTTGAAGTATCATGTTTATGAGGGTTATCATGCATGGGATGCTTAAGATAATACATGGGAGTGGTTTATATAGGAGATCAAGGGATCACCAATGGGGAAGGTACCATGGGTGAGGGACTCATGGGTAGAGAAGGATATACAGGTGAGGGAAGTTTAATGGGTGAGGGATTCATAGTTGGAGGAATATTATGAGAATAAGGGACCACAAGAGGATATGGATCCATAGGAGGTGGAACCTTGGGGTAAAAGGGGGGAGAATTATTGTGAGAATGACCTATGGGAGGAATGATAGAAGGTGCAGGAATGGTAAAAAGGTGATCTTTAAGATGTTATTGAAGGATGAAAAAATGATTAGTGTGATGTGTGACACATTTGTGGTAGAGATAATATACCTCATTATATTTAATAATATACTTAGGTAATACTTTCAAGGGAGGTATAACCTTTTCTAAGGGATGAGGAGTAGTGGGATGCAAAGTATCAATATATTGTCATAGCTTTCAATAATGCATGGATGAATGGTTATCTATGTCATAGAAGTAACAGATAAACCTATGAGTAGTCTTGGTAGGTTTACTCACAAGAGGAGGGTAATATAAGTTGATGGAGCTTGGTATATAGAACAATCTCTAATCTAATGACTGGTAACTTATGAATGTCATAATAAGGTTGATCAACCTATTTGGTGGATGAAGGAGTAAAGGGAGAAATCCATCACCAAGAGAGGGTGGGGTTGGTGGAGATATTAGATAAGCATAAAAAGATGGAGTAATAGGATCAGAGGTAAGAAGAGATGTAGTGAGAGTGGGAGTGGGAATGGGATCCAAACTATGCTTTGTTGAGGTTGGGTTGGGGTCTACAAAAGGTTGAAGGATAATCGCATGCATCTCAAGGACAAGTAGGCTAAAGTGGTCATGATATCTAGTAAAGTGATAGGGACCAATGATAATATGAATCATAATCATAATCCTATGAGGTTATTTATAAATTATAGGTGTCCACACCATCTCTACCCTATGTTAAATATGAAAAATGGTAAAATTAGGAATGATATAAGATGGAATATAAGAAGATATAGTAAAAGATTGAAACAAAGAGGAATGATAACGAATAATCTCAATGTCTCAATATTGAAAAAGAGCTATTAATAATGGGTCATCTGAGGTATAACCATCATTTTAATCATGTGTATGAAGATTAATGGTGCAAGTAGGGATGATCTTGTCACCTGATGTGGTTTGATGAATAGAATGTAAAGTCTTAGTTAAGACAATGGGGATATAATCATAAGGTGGTTGATGAGAATGAGGTTGTATAGAAGTGGGAGCTAAGATATTATATGAGGTAAAATATTATAAGTTTTAATCATGAGATTGATCGCATCAGGATTCATCATCATCAAAATCTAGGAGGTTAGGGGTAATATTCTTGATGAGTTTGGGATGACCATTGTAGATATTAATCATTTTAACCACAAGTCAAAATGAGTCAACTTGATATAGTCCAGAAATTGATATAGGGGTTTAGTATAATGTCATAGGGTGTGTTATACTTCACTTGATGCCATTTAATGTCTTACTAGCCTTGGTCATGGTTTAATTAAGTCCTTATGTCATTTTGTATAATTTAGGGTTCATAAATGAGTCATAAATGAAGGTGGTATGGTTTTTATAGGAATAAAAATGTTATAAACTCCTATTCAATGTCCCTCATGTCAGTAACTATCATATTCCTTGTCAATAATGTTATTACTAATAAAAACTTGCAAGTGTTAAACAAAAAATTAAGAAAATAAGTGCAAAAGAGGGAGTTTCAAAGGTTATATGACCTATGAGAGAGAGTGTCACATGGGATATGATTTTTAAATTTATATTAAACTTAATTAGACTCGTTTACATGCTTTATATTCTTGTAAAGTGCCAAAAATTATCTAAACCATTCTATCTCTTCATCACTTCACTATACACATGAAATTGGTCAACATGTTTTTAGATAGTACAACCAATATGATGAATTATAAGTCAAATTATATTGGTGATGGATATTAAACTTTTTAAAATTAATTCTAATTTTTTTATTCCAAGGATTGGTTACCTATACTTAATGAACCATCCTTAACAATTTGATTGTCTAGTTTTGCAATATAATCCCCACACCCTACATGTTTTACTTTTGTTTGAGCATGTACATATAATATAGATGATGAAATGGATTTAATAATATGTGAACTTAATTATCACATGTTTTCCATCTTGTTTTACATGTTTAGAGTTGTTTTCATGAGCTAAATAATTCAAGTTTGAAGGATGATATTACCAGTGGACTTGTAGTCAATTTTCAACACTTACAGAAGGTTTATTTATTTGCAGTCATTTAAAAGTAATGTGTGGTGTTTTTTTATCATGTATCTAATGTCTCATTCAATCCATATCCTTTAAATAAAATTATTAAAAACTAGCATAATGGATTTACAGTCATAGTTCAAAACCCACAATCAACTTCTTACATGATCTCATACACAATCCACTGAGTGAAGTGTCTTGAGCTCTGAGTATGGCCATGAAAGTGTAATGATTTTTTAAATAATTTTTAAACATTTTTATAGGAATTATAAATCAATAAATATCCCTTAAAATGAAAAAATAAGAGTTGTGATAGTCAATGTAAACCTATAACATAATCATCCACCATGAATGAACATTTATAGGTACCATAAAGAAGAACTTCACATTGGAAAAATGATAATTGATCTTGGTTTAATCCTTGAAATTTTTTCAATTACATTTTAATATTTTTATGAAGTATAAGTCTTGTTGAATGCCCATTCACTATGCACATTGTTCATGTTCTAACTCATTATCTTGTTTGTAACTATATCAAAACCTATAGGAGATTAAGAACATTGAAATGGGAGTTTTGAAACTTTATTTACATACTTTAAGGTGGAAATGATGAATTTAAATACTTTGAGAACTTAAAAAATTCATTTAATGCCTATATATAATACATAATACCTACAGTCACATTTATTACGTACACGTGGAAATGTCCACATATAGGTGGCACTAACAGAGACCTAGAAGAGTTGTTCAAAGGTGTGGTCATATGATTTGGGACCATCATTGAGGTCTTATAATGTTATATAGACTATAATATTCATGTTTTAATTAATATATTATTAGGTAGGTTCTTGAAATCCATCTTCAAGTTGGTGACCGTGTTCAGGGACAAAATACCTTAAAACATCAAAATAGAGGCCCAATCCATTTTGATGATGTCATATAACAATGTTGCATAGAGTTTTGATCAATATAGATTAACATTCCTTGTAGAAATATCCTAGGGGAATAGCCTTGAAAAATTAAGGTGGTTTATGAATAGAAGAGTGTTTGAAGGCCTCCATTTTTTGACATTTTTTCACTATAGTTTTTAGTGTATTATATAGGATTAGAACTTCCAAAATGTCCTTACACCCTAAGATGGCAATGTAAGAAAATATAACTATGAAAAGTATCTCTAATAAAATTATAATGACTATTAGGATTCAAATATCATAAATTAATGTTGGAGTACTAATTTTTTGACCCCATCAACACCTACAGGTGTACTTTGGTTCAAAAGGGCCACCTACAACTGACTATAGGTATGTATAGCCTCATGACACAAACCTAGACATGAAATTCCAATGGATAAGGACAAATAAAATTTAAAATTGCTTATATATACCTTAAAATGAGTCTAAGGGTATGTGGCACTGATTTCAAGGCTAATGTTCACCTATAAGACCCATACTTAGTCAACTGTAGATGATTGTAGTTGATAGTGAGTTAAAAGATAATGTTCTTGATGTTGGTATAGAATGAAATTGAGGTGAATAGATCCAAATGGATATAAATAATGACCTTGGGGACTCCATTCAAGTCATTAGGATTTTTTTTCAAGGTCCAACCATGCAGATACACCTACAAGTAGGCCTTTTCTAAGGCTAAACATAATCAACCTATTACTCAGGCCTAGGGGAACAAAGACATGGGTTAAGGGTGAAATCATGAATGATAATAAGATTTATATAATGGTAAAAACCTCAAAAATTACAATTTCCATTCCATGAAACCATCATAACATGTAAATAGAGGAAGGAGGGACTCAAACAATAAAATTTACAATCACATATCAAGACCTTGCACACAATGAGTTTCCCTACGAGTCTATATTGGATTCAAGGAGATATTTATAAGTAATAAATATGTGATAAAGATATAAAATTAAACATATATCATATAAACCACTTGATATAATCCCTCATATATTCATGTGTGATGAAATAATAGTGGAAGTGCCTTATGTTTTATCTTAGATAGAGGCCACTCCCCAAAAATGCGAACTTGCAAGTTTTGAAGAAAGAGGACGATAAGGTTATATATGGGTTGGTGAGACATTTAAATGATATTTATAGATTTTTTTCACATCTATAAAAACATAAAAAAAACATTCACACAGGTGAGAAACTCAGTAGGGTGTCTTAAACCTACAAGCATGTAGGCAAACCTATTAGGTCTAGTTTAGGCCTAAAGTCTAATTAGGGGGTCAGTATCATTTCTATCACTAGATATAAATTATAAATTATTATAAAAATTTTATGGTTAGTTATAAGGAATGTTTAAGCCTTTTTATGAAGGTGAAGTCATAGAGAATCCATATTTTGGCTCAAAGCTAATTCAGGGTATGCAAGATGAAGAACAAAGCTTGAGAGGGAAACTTTGAGAGTTAATTACCTACATGGAAACTTTTCATGAGAGAATAAGGAGGTATTATATTTTATATAAGGTACCTAACTTGAATTTTCAATAATTTTTTCAAAGTTTGAACATCAGAGCTTTACGAACAATCACTAAAGGTCAAAACTGCTCTAAACCCTCTCAAACCCTTGCTAAAGACCCAATTAGGAAAATTAAGAAGGATATGAATATATATGTAATATAATGGCTTGGTAAATAGTTTGAAGTTGAATATGACTCCCAAAGGATCCTCCCTATCATACTGAGTTGTACCCTACCTATAATAATAGGGTAGAAAAGGGTTTTTATTAACAATTTTATGTATTATACAAGTAAAAAAGGGTTTAAAATAATGAAATAAAAATTTTGAGAGGTATTTTGACTTAATATAACCCATAATTACCATTTATTTTAGTATAATATCTCACAAGTGTTTTTATAAGTGCCTTTATCTTAGTCAAAACTAGCATAGTGAACAAGCTTGTGAGAGAGTGAAAAATTCAATTGGGTTGCCTTTTAAGGTATACCTAAGGAATATAAGGCCATGAATTGTTATAATATATGTGATTAACTTATATATATATATATGTATAAAATTTGTAAAATTAATACAACTTTGGTTTTAAGTGTGAAGGGTGAGTGAAAGAGGAGTTATTTGGATTAAAGGTAGTGATAACCCACCTATAGAAGAATCATGATGATTAGGGATGGAACCAATTAATGTTTGATCATGTATACTACCCTTAAATATTAGTTAAATAATAAAATCTATCATTATTTAGGTGTAGGATGTTTCAATAAGGCCAAATGATGAAGGCAATTTTATGAGCAAGCAATGAGGAATCTTATGCCACATTTTACGAGTTTCATGTTTTTAGGGACATTTGTCCAAGTATACCTTTCATGGTCTATTCCATATTAATATCTCATACATGTTTAACTCTTTTTTTATAATTACACATTTCCTAGTGAGTCTTGTATTTCATTCTCTTCTCCTCTTTCTCTAATTCTATAAGTAGTAGCCATGTTGGATCTTGTAGACATATAAAACACCATGTATGGTGAAGCCCTGCTAGAATGACATTGTATTTTTTCCTTTTAAAAATTAATTAAATTATATTTTTGAGTTAATTAACATTTTTATAAGTGTGCAAAGTGATGTATGGTGAAATTAGTGATAATCTTCTATCCTTACTTTCCTTATACTCTCATGTTTATGCAAGAGTGTCTATTTTAATAGGTCATATAGAGTGTATTCAAGTGTTTTATGATACTTTAAATTGTATAATTGTTCCTATAGAGTGAAATTTACCCTCTATCTCACTTACCTTATGTTTTCTCATGCATATCACCTCTAGGTTGAAGTACTTATGTTAGAACCTCATAGGACTTGGAAGCTAGTTTTTAGATCTTATTTCATTATGATATAAGTATGATGGTATTGTGGAAACCATCTTGATGTATCACCCCCTTAGAGTAGTTTAATTTCATTAAAAATTTTAACTCTTTTCCCCATAAGTATCTAGTTAGTTAGGTGATAAGCATTTCAAAATACATTCAGGGAGATAACCATTAAACCTAGAGGTCTACTTCTACCTACAGGTAAACCCACATACCTAAAATTATTCCCATGTTACCCAAATATATAATAGGCTTGAATACCATTTTTCAAGGTGAAGTATTTTGTGAAAATAGTTATGGCACACCTAGTGGGACCCATTATCTTCAAGATAACTTATTAAGGTGAATGTTAGTCTTGACAACATCAGTTATAAATTGGTGTGCTACTCAACATTTGGTGAATCCATTCAAGGTAAAATATATTTCAAGGATATTATTTTGACATAATTTTTATCTCATGCTTCATGGATCTTACTATATCATCATCTAGTGGAGTTTTCAATCCTATAAATCCACCTATTTATCTTGAACTTCCTCTTGAAGTTCAATATCCTCTTTCTAATCTATGTTTTGAAGAGAAAGAAGATTTTTCTCGAAAAGGAAGTGAAGAGATTGAATAAATATAATATATTTAAGAAAAAATGGATAGGACTCATTCCTTCCCTACCTTTAATACTAAAATTCCAATTCATCTTCAAGTATATGATGTCATGCCCCCTAATGCCACAAAGAGTGTTCTCATATTCAATGGTGAGAGTCATATTACACATAGTGAACACATCAAGGATATCTCCAATTTTTTAATTTTCCATGATGTCAATAAGGAGAATATTTACATTAGACTCCTTAACATATCCCTTAAATGGAAATATCTTGATTGGTATAGGTATTTTCTTGGTGGATGCATCACATCATGGGATGAATTTGGAGTGTTGTTGACTTTAAGATTTGAAGGTCAAAGTGACCATACCTCTCTTATACATCATCTCAATGTGATCGAAAGAGGCCACAAGGAAATAATTCATGAATTAAATGAGATATTTAAAAAGACATGGTATATATTTTCTCCTCCCATGAGACCACCTGCTAACTTTGTGTCCCCTACCTATTTGAGAGCCATTGATATTGTTATTGCTATCATTTTTCAATCTATGGGTGGTTTCACTCTTCCTAAAGCATATGAATTTTCATTAGATCTAAGAATGGCCTCATTAAATATGGAAGGTTTCATCCTAATGTGTCTATACCATTATTTCCTAATACTCCAAGTGTGGCTCAAGTTCTCAATGCAAATACCAATCCTAATAATACTCCTAAGAAGGTAGATAATCTCATAGATAAATATGCATATATTTAATGGTTATAAGCTAAGCTTGGAAGAGGTAATATTAAATAGGGTGACTATCAAAATCAATATACATATCATCATAAATATGGACAATAATATGGGAGAGGAAGAGGTCAAGGGAAGCTTCATTTCAATAGGCCTACCAATGTGTATAATCTCAACTCCACTACCAATGCAAGAGAGATGGTACTAGTGTATAGTAACTTGGTACAAGGAGAAGATTGGAAACAATGACAATTAATGGATGCCAATGAGGTTGGAGAGTAATATATATTTTCTCAAGGAGGAGTCACTCCTCTCCTATCAATTGAAGATGAAGTCATGATGCAAGCAAATAACAATTGGCAACCTCAAGGAGAGTTTTAGAAATATCTTGGTGAAAGATCCTTTTATACTCAATCAAGGAGCATTTATTTTAGATAATAAAAGGGACAAGAGTAATGATATATTAGGTTAAAATATCATTCCTACAAGTTCATCTAACCTTATTCCAAGGCAGTAAAGCATGGTTGCAAGCATGATAGTTCCTAATGCTCCTACACCTTCTTCAAGTCAAAACATTGGAAAGTTTGTTCAAGGTGTCTTAATTACACAAGTTATACGTAGTTATTTTCCTCTAAGGAATCAATTTAAAGTGATTAATACATATTTAAACATAGTGGATTATTTGAAAAATGCTAAAGTATCTATCTATTTATGGGATCTCCTTCATATGCCTGGCCAAAAATAACTATTACAAAATCAGTTGTCCACTATTCATAATAGTCTTTCACCTTCAGTTAAAATTCATAGTCATGTTTATATTAAAAATTCCCTTAGTACCATTATTTAAAAATCTAATAGGAATGAGAAACCCCTACTATCCTACCTCAATCTCTTAGTGGATGACAAATTGGTACACAATTGCATAGTTGTTAGTGGTGCTTCTACTTTAGTCATGCCCAAAGATTTAAATGATAAATTAGGCCTAAAATATGAGCCTCATAGCAAAAGAGTGATCCAACTAGATGATACACCAACTTAGACCATAGTTTTGATCAAAAATTTTAATTTTTTCTTGCATGATTGTCCTTGATTTCCTATCCTCCAAGACATTATTGTGGTAGACCTTCCTCATCATTTTGCAATATATCTTTCAAGGGAATTTATAGACAAGATAAGTGGATATATCTCAAATAATTGGTCCTTATTGGACTTTAGGACAAGGTATGGGACCAAGGAAACCATTATAACTTATCCTCATGTAAGGTTTCACATTAATCCTTACATTGAAACAAGTTATAACTTGAATTGTGATGTCCATGAGAAGGAGGAGTCTAATTTGGATGATGGAGCTTCTAAACTTTAAGGAATATCTGAGTTTTTTTATATATGAATATGGTGCAAATGCTTATGAGAATGAACCTTATGCATAATTTTAGGAAATATAACCTTGGAACTTATATCATAAATGAAGAACCATTTGAAGGAGCTGAGGTAAGTGTTGAGTATGCTTCACAAGCTATTAAAGGTAATTACAAGATTCATGAGTATGATGATGATAGGTTGAAGAACCTAATTGAGAACCATAGTTGGAAGAATGATGCCTTTATGCCTACTATTGATGAAATTTCCCTTGATGATGATACTCATGAGGGAGAATAAGATAACTTATGGAAAATATACAATGCCATATGTCAAAAATTTGATATTTCCCTTGTTAAGAAGTCTATGCGTGATGTGTTTGATATTTATTCTAACAAACATGATGTTGATTGCCTCACCAAACATGGAAATGAGTGTAATGTTATCAATGAAGGTGACTTATGGAAAAGGTTCAATTCCATATGCAAAGAGTTTTACAAGCTTGGTAAGTTTAATTTTCTCCAAGAGATTGAAATTTTGATGTCAAGATTGCTAATGAGACTAACAAGCATGTTGTTGAGTGTTCCATCAAGCACAAGGATGAATATAAATCTATTACCCAAGAAGTTATGAATATGGAATATGAGATCATTTAATATTTGGTTGTGATTCAAGGAAATTAAAAATCTCCACTTTAGGTAGAATCATTTGCAAAGGTGTTGGAATATGGTGAAGACTAGCTTGAGGTTTCCAAGCATCAAGTGTATCATGTACAAAAGGATAGAGAGGTTGAGACAAATTTCATACATCCTAACATATATTTTTAGGAAGGTATATGAAATATGGAAAAGATAAATAAACTTTTATATCCAATCAAGGCTCTTATAGAACAAGAAAGAGCATTCACGAAGGCTCCAAATATCTCACTTATAAGCATGAGAAGGCATAGAGGTAATAGGCTTCTTGAAAATTTACATGTGAAAATAGTTGATGATGGACATGATTCTTATGCTAGACTAACTTAATGGAGTGAAACATATGTAAGGGTAAATATTTTTTACCCTAGTTGAGGTATGATTAGATGTTTTACCTCAAGAGTGAGGTTTTGTAAATAGTAGAATAGGTTGTGTTTTCTTTCATTTTTGTTGTGTTCCATAAGTGTTCTAGTTAAACACATGTGTGTTTATTTTAGGTGTGTCTTGTTTTGTGTATTTTAATTTTATTTTATGTGGTGTCAAAGGAAATTTGTGTGTCAAACTATTTTACATGTGACTCCATGTCCTAAAGGATAGGATTAGGCCACTGGTCTTGTCATATTAAGCATACCACCTTTGGGAAATCACTAATAATGTTGATCATTTTGACCAAAATTCAAAATGATTCAACCCCCTATAGTATAAAACTTCATATATGGGTCTAGTATAATGTCATAGGGTGTGTTATAGTTCATTTAATGTCATACTATCCTTGGTCATGGTATAATAAAGTCCTTATGTCATTTTGTGTCATTTAGGGGTCATAAATGAAGGTGGTATGGTTTTGATAAGAATAAAAATTATCTAAACTCATTATCAAAATCCACTATGTCATTAAATATAATATTTATTTTTATTAATGCCATTACTAATAGAAACTTGTAGGTGTTAACTAAAAATCAAGAAAATAAGTGCAAAAGATGGAGTTTCAAAGGTTGTACAACCTATGAAAAAGAATGGAATGTGGGATATGATAGTTAAGTATATCTTAAATTTATTTTAACTTATTTCCATTTTAAACATTCTTTTAAAGTGCCAAAAATGGGCTAAAACCATTTTATCTCTCCATCACTCCATTATGCACATGAAATTGGTCAACAAGTTTTTGGATAGTATAACTAGCAGGATGACTTCCAAGTCAAATGATCTTGGTTGTGGATATTAAAATTGGTTAGATTAATTTTCATGTTTGTATTACAAGGACTATTTTCTTATAATTTATGAACCATCCTTAATAAATTGACTGCCTGGTTCTACATGCTAATCCCCATACCCTATAAATTTTGCTTCTATTTAAGCATGTATATACAATACAACTAATTAAATGTAATAAAGAGGATTTTAAATTACTTATCACATGTTTTAAATATTTTTTTGAATTTTTATAGTTATTTTCATGAGCCAAATAGTTCAAGTTTGTATAATGATGTTACTAGTGGACTTGTAGTCAATTTTCAACACTTGTAAAAGGTTTATTTCTATACAATGCTTTCAAATAAATGTGTGGTGTTTTTTATCATGTCTCTAATTTCTCTTGTAATCCATATTATTTAAATAATAGTCTTACAAGCTATCATAATAGAGTTACAGTCACAGTTCAAAACTCACAATTAATTTCCTGCATGATTTCATACATAGTCAGCTAAGTGAAGTGTATTGAGATTTGAGTATGGACATGGAAGTGTAATTAAGTTTTAAATAGTTTTGAAACATTTATATATTAATTATAACTTAAATAATATCATTCAAATGAAAAAATAAGAGTTATCATAGTCAATGTAATCCTCTACCACAATCATCCACCATGATTGGGCATCTACAGGTGCCATAAGGAAGAATGTCATGTTGGAAAAATGATAATTGATCTTATATTAATTATTATAATGTTTTTTATTCCATTTTAAGATGCTAAGGGAGTATAAATATTGTATAATTCCTATTCACTATGCACATTTTTCATTTTTTAATTCACTATCTTGTCTGCAACTGTATCAACACTGAAAAGAGATTAAGAACATCGAAATGGGAGTTTTAAACCTTGAGTAAAATAATTTAAGGTGTAAATGATGCATTAATATACTTTGATAAGGTATAAAATTAATTTAATGCCTATATATCATGCATACTACCTACAGTCACATTCACTAACTGCACATGGAAATGTCCACCTATAGGTGGCATTGATAGAGACCTAAGAGAATTGTTCAAAGGTGTGGTCATATGATTTGAGACCCTCCATGAGGTATTAGGATGTTGGAGAGAATATAATAGTCATGTTTTAATCAATAGATTATCAAGTAGGTTCTTGAAATCCATCTTCAATTTGGTGGCTGTGTTTAGGGACAAAATCCTTAGAAACATCAAAATAAAGGCTTTAGCCCTTTTGATGATGTCATATAACAATGTTACATAGATTTTTTATCAATATAGATGACCATACCTTGTATCCATTTCCTAGGGGGGGATCCTTTTAAAATTAATGTGGTGTATGACTAGAGGAAAGGAATGTTGGAAGGCTTCCATTTTTGACATTTTTTCACTCTAGTTTTGTAGTGTATTCTATAGGATTGGAGCTTCCAAAGTATCCTTACACCCTAAGATGGAAATGCAAGAACCTATCACCATGAAAAGTGGATCTAATAATGTTTTATGGACTACTAGGATTCAAATATAATCAATTAAGGTTGGATTACTATGTTTTTGACCCCATCAACACCTACAAGTGTACTTTGGTTCAAAAGGGCCACCTATAGTTGACTGCAGGTATATATAGCCTCATGACACAAACCTAGACATTAATTACCAATAAATAATGACAAATACAATTTAAAAGTGATTAAAAATACCTTAAAATGAGTCCAAGGGTATGTGACACTTATGTCAAGGCTAGTGTTCACTTACAATACCCATGTTTAGTCAATTGTAGATGACTATAGTTGACAGTGAGCTAAAAGATAGTGTTCTTGATATTGGTATAACATGAAAATGAGGTGGATAGATATAAATAGATAAAATATGACCTTTAGGACTCCAATCAAGTCATAATTCATTATTTTCAAGGTCTAAACATGTAGATACACCTATATGTAGGCCTTTTTTAGGCTAAACATAGTCAGCCTCTCAGTTAGGCCTAGGGGAGCAAGGACATGTCTTGAGGGTGAAAGAATGAATGATAATAATTTTGTGAGTATGTTAAACACATAAATAATTAAAATTAAATTTTAATTAAACCATAATAACATGGAAATAGATGAATGAGGGATTCAAACAATATAACCTATAGTCACATGTCAAGACCCTACACATAGTGAGGTTCCCTGAGTCTGTCTTAGTTTTTGTGAGATAGTTAAAGGTACTAAATATATGATAAAGAGATAAAATTAAACATATATCATCTAAAAAATCTTATCCAACCCCTCATACATCAATCATGATGAAATAATATGGGAATTTCACTTTATTTTGTCTCAGATAGAGGGAACTCCCCAAAAATGTAAACTTGTAGGTTTTAAAGAAAGAGGATGATAAGGTGAGATATGTGTTGGTGAGAAATTTAAAGGATATTTGTATATTTATTTCATATATATACCAACATAAAAAAACATGCAAAAATGTGAGAAACTCAATAGGGTGACCTAAACCTACAAGCATGTAGGTACACCTATTAGGTTTAGTTTAGTCCTAAAGTCTAATTGGGGGGTCAATTTCATTTATAGGACTAGATATAACATCTGAAGTATTATAAATTTTTTATGGGGAGTTATATGGATTTTTGAATCCTTTGGTGTGTAGGTGAAGTCATAAAAAATCCATACTTTATCTCTAAGGTAATATAGGGTATGTAGGATGAAGAACAAAGATTAAGAGAGAAACTTTGAGAGCTCATACCTACTTGGAAACTTTGCATGAGAGATTAAGGAGGTATGATATGTTATATAAGGTCCCTAACTTGAATTTTTAATAATTTCTTATAGTTTAAATGTCAGACCTTTATGAACAATTTCTAAAGTTTAAAACTACTCTAAACCCTCTCAAACCCTTGCCAAAGTCCTGAATTAGGAAGGAGATACATATAGATGGAATATAATGGCTTGGGAAATTATTTTAATTTAAAAATGAATCCCTATGGATCTTCCCTATCATACTGAGTTGTACCCTACCTATATGAATAGGGTAAAAAAGGGATTTACTTGATAGTTTTATTTATTTTACATGTAAATAATGGTTTAAAATGATGAAATAAATTTTTTTATAAGGATTTAGACTTTATATAACCCATCACGACCATTTATTGTATCGAAATATTTCATAAGTGTCTTTGCAAGTGCCTTCATCTTATTTAGTCAAAAATGGTATAGTGAGCAAGCTAGTGAGATGGTGAAAACTTCAAGTGAGAGTCCTTTTAAGGTCTATTTGAGGAATATAAGGACATGAATGGTCCTAAAAAGTATCATTAACTCCTATATATGGATCATATTAGGAAATTAAAGACCAACTTAGGTGTCAAGTGTGAAGGGTGAGTGAATGAGGAGTTACTTAGACTATAGGTAGTGATAACTCACCTCTAGAAGAATATTGATGATTAGGGATGGAACCAATGAAAATTTGGGAATTTATACAAACCCTCACTATCATTAAAATCATCACATTTATCCTTAATAAGTTGTGGCTGTTCCAAGAAGACTAAATGATGAAGGCAGTTTTTTGAGCAAACAATGAGGAATCCTATATCACATTTTAGGAGTTTCATGTTTTGAGAGATATTTTTCCAAGTATAACTTACATGGTATATTCCATATTAATCTCTGTTACACATGTAACTAATTTTCTCATCATGACACATCTTAGTGACTCTTGGACTTCATTCTATTCTCCTCTCTCTCCAATTCTATAAGTATTATCCATTTTGGCTCTTGTAGACATATACCATATCATGTATAGAAAATCCTTGCTAGAATTATATTTTATTTTTCCTTTGAAAAATTAATACAAGTCTGGTTTTGATTTAATTAACATTTATCTAAGTGTGTAAAGTGATGTATGGTAAAGTTATCGATACTATTCTATCCCTTATCTCTCATGTTTATGCAAGAGTTCCTATTATAATAGGTCATATAGAGTGTATTTAAGTGTTTTATGATACTTTAAAGTGTATAATTATTATTAGAGTGTGAAATAAACCCTTCAATTTACTTACCATATGTTGTATCATGTATACTACCTCTATGTTGAAGAACTTACATTAGAACCTCATAAGACTTGGAAGTTCATTTGTATATCTTGTTTCATTATGATAGAAGTATGATGGTTTTGTTGGAACCATCTTAGTGTATCACACCCTTATAATAATTTCATTTCATGCAAACTCTAACTCTTTTCCCCACAAGGAACTAGTTAATTAGGTGATAAGCATTTCAAGATATATTTAGGGAGCTCACCCTTAAACCTAAAGGTCTAATTCTACCTATAGGTAAACCCACATACCTATAAGTATTACCATATTGCCCAAATCTAGAGGAGGATTAAACACCCTCCCATATGGTGCAATATTTGGTGACAAAAATAACCTTGGGTGGAATTGATGGGAAGATAAATCAATGAGATTCATGAAATGGAATGCTTGGCAAGGGTTTAAGGGTAGGAATCCTAAATATACCCCAGTCTTGGAATTGTTTGAAATTCCAAGGGTAGTGTCACCTTGAATCCTATAAATGGCTTCATTATGATGAAATTTGATGCATTAGCAAGTATAAGAGGCAATTGGCCTCATACTATGAGTCCATGGCATACCAAGCAAAATGTTGTAAGATAGAGGAAACTTAAATATCATCACATTAACATGAATGGTGATAAGAGGGAAGGTAATGGAGAGCCACACAAAACCTAAAGGAGGAATTTTCATTTAGTTATAACCTTGACATGTGTTACATGTGTACTCAAGAATTCATTCATAATATCCAATATTTTTGATAAAATTAAGAGAGGAAACACAAGTGATAGAACCCTCATCAATCAAGGCACACTTGACTTGGAGATCACCAATTTAGTCATTAATGAACAAAGGAGGATCATACACATGAAGTATAATCTCATAGGTAATCATAGAAGAAATGGGAAATTTTAGGGAAATAAAAGTGTCCATTGTTTTATCAATATGTGTAGACATCTCTTCGCACTATTGGAGAATGTTATCTTCTTATCCAAATAAGGTGGCTTCACATCCCACTAGGGGGATGATGAGGGATGTTAATTTTGAACAATTGATGTATAAGATAGTTATGATGACATAGAGAGGTCCACATAATTTTGAGAAATGGGATTTTCAATGGGAGATTAGTGAGTTTCATGATATTATCCCACTCATCATTACTCATAAGAAGATTGTTGGAAAGAGGTGCATAGTGTTAAAGGAGGTCCTTGAAAGGAGGAACCAAATTATATGTGAATTTATGTTGATAATAAGTATAAGGTTTAAGTGAAGGACACATTTGAAGATTATGTTGAGAAGATGGAGGAGTTGATGTAGGTGTGGGTTGAGGTAAATAAAAAGAAGTGTTGATAGGATTTTGAGTATCATTGGTCTTAGTTAAATAAGATGGATGGATGGTAGAAATAGTATGAGAAGTGTTATTCAAGGGAGGTATTGGAATTGGTTCATCAAAAGTTATAAGGTATTTTTTCCCAAACTCAATTAAGTGAGTTGGAAAATAATCTTAGATAAAATGAAATTTGCAAGATAATGGAGGTGTGTATATGGGTTAAGGATCAATGAAAGCATCCACCCTTCACATATTAGTAATATTAACCACATTATCTTTGGATTTAGGTTAATAATATTATAAACATTATTAATATAAGGGGTAGGTTTATCTTGGGTATCTTGGTGATTTAGAATAAGATCTTTATATATCACTAAATGAACATTAGCCTAATTCAAAGTTTGTTATTTAATTTATGTTTAATGGGATTTGAAATCAATGTCATAGGCTTGTTGGAATTTACGAATGATATAATCATGGTCAAATTTGGGACCAAGAAGGAAATATATAGCAAAATTATGAATATGCCTATAGGTATTATGAGAATGATCCCAACTAGAATGAAACCAATAAAATCTATTAGGATCATACCAAGATTTCATGGGTTGGGTGGGATCAAGTTCTCGTGGTAGAGGCCTTGGTAGATGTTTTAGTAATTCTTCTAAGGATAAGGGTTTTTGAGCATTAACATTGTTAGTTGAAGTTAAATGAGGATTAGTGATGTGGTTGGGAGGGGAAGCTTGTTCTATAGATTGGTTATGAACAATAGCTTGAATAGTGTGAATGGTATCATAAGAGCCTGTGGCACCATCATTGTTAGCATGATGATTCTTATTTTTAAGTAACATATAAGTATATGTATAAGGTTACGATGGCTAGAATTGATGCATAAATAAATATCGATGCTTATCTTGGTCAATAGACTCTTCCAAAGTATATGGAGAGAGATTTAAAATTTGATATTACAACTTGGGAAAAATAACATTGGTAAATAGATGTAAAAGGTTATCATATGCCATATTATGTTTGTATTTGTTAGACAAGGTCTTCCATCTTTTAATGAAAACTTGGGAAGTTTCAATCTCAAGTTGTTTATAATTGATAAAATAGGCTAAAATATTCTTAGGGAGATCACTAGTTTTTAACTCTTTAACTAGAGCATTTATTGAATCTTCTAAACTAGTAATAGAATGAGACTTAAGCTGGTTATACCAATCTAAAACATCACCCATGAGATATTTTTCTAATATCTTGGTAGCTATAAAGGTATTAATTTGATATAGTTTTTATATAGATTTCTAAATGATTTTAAATGAAGATTAGGATCAATTGATCCATTGTAAAAAATGGTTGGGATGAACCTCCTATATCATTATTAGTAATTTAAGATGTAAGAGGATCATTTTGAAGATGTTTTATTGTCTTATTGATAAGAGGAGGTTGAGGGATAAGATTACCATGGGAATCCTAAAGAGGAGGTGGGGGAATATTTTGATTAGGCATTCCCCATGCCATCTATTGAGGGTGGGTTAGAAGATAGATAAGGTGATTTTACATTTGCATAATTTTATTTGCATTATTATTTTGAAAAACATTCATTTGATTAAAATTTTTTAATAGACATTGATTAGTTTGAGTTACATTATTATTTTAAGAATTGTATTTCATAGTAGTGGTTGGGGTACCACTATAAGGGTTAGTAGAATCTTGAGAAGAGATGCTATTGAGGCACTAGTGGCATTATTTTATTATGTGGAAAAATAAGGAATAGTAAAGGGATGATAAGAAGAAACAATAAAGGCATGATTACCATGGGTAAAAAATGATGCACTAGTTGAATAATTAAGAAGAGTGGGTCTTGTAAGAGGCCCATAGATGTATAACCCACCATGTTAGTAGAGATACTTGGAATGGAAGTAGAGGAAATAAAATATGAAGAAGTCATGGTATGAGAAGGGGTAAAAATAGAGGGAAGATGTTAAGAAACAAAATGGTATAAGGATCCTTTCCTTGATGTTGAGGAAAATTTAGAGATGAAGAAGAGCATTTCTAGTTTATAGTCTAATTTGGGTTAGTCATAGTGAGAAGAGAGGATTATGAAGTGAAGAGGAATGAGGAAGGATCCCAAAGTTTATTTTGTGAGTGGATATATGAACATTACTTTCATCTAGGATAGGAGCCACAAGGTGCTTATGGGAGAACTATTTAAGGTTGGTAAGACTCATAATATCCATTGAATTCAAATCAGTGTTGTCTTCAAATAGGAATTTCATGATGAAGGAGAGGGATTAGGTAAGGATAATTTGATGAAAAATCAAGGAAATAGGAAAGAATATATAATAGTATAGAGCTGACTAGGTTGACCTTAGTACTAGAAATAGGGTCTAAAACTAAGGAAACAAGGATAGAGAGTCCAATAGGGTTGACCCTAATAATATAATTTGAGATAGAAATACTATTATAAGGATATAAAGTTAACAAGGTTGACTTAGTAATTTATCTCAAGAGGTAAAAATGAATATTAGGTTGACTAGGTCAACTTAATACTATAGTTAGCAAAAAATAGATAGTCTAAAAGAGACTGTCGAACCAAATGATAGTGTACTAAAAATAAGGAAACTTTTTTGAAATGTATTTTAAAAGAAAGAAATGGAAGGAAAAACACAATATAACAGGTCAATGAGAATAAACTAATTGAGTCACACCACACAAAACCTTGCACTAATGTTGGATAATGGAAGTTTTTTAAAATACAACATACAATGAGTAAAGAGCAAATAGTCAATTGAAAAGTAAATGTTAACTAAGTGATCATCATAAATGTTGTTAGATTATTATAAATTTTTAATTTTAAATGTGATAGGGGAGTTAGATAAAATTAGGGCACTATAAAGTAATCTATGGATGGCTTCAAGATGTTTAAAGGGATCTGTGTTGGTAATGATATTGGCTTGGTATTGGGGCCTACCCCCTCACTTCACAATCCCACAATGATAAGGGTGTTGGGTAATTTTATAATATATACCATTAACCACATGTTTATACTTGGATATAAAACCAAGTCATCTTCCCACTTGGTGATGAAATCCAAGTAGGTAGGCTTTGGGTAGAAAATTGTTTAAATGCATTTTGAAGGTATGTGAATTGGTAGTGTGTACAAGAAAGAGAAAAATAGTAAAAAGAAATGGTATATTAAAAAACCACCTAATTAGAATATGTGATCTAATTTAATCATGAAAATAACTAAAAATGAAAGTGTGAAATGATTACTACCATATAATTGTTAATTCCCAATTTAAAACATAATACAGAATTGGTTTAGAAGATAATATATACAATCATTACAGAATATAGTTGATAGTGTCATTATTATACTATAAAAACTAGAGTGTTTAAGAAATATCTCAATAGGGTCAACCTATTATTTTATATATAATACATATTAAAGAATTAGGTCAACCAAGTTGACCTAGTTTATTATATGATGGTAGTTTAAAGACTATAAACTTTGAAAAATAGAATTGTAATAAAGAACTAAAATGAAATAGAGAGAGAGAGAGAGAGAGAGAGAGAGAGAGAGAGAGAGAGAGAGAGAGAGAGAGAGAGAGAGAGAGAGAGAGAGAGAGAGAGAGAGAGAGAGAGAGAGAGAGAGAGAGAGAGAGAGAACCTTGGTGGGTTAGAAGATGCTAAGGAATGTGAGATTTATATTGAATTTCCTTGAATTTTACTTTCAAATTCTATCCATTATGTTGACCTAGTTCTGTAATTCCTTGTTTGCTAAAGCCTGCTAAGATGACTATAACAACCTAGTCAACCTAGTATGTTTTTTGGAAGCTGTCTAGAATACTATAGAAGCCTGGCTAACCTAGTATGTTTTTTGGAGCTAAGTAATATTACTATGTCAACTTATTTGTCCCAATAAACTATATCTAATGAAGACCTACACAAAAATAATAGAGTTGTTTTGATGTGACTGTGCATTAAACCTTCACATAGAAATTAGAAACTATATTGGCCTTATTAACCTAGTATCATAAATATATAAAAATAATAAATAAAATTATAAAAATGAAAAATGTGAAATAAAACATGCAAAGGTAATATTCATGTTAGATTCACTAGAATGTATGAAATAAAAAATGTATCAGATCCTTAAATCAATCCTACCTTATAAAAGATAGATCCTAATTACACTTTCAATTGGGGATACATTAGATAATTGAGAACATGACCAATATGGGGATCTACTAGACCCAATTAGGGTATCTCTTACCATAATAATAATAATAATAATAATAATAATAATAATAATAATAATAATAATAATGAGGGTTCCAAATCCTCTAATCAAGAAAAATCATGTAATAACCCTAATTAAGTTCTAAATTTTCTTATTCACTAATGTAATAATAAGTAAAGTAAAATTCTAATATTGTGCTCACCAAATATTTTGGCACAAAGTGGGAGGTAATAAAAAATAAAATTTAACATGCATAGAAGACATATACTTACATCAATGTATATAAAATCCTAATGCATGGAAGATAATTGTAAATGCATATCTACCTCCTCTTACAAAGGAGGAATAAAGTTACGAATAATTACATTTAAAGAGAAACCCATCAAGCCTCAAACTCTCCCTTGGCCAAGGTGTTTGTCAAGAGTTTGTTTTGGTATTTAAGGATGACAAGGATAAATCATCTCTAGGCCACACAACTATCAATACATCTAAAAGACTTCTCCATAAGAAAATATTTGTATCTTCAAAGATAGTATAAAACCTTAAGATTTCTCCTCAAGTAGAATGGTGGATAATAAAATTCATAATAGCTCTTACTTATTATTCTCTTATCTAAATAATGGATAAATTATATAATATTTATATAGGTGGATTTAACCCTAATCCCTTTCAAAAAATTTGGTAGACATGGTCGACCCAGTCGACCTAGTATCATTATTGACAAAAACTCACTAGGTCATGGGCTAGGTCAGCCAAGATCTGATGTAGACCCTAAATGAGTTTCACCAATAAGAATACAAGGTCGACCCAGTTGACCTAATATTATAAACTATCAAAATGGGTTTTAGGTTAGTAAAAGGGGTATGAAAAGGAGTAAAAGACTAGAGGAATGTATAAGAGAGAATAAAAAACTTAGGGGTATGGTATTTAGGAGATAAATGTGTAGATAATAAGTGGAGAAGGTAAAACAATCATGTGAAACACCAATGGTCTAACCACCCTTTTCCTAGTGCACCCCTTAAGGTGTGCACTCAAAGAGATTGAGACTTCATAGGTTCTTGCAAGATAAAGAGTATTATTAATTGATAAAAGTTTGAAAATACTATGTGTATACACCTTCCATTGGTTGATTTTGATTACAAAAACTCATACCAATCAGTGTTGAGGATGGTTCTATTTGAGGCATTATATGAAAGGAGGTGTATAACTCCAATTAGTTGAGATAGGTTAGAAGATAGGGTAGTCTTTAGACCTAAGATGATTTTATAAATGGAAGAGAGATTCAAGAAAATTAAGTAAAGGTTGGTCAAGGCCAATGATAGATATAATTTTTTTGAAGATCTAAAGAGAATAACAAGGAAGTTTTATGTAGGTGATAAAGTGTTTCTATAGGTTAAGCCTTAGAAAAGCTTGATTAAATTTGATAAGTCAATGAAATTTTCACCAAGATATGTGGGACCCTTTGAGATATTGGAATTGATCAATCTTGTAGTGTATAGGCTTGCATTGCCACTAGTCAGCTATTTTTCATAATGTCTTCCATGTGTTTTATCTTACAAAGTATGTTGTTAATCCTTTATATGTGTTGGATTGGAATGTTTTATAGGTTCTATATCTCAGGGTGATCATGGTAGAACCAATCAAAATAATTGACACTCATAAACTCAATTTTCATAATAGAGAAGGGTCATAGTACAAGGTATAGTGAGACCAATATTACGAATATAGTTCCACTTAGGAGGACTATAATGAGTTTTATAGGCTATTTCAACATTTTTTTCTTGATTTATTACTGTATATTATATAATTTTCTACTTAACATGTGTTTGAATAAGTGTCATTGAGATGATAACCAATTTTAGGGAGAAATATATCCCATCTTAATTTATATATAAACTAAATAACCTCTTTATCCATAGATTTGTATGGTTTTTAGTTGATTAACTATTTTTTAAATAAGTTTTATATCATATGTTGATTATTAGATATTTATATGTTTCTTAATGTACATGATTGATTTGCTATGAGATAGTTATACTTTTATATTTTGTACATTATGATCATGGTTATTGGTTTACAGAATAGTATTTTATGGATACATTTATGTTTAAATATAACTAACTTCATTATTTTGAGATGGATGTAGGATAGATCCATCCCTCAAAGTGTGATAAAATGAGGGCATCATTGGATATGATGGTGTATATAGATGTGTCTGGGGACGATAAAGAGAAAAACTAGAAACCCACACACACCATAATAAAATAACATGTTTTGTTATTATTATTTAAGTTAGATAATTATGTTATGTTTTGATTAGTTTTTATGTGTGTATGTTATGATATTATTAATATTTTATGATAATGTTATTTGATTGCTTAAATTTATTCATAAATTAAAGCTAATCTAAGTGACACAATCTAATTTCCAGAAGTAAACCACTCAAGCCCAAGTAGTAAGCAAGACTCAACCATAAATTAATTATCTTTAGATTGAAATGTGAAATTGGATTTCAAAATTTTTTTTAGAGTAACTTAGATTTTAACAAAGGATCATGTATTTATAAATGGTTTTTTGATATTTTGGACTAAGGCAAATAGTTTAAAATAATTTGGGTAGCATAACACTTCTTAGTGAAATTGTGTGTGTATTTGTTTGATTTGTGAATAATGGTTTTAGAATAAACATGTAAGTGAAAAATAAATGCACTAATACACAATATTATATAATAATTAACACAAGGTTGCATAATATCCACCAAATTTTGTCGATATACACATTCGTGAGAGGAATTATGTGTTAATCAAATAAATAAAAGTGCATAATGGTAGAGTATTTATCTCCACTATGTAAATCAAAAACTTGTACATGGAATGAAAATTAAAGTTCTAAAGTACCTTAAATTTGGTAATATAATATGTAAAAAGTGGGGTGTCTAAAATTTTCACATTGGCTTTCTAGATGGTCCAGAAGTATCAAAGAGTACTTGGGTGTAATACAATATCCATCAAGTGGATGAAAAATATGTATCCTATTATGAAAGGGTATTGTCCATTTATAACCACTTAATCCATCAATTTATTATTGAAGTGTGATGTCTAGAACATGCATGCTATGAGGATATATTAGGATTATTAGGTTAACCTCTTAACCACTACCCAATTGAGTGGCATGTTCAATTTATATACCACACCAAATAAGTGGGGTTGGTGTAATTCTAGGAGATGAAACCCCAGGTCAACACACCCCTAGAAAAAATGTGAGGAGGTGATGAACTCCTGCTCATTAAGTGAAAAAGAAAATAAAAAGGGAGATAGTCAATTCTATGTCATCCATGTTCAAAAAAACAAGGGGATAACATACACAACTTGAACTCTGGGCTACAAGGAACAAGTAGTTTAGTCATGCTTTTGAATCACCCTAAATAGGGGAGAGAATATGCAAAAATTTAATAAAAAATGCTAAAAATGAAAAAAAAAACAAATGGTAAATTAAATGAGTTTAAACACTAAAAAAAAAAAGGTCTTGAAAACTTTGTTTAAAACTTTGAAAATGAAAACTTGTTTTGTTGAAAGTTGTTTGGTTGATTTTAAAATAATAAATAAAATGTTTTAAGATAGAAATACAAGTGTGAAAATGGCCTTGTTAGTGTATTAAACTTATTATTTTTTCCTTGTACCCTACATCAGATGATTAGTGGGTTCATTTATGTTGGTTATGTTTCAAAAGTAAAGCAAAAATTTGAGCTTTTTGAAGTCTCAGGTTTGTGTCTTAAAGCAAAGCCAATGTTTAGAAGTTTATATTATCAAAATTTTATTAAAATCTAAAAAAATATATAAATTGGAAAATTATCTATTTAGTAGTGGTGAAGTCTTTAATTGTCATAATCACAGTCACCATTTTCTAGAAAAAAGTAATAAAGTCATTGATTTGGTATAAGGTTTATAATTGACAAACTCACTGATATCCAGGGATGAAGTTGTTATTTTATAGCTAAGGGTTGAATTAACCAATATGTACAGTTGAAGTCACCAATTTCATGAAAAAAATAGAAAATTAAAAATACACAAGAACCATTGAAGTTGTCATTTTCTAGTTGTGAAGTCACCATTTTCATGTGAAAACCAACATTGTTGATGATATATAGGGCGAAGTCATTATTTCTAAGGAAATAAAAAACATGATAATTTTAGTTTAAAAAGATAAAAATAAGGTCATTAATGAAATTTTTTATTTTTAATAGTCCCAAAGTACTCCTAATATAAATTTAGAGTGTGGGGTCCCACTGGGCATGTCATTATGTAACATAGGAATCCAAAGATGATGTTAGTCAAACGTTAGTAAATAAATCTATGAATGATTTTTAAAATAACATTCTATTCCTAGATACTTGGGTGAGTAAATAAATAAAAACTAAAAATCCAATAAGAAGACAAAAGAACCAATTTTACCTTCCTTGAGAGTCTTATTTGTTAATCGGCATAAGAGAGGGCTTATACTGAGCTTATAGACAATGAGTTCTTTGTCAATGATGTGCATGCATCATATCACCTTATTCATGTTGTAAATTATCTTGGCATGAGTTGATTATGAAGATTCTTATCAATAATTATACATGGTAAGTTTAGCTTTAGAAGCTTGTTGAAGGTGTGTGAAGACTTTAGTACTTATAACATGAATGAAATGATAAGGACTATCCATATTGAGATCAAGATGAGTGGTCCAAAATCAATTCATGTTTGGAGATTAATTACAATTAATATTTGGAATAATGAAAAAATTAATAGTCATAGCTCAACATTCTTGATATTTATCCTGTAGACACCTAAATCTAGCCACCGATAACCTCTAATTAGGCTTTCGACCAATGCTTACTAAAATGCACAATTTGGCCTAAAAACACTAAAACACATTAAAAGATTTGAACCTGATATAGTCAAGTATTGATTTTGGCTAGGGTATCCTTAAATGGGGTAGTGAAATTTATGGGCTAGCTAACTTTGATTAAATCATTCCAAGTCAAAATGCCAATTTTGCACCTAGGTGTTCTATATTGTTATGTTCTATCAAATCTCTTGAATAAGACACATGCATTTATTATTTCATGTTAGTAACATCCTAAATGGGATAATGGATCCAAGGCATCTAACATTGACTTCCAATTCCAATCCAATCAAATTTTAGACCAATAACAAGGCATTCTAATCAATTTAAATAATTTATACATAAAGTGCTTAATCATGCTTAAGAGATAATTAAACCAAATTAGAGCCTAATTAATATTTCCATAGAAACTTGTTGAATACTTATTTTTAGAAATCAGTATTGAATATTTGCATCATCAGGTGATACCATTTCTTGGGAAGACATCCCTATGCCATAAATGCATAAAATATCAAGGTTAACCCCTCCCATGCCTCATCAATTCCTCCCATGCCTCTTAAATTCCCCTCTAATCAAATATTGATGAGCCCATTTATGGATTTTTAATTACATAATTGGATTAATCCTTAGGGACACATCTCAATCTTGATATGGACAATTCAAGTTGATTCTAGACATTTGTAAAATCTATATATAGGAGGCCTTGCCACATGAATTTTAAGCTTAACTTATGAAAATTTACCATGCTAAATTGATTCCAAAAATATCACACATGTTAAATTTATGATGCCAAAATATTGAATATAAAGCCAAGCAAGGTGCCAAGGAGAGATGGAGGTAGTCAAGCTTCCATTGATGTAGACTTCATGAGCACAAATCGAGCAAGCCACTACAAAAAATCATTTGGAGAATCCAAGGAAGGTGAAGGATTCTTGTTTTTCCTTACTTTTTAGTTTTGATTCTAATTTTTTTTGTTATTAAGCTCACCCTAGTAACTAGGCATGAAGGTGTTAGTTTAGTGTGCTTTTTATTTGATTTATCCACTAACACAATACTAATCTCCTCTTCATCATCAAATTCTTAGTTCACATAATGGCATGCCTAGTGGGACCATACCTCACAAAATTTATCACAAAGATATTTCAAGAAACTCACTACCCTTTTTCATGTAAAATATTGGAGTGGGAAACCGAGTGGGAAGCCCAAAAGAGTGAAAAAATTAAGCAAAACACATTTTTTGAAAGTCATGGGTTTGTCTAGACATAGTCATGGGATTGTCATTCAAAGTCATGATATTGCATTTAAATAATTATTCAAACTAACATTTGTCTCCATCTACATGTCCAGTAGTGATATTACAATCCCATTACTTGCAAGTAGTGATATTTTAATCCCACTATTTATCTAGAAGTGATATTGCAATCTTGATACTCAAAAGTAGTGATATTGTAATCTCGATACTTGCTAGTAGTGATATTGTAATCCTACCAATGAATCAATGGTGATATTTCACTATGAGTCATGGTATTATAGTGTGTAGAATAGGACATTTTTTGGATCTTGGTTTGGGGTCATCTAGATTCCCTTTCTGACATTTTTTTTTAAAATTATGTGTTTTTTCTAAATTTTCATAATGTGCCATTAGTTTAGCTTGAAGTTGTATATTTTTTTTTACAAAACCTCAATTTACCTTGAATATCAGCATTGTGACCCTGAGTAATGGTATTGTGATTGTGAGTAGTGGTATTGTGACCCTGAGTAGTGATATTGTGTTCCTTTTTTAATCTAACTTGAATAGAGATATTGCATTTTTGACTCATAGTTTTGTAGAGTTACATGGTTTCTCTGTGGATTAGTAAGATTGCACTATGTGAACCCAAGACTTAATTTTCCCAAGTTAATTATTTCAAACTTAAAATAGGTTCAAATATAATGGACATACTAACTTTTTCACTATAGGACCAAGCCAAATATTTGCTAAAGCATGATTTTTAGACCTCTTTAAATATTTAAAATAAACTTAAAAAATATTTCTTTTCGTGTGCATGAAAACTTTTTAGGGTGTTTTTATTGATCAATTTTTTTGTGATTTTCAATAAAAGTTCACAATTTAAGACCAAGGGGTCAAAAAAATAACACCAAACATTTAATTTAAGTTCTTAAAAATTAACTCATTTGTGAAATTATTGTTTTCAATAGTTGTTTAATCTAGTTTTTGTTTGGCAAAGAGAGGGATGCCATGTCTATGTTCTTCCACTTATCCCTTTTAGGGAACCCTTGGAAAAAAAAGCACCCATACTTATTTCAAGTAAATCCTAGTCCAAGGCTTATAAATAATTTCATATAAATCACTCCGTAAAAACTCATCATATATTGGGTGACCTTGAAAATGACCCAAAAGTCTTTCTTTTTATGTCTTTCATTTCATTGCATCTTGGATTGTGAGGGGGACGTCATTACCTCCCCCAATTTATTTAGGGAAGCTTTGACTTAGGGTTTCATCTCCTAATACTAACTTCAAATTTATCCCACTAGGATAAGAGGTTTGAGTAGTTAAGCCACCTTCTAGTTTTGGAGTACACATGGGATGTATCTGCACTTTAAACATCATACTACACAGAGTGAACAATAAGATGTAATGGTTGAAAAAAGGATAAGACCTTCTAGAAATAATCCAAGTGCCATAGATATGAAATTACATTATTTTATTTTACATCATGATGTGAAAGTAATTGTCTAATTTATTCCCCTAGATGTTCAAAACTTGTAGATCTTAGACAAATCCTCACTTGCTACAAAAGTATTATTTGTGCAAGGTACACCTTAAGGTCCATGTCATAGTACTATCATTTGAGAGGTGGGGTGTAAAAAACCTACTATATAATCTGTATTTACCTTTGGATGAACACTTAAAATCCTCTCAAATTATGTATATTGATGGATTCCAATAATACCAAGCAACCATGTCAGTTTAGGATCTAAGAGCAATTAATTAGTTGGGTTTGTCCTAGATTAAAGTCTTATTTAGAGTCAAAACCTGGTATGAAAAAATGATACAAACCAAAAAAAATAGTATTCATTTTCCTTTGAATAAATAAGACTTATGTTACCTACATGAATAATCAATTTGACTTGTTCAAAGTTCATCAAAACTTGGAGTCATATCATCCACTTTGGCATAGTTATGCTGCCTAATTGATTCTAGACCTTTACCAAAGTTTGTTTAAGTCCTTAATTTATAATATAAATTCAAATTTTCACCTTCATAATTTCATAAGGTTGATGTCTTAAGTGGATTCACCATTTTCACTAAACTTGAGGGAACTTAGGTTCAATTTTCAATTTGGGTTGAAGGCCATTTAAGACTCATGATCATTATCAGCACTTGATAGACTTAAGTCATTTTGTGATAAACACTTGCACTTTGAGTCTATGAACTACAAAATTTTGAGTCTATAAAGGTAGTGTTATGCTGTAAAATTTGTTTGAAACTATCTTTGCCTTAGAGAGTTTTTAAAAAAAGCATTTTTCACATCTTTTGAGTAGTCTAGCATTGTTATGCTACCCAAAAAAATTTAGATATTGTTTCATAGGCCATCTTACATAAAGTTTGAATTTATTCTAGAATTTTAAAACCAATCCAAGTGTACCTTTATGAACCTTTGTCTATCATAGTTATGTTGTTCACTTTTGTCTCACTTATTTGTCAAAAGAACCAAGTTTTATACCATTATTTCTGAGAAAATAAACTATCTCTAAAGTTCCTTTTGTTTCATACCTTATACCTATTTGATCAATTCCATGTCCAAAAATTAAATTCTTAGTGGTTTTTAGAAGTGTTTAAAATCTTTTAGATTAAAAATATCATCTATTTCAAAGTCTAGCTTTTGACACTATTTGACCAAGAGTCCTAACACATGCCTTATTTGAGCCTAGCTTTTGACACTACATTTTAGCCAAAAAGACCTAAAAACTTTTAATTTCCTAGATTAGATTGATTTGAAACACTTCAACCTTAGTGTTTGGAATTTTGATTTTTGGTTCATTTAATTAATCTTTTTTTGTAAGATGTGTAACATTAGACACTTAATGTTAGCTTGTGTTATCACAAATCTTTACATAAACCTTTTGATCCTTTTGATGAATCTAGAATAAGTTTGAACATCATATTTTTAGATAGTGTATTTTTAGATTTTGAATACCTCCCTTTATTTCAAAGCATTGAGTATGGATCCCAATATGTACTCCTACACTCATAGTGGACTCATGTATAACTCGGGGATCAGTAATGTGGTTGTGGAAGAAGAAATGGTGAAAGACCCCTACATAGATAATATTGCTTATGATATGGATCCTTATCCCTCTTATAATAATAAATTAGGGTCACAAATCTAAGATCTATTGGCTAAATATTTGTTTAATACACCACCTTATTCAAAATAAGGCCAAGAACAAACTACATAATACTTAGCTACAATACCCACAACTAAAAAACTAGTTCCTCAATAGTCATGATTTATTAATATTCATTCCACATATGATCCATTTTTATTTGAGCATCATTTTTTTGAGAAAAAAGATGAGATTTTGGTTTGAGCCATAAAGGTAGGGGGCACATTTCGAGCAAAATTCCCATATGAGAACTTACCAAGCCTAGTAAGAATGCCCCAAAACATAATTTATGATCAATAAGATTCTTCTATCAATCCTTTGGCTATAGTCCAAAAAATATATTAGGACCCTAATATGCCTAATATAGGTAAAAACCTCATGAAAAACCACTTTAACCAAATGTAGATGGCATATCAAACCTACCTAAATCTACTATGCAATTTCATTCAGATGACCATGGTGAGAAAACCTCTTATTGACTTAGTTCCTCCAATAGGAGTTTTGATAAAGTTAACTAGTCCAAACAATAAAATTTTAGACCCATTCATGTATAACACTTTAATTGATAACTTATTTCATACCCCAACAATCAAAGAAGTTTGTTTTACTTTTATGCGGCATAGTGGCCAAAATATAGTAAACAATGCACAAGAAATGTCCAATCCACACCAAAGTAGTGTTCATACACAAGTAGCTATCTAATAAAATGTATCTTTAGTTAACACTACAAGTGGTTCTCAAAATCAAGGAGTAGGATTTTCTACATCCCAATCTCAACCAACAGCTACATCAATCATGCAACCAATAGGATTAAGTAGTCAACCAACAACCAATGTCATGCCTCAATAACAGAATGTGATGAATTCTACTCCTCCTCAGAAATTGATGATTAGTATTCCATAATAATAGGCATAATCTAGTGTACTTATGGAATAGAGGTTGAATATATTACCACCTCAATAGGGGACAACTAATATTTTACCTCATCAGGTAGTGGAAAACATACCTCTTCAATCGTAGACTAGTGTACGAATCCAAAACCAAACAATGACTAGCTAAGAATGTGTAAATATTGGTCAATGATAGATTTTGAATTTTCAACATGCATTCACCTCCCAACAAGGATTCATGCAACAAGGAGGCTCCCATGTTTTTCATGTACCTACTAGGCAACAATTGGTTAAAAATGTGCCATAAGTTTAAAGATAGGGTCTTGGTTCACAAGTTCCCACTCAATAGCAAGGTTCTATTAGTTGGAAGCATGTCATTTTCAGCCATAGTAGGTACAATATAGTTATATCTCTCCATCCCAACCATAAAATCCTCCAAGTCAAATCTTTATATCCAACCCAAACGAGAATATCACACAACCAAATGTGTAATTTCAAGTACATGTAAATCCACATATGTGTATTCTTGGTCCATTTCCTAACCAAACTAACATACCCCAATAGATATATCCATCATACCTCAGTCAAAGTGTCCTACTTATGACATCTTAACCATCTACCTAGGCCAATGTTCTCCCTCAAACCAATGTTCCCTCTAGTTTCTTAGCCTAATAATTATAACAAATTAAGGATGCAATTACTGCCATTCAAGATGGATGATGTGTTTTATTATCTATTAAACATGGAGTACTTATATATACCATTTCCTCTAGGATATAAACCATTAAAATTTAATAAATACAAATGGAAAGGAGATCGTGAGGCCCATTTAACTAAGTTCTTTGTCACATGTCAACTAGTGGCATATAACGATATATACCTTTTGTTTTTATTTATAAGGATCTTAGATAGATAAGCCTTTGAGTGGTTTTTAAATTTGTCCATGAATTTACTAACAAATTTTGATGATCTTTTTGATAAGTTTGTGCAACACTTTTCCTATAATCTCAAACATGAGATTTCATTAGTTGACTTGACCTGAGCAAAATAAAAATCTGGTGAGAGTTTTGCAAGTTATCTACAATGATGGAGAGCCCTTGCAAGCTGATTCATCCATACTTTACCAAATAAATAATTAGCCACTATGTTTACTAAAAATTTTCATAGTGAGATAGCTTATCATCTAGAATTACAATGTGTGTATACTTTCAAGGAGATCATCGACAAAGGGTTGTTGATTGAGTGAGCCCTTATTAATAAAGGGATCATCAAGATTACTTCAACTAATCAAAATCAAGGTACCAATCAGGGAAGTGGATAGAACCAACATCTAATCTAAGCGTAAGCATCATAACCAACACATGCCAATAACCAAGATAGACTAAAGCAATTCAACTATAATAAGAATGTTATGGGTAATATAGTAACTAGGTCACGTTATGTCCAAATAGTGCAAACATCATTTGAACCACATTTTTAGCTTAATCCTACCTGACAACTTCTCCAACCAATGCCACAATCATACTAACCAAGACCTATGAAATAAATGCAACAACCTTTACCATTAAAAACCCCTCCTTTAAGAAGAATTACACCTACTCATCATCTCTTTAGTGACATGGGAGAGCCTATTGAGTCTATATTTCATAAAATTTCCACTACTAATCTCATTAGTTGGCCTATACCAAAGCATTATCTATAAGGAATTCCTTATCTTGATTGGTACCATGAAAATGAATTCTATGAATATCATCAAGTCAATGGACATAATTTATCAAGATGTGTGAAAATCAATCATTTGATTGAGAATATGTTGGATAATGGGGTGATAACATTGGATAATGGTGTTTCCACCTCCAATCAAACTCTTAGGATTTATCAAAACCCCTTTTCCCAACATAACACCTAGTAGTAACATAACAATCAAAAACAACACCAGCTAATGCAACAATAAAATCAATAGTATCAAAATCAAAGGCTGAACCAATAGAATTAGTAGAATCAATAGTAGAACCCATAACATTAGAAAAATAGACAAAAAAAAGTCAAAAATATAATAACCATCAAACTTACCATGTAGTTGTACATGACTACAATAGGGTTTTAGGTCATATTGCAGGGGGTAGTGTTAATACCATCTCCATTAATCCTAAATCAAGTACTAATAAATCTAGACCATTGTTAAATTATACCACTCAACCAAATTACATTGATAATCCTTATTTTACTTGGGACTACACATAGGTGAACCAACAAATTGGAACTTCCACTTTTGGAACTTATACTGGTAACTCACCCTTGCCACATGACCACATATAAATGCATTGGCAATTGAGACTCATCCTATCTGGTCCAACACCATTCCTACCATTTTTTAGAAATCATGGTTTTGCATCTAATCTCAATCATGTAATCACAACTTGGAGGTAAAATATTACTAAGGCCTATAACCATCTACCACTTTGCCTATTATCCAACCAACCATTCAGCCTCAGAATAAACCATTCACTATTGACCAAGACAAAAAGTTTGATATTGTGGAATAATTATATAAGACACCATCACAAATATCTAGTTTAGATTTTTTGTGAATGTAAAAAATCCACAAGAACATTTTGAATTAGTTTTTAACCTAATCCACTATTGTTATTGACATATCCCCTGATAAATTTCAAGCTTTAGTTGGACACTTAGCTCTAGCCCAACAAGTCGCATTCAACCAAAGTAATATGTCTTCCCTTGGCCCTCTCCATAATAATCCATTATACATAAAATTTTATATAAAGTGGTATAAATTTAAATGTGTCCTTATAGACAATGGATCAAGCCTCAACATATTGTCTCTAAATCTCATCAAGCTTCTTGGATACACAATGGAAGATTTCTAGCCCTTTACCTTATACCTAAATGGAATGAGAGGTAAACAAGTTAGTTTTGGCTAGGTCATCAAAGATGAGGCTATGATTAGACTCTACTTCTCTATTAGCATCATCATCACTAGTTTTTGGTGATATAACTTGAATAAGATATGTGGGGTCACCCCAAGGTAATTTAAATCCAAGTCCATAGGGTCTTTTATAATTGGTCATAGAAATTGGCTCCAACATTCCTTGTTGGTTCAGTCTGAGGCCCCATCCTTCATAGTCTTGAATCTCCATGATCCTAATGAGAATATGATATTTGCAATTTTATAATAATCATCTTGGTTGTCATTGTACAACCATGATTCATCTCCTTCAAGAGGGTTTGGTTCTAGGCTAAATGTTGGTACAAACATGATAGGTCCCTTATTTTTGTTTTTTTATTGCCAATGTATGTCTAGGGTAACATTAGGTCATCCAAATGTCTTTGGATTATAAAGAAGATTAGTAACATATAAGGTATCATGGGTCACATATTCCCTAGGGCCATTATCTGAAATGGTGAAATGATTGGAAGCTTCAAGAGGTGGCATGTGGGAAATGGAATCCAAGGTATTAGGATCTATGTAATTATCCTATCAAGGATTAATAAGTAGATCTTTACTTTATCCTACTTGAACTTGGATTCATGCCATATTGATAATAGTAGATTTAAAAATTATCCTTGAGGTGCTTATAGTTCTCATATGGGTGGAAATCTCTTGGAATATTTACTTCCATCCCTAAGTGAGAGAAATTGATACATTGGTGCAACATTGATGGGACTACATGAATCTCATGTAATTAAGGCCTTCCTAGAATCATATTATATGATAACTCAAGATCAAGCACATGATAAAGTGTAACATGGGTCAAAATCCTAATGATAACTAGTAAGCTAATGGTGCCTTGTGATTCTCTCTCCTAATTATCATAGGCTTTGATAGTTATCATTTTTGGCTAGATATCTTCCATTGTGTATCCAAGTATAAAAGACCCTATGGACTTCAATTTGAATTGCTTGGGGGTGACCCCACATATTTTATTCAAGTTACATCACCAAAAACTAGTGACGATGATGTTGATAGAGAAGTAGAGTCTAATCATAGCCTCATCTTTTATGACCTAGCCAAAACTAACTTGTTTACCTCTCATTCAATTTATACCCTTACCATTGAAAACCCCTCATTTAAGAAGAATTACACCTACTCATCATGTCTTTAGTGACATAGAAGAGCCTATTGAGTCTATATTTCATAAAATTTCCACTACTAATCTCATTAGTTGGCTTATACCAAAGCATTATTTTCAAGGCATTCCTTATCTTGATTGGTACCATGAAAATGAATTATATGAATATCATCAAGTCAATGGACATAATTTATGAAGATGTGTACAAATCAAGCATTTGATTGAGAATATGTTGGATAATGGGGTGATAACATTGAACAATGGTACTTACACCTCAAATCAAACTCTTAGGATTTATCAAAGTCCCTTTGCCCCAAATAACACCCAGTAGTAACATAATAATCAACAACAACACCATCTAGTGCAACAATAAAATCAATAGTATCAAAATCAAAGGATGAACCAATAGAATCAATAGAATCAATATTAGAACCCATAACATTATAAAAATAGATAAAACAAAGGTCAAAAAGATAATAACCATCAAAATTACCATGTAGTTACACATGAATACAATAGGGTTCTAGGTCATATTTCAGGGGGTAGCGTTAATACCATCTCCATTAATCCTAAAGCAAGCACTAATCAATCTAGACCATTGTTAAATAATACCACTCAACCAAATTTCATGGATAATCCTTCTTTGACTTGGGACTACACATAAGTGAACCAAAAAATTGGAACTTCCACTTTTGGAACTTATACTAATAACTCACCCTTGCCACGTGACCACATATAAGTGCATTGGCAACTAAGACTTGTCCTATCTAGTCCCACACCATTCCTACCATTTTTTAGAAATCATGGTTTGGCATCTAATCTAAATCATGTAATCACAAATTGGAGGTCAAATATTACTATCTGGGGCCCATAACCATCTGCCACTTTACCTATTATCCAACCAACCATTCAGTCTCAAAATAAACCATTCACTATTGACCAAGCCAAGAAGTTTGATATTGTGGAATAATTGTATAAGACACCAACACAAATATCTATTTTAGATTTTTTGTGAATGTCAACAATCCAAAAGAACATTTTGAGTTATTTTTTAACCTAATCCACTATTTTTAGTGACATATCCCTTGATAAATTTCAAGCTTTGGTTGGACATTTAGCTCTAGCCCAACAAGTCACATTCGACCAAAGTAATATGTCTTCCCTTTGCCCTCTCCATAATAATCCATTGTGCATATAAGTTTATATAAAGTGGTATAAATTGAAATGTGTCCTTATAGACAATGGATCAAGCCTCAAAATTTTGTCTCTAAATCTCATCAAGCTTCTTGGATACACAATGGAAGATCTCTAGCCAACAATGATAACTATCAAGGCCTATGATAATTAGGAGAGAGAATCATAAGGCACCATTAGCTTACTAGTTATCATTAGGATTTTTACCCATGTTACACTTTATCATGTGCTTAATCTTGAGTTATCATATAATATGCTTCTAGGAAGGCCTTGGTTACATGAGATTCATGTAGTCCCATCAATGTTGCACCAATGTATCAAGTTCTCTAATTTAGGGATGGAATTAAATATTCCAAGAGATTTCCACACATATGAGAACTACAAGCACCTCAAGGATAAGTTTTAAATATACAATTATCAATATGGCATGAATCCAAGTTCCAAGTAGGATAAAGGAAAGATCTACTTATTGATCCTTGATAGGACAATTACATAGATCCTAATACCTTGGATTCCATTTCCCATATGCCACCTCTTGAAGCTTCCAATCATTTCACCATTTCAGATAATGGCCTAGGGGAATATATGACCCATGATACCTTCTATATTACTAATCTTATTTAGAATCCAAAGACCTTTGGATGACCTAAAGTTACCCCACACATACATTGGCAATAAAAGAACAAAAATAAGGGACCTATCATGTTTGTACCAACATCTAGCCTAGAACCAAACCCTCTTGAAGGGGATGAATCATGGGTGTACAATGACAACCAAGATGATTGTTATAAAAGTGCAAAGTATCCCATTCCCATTAGGATCATGGAGATTCAAGACTATGAAGGATGAGGCCTCAGACTGAACCAATAAGGAATGATGGAGCCAATTTCTATGACTAAGTCTAAAAGACCATATGGACTTGGATTTAAATTTCTTGGGGGTGATCCCACATATATTATTCAAGTTACATCACCAAAAACTAGTGATGATGATGCTAATAGAGAAGTAGAGTCTGATCATAGCCTCATCTTTGATGACCTAGCCAAAACTAACTTGTTTACCTCTCATTCCATTTATACCCTTACACTGGTCATTCATAAGAACAGTTGCCATTATACTATCCCCAACTAATAGATTGGTACCCACAATAATCTAGTTTATCATTTGATGAGTTTTAGAATGATGAGGCATTTTATGATTTCCTAGGCCTTAGAGAAAATTTTCCATTGGGAGATCATAAATCAAGATTCTCAATCACATTGGATCCTGAAGCCTATTTTGGAGAGTGGGTAAACACCCTTAACCAAAATCAAATAAATAAAACATTGAGGTCCCAAAAGTCAAAACCTCATCGAGGAACTTTCTAACTAGGGAAAAATTAATGATAAAGGCCAATTTAGTGGTGAAAAATTATTTCAAGTACCATTAGATGGGGGTGTTCATTCTTCTTCAAATTTAGACCAGGTGGCCACCAACGATGAACTTGCCTATGGATCCAAGTTTAGTTTTGAACAACAACAAGTGTTTGATAAAATTATTTAGGAATTTATGACTATTTTTGTTACATGTCTATATCTCCCATTGGGGCACTTAGATTCATCATGCCTAGGAGAAATTGAGGAGAAAGTCCTAACAAAGGACCTTGATATAGTCCAATAGTTCAAATCTTTGCCTATTATATTAGAAGATGGTTTGACCATTCTAGTTAAAGATACAACCAAGGTAAACATCAAGACTCCATCGGACATAAAATGGATAAATTTTGGTATGTCCCTCACTGAGGAGGAATGTGAAGTCTTTATAGCTCTGCTGAGAGAATTTGTAGATATCTTTGCATGGGCTTATTCTGGCATGCCAGGTTTGGACTCCACCTTGGTTTTGCATCACTTTGTGGTCAATATTGATGCCAAATTGATGAAACAAAATTTTCATAAAATTCATCCTCACATTATTGTTTTGGTAAATAAAGTGTTGGAAAAACTCTTAGAACTAGGATGTATTTGATCCATTGACTACTCATAATGAATATCTAATGTTGTACCTATTAGCAAAAATATTGAAGGAATCATAATCTGTATTGATTTTCAAGACATAAAAAAAATTACCCTAAGGATAAATTTCCATTCCTTAATATTGACATGATTATTGACTCAATAATAGGTTATGAAATTATTTCACTCATGGATGGATTTTCAAGATACAACCAGATCATAATAGCACTAGAAGACCAACATAAAATAATGTTCACCACTCCATGGGGAACATTTTGTTATCAGGTAATGCCATTTGTTATTAATAATTCCAAATATACATATCAAAAGGCCATGATTTTTATATTCCATGATATGATGCATGATATTGTTGAATACTATGTCAATGATATATTAGGAAAATCCAAGACCAAGGCTAACTATCTAGCAGTGCTACATAGGATATTTGAAATACTATAGGAGTAAAAAGTTAGAATCAATCCAAATAAATGTGTGTTTGGTATAATTTCAAGAAAATTACTTAGCTTCATCATGTCTCTTAGAGGCATTTGAAGTTAGTTTGGCCAAATTCCATGATATAATCGAGATGCCACCACCAACCAATTTAAAGTAACTCTATAGTTTATAGGGCAAGATCCTATCAATATAATTCTTCATATCTTTGTTAGAATACAATTTTCATCTATTTACACATCTTATAAATAAAGGATTTACATTTGACTGGGATGATCACTACCAAACAAATTTTCAATAACTCAAGGACTATCTAGCTAATCCACCTATTTTGTTAACTCCTATGTCAGGTAAGCCATTCTTGTTGTATCTATCAACTACTGACAATTCCCTAGGGTAAATTTTGGCTCAACATGATAATAATGGAAAAGAACATGTAATATACTACTTAAGCTATACATTGGTCACATATGAACACAACTATGTGCCTATTGAAAAAGCTTGTCTAGCTATGGTCTTCACAACTCAGAACCTGTGTCATTATATATTGAATAATAAGATCATGGTCATTTTAAAAGTAGATCCACTTAGGTATATAATATCTAAAATATATTGACAAGGTAGAATGGCTAAATGGATCATGCTTCTTAGTGATTTTGACATAGAGTATGTCAATTAGAAGGCAATTAAGGGATAGGTCCTTATAGATCAACCTATTAAAGCACCCCTTGTAGACATAAATCCACTCACATTTAAATTTCTTGATGAATCCATAATGACCACCATTGACACAACTCTTTAGGAGAATCACTAGAATCTATATTTTGATGGTTCATTTATTGCACATGGATTGGGGGTAGGCCTCTTATTTATTACACTATAGGGGGATCTAATCCCTAAATCAATCAAAATCAATTTTCCTTGTAAAAACAACATGGCTGAGTATAAATCACTTGTCATAGGACTTCAATAGGTAGTACACTAGAACATATCTCATCTCTAAGTTTATGGTGATTCTTAGTTAATCATCAATCAGGTCACAAGCCATTTCCAAACCAAAGATGACAAGTTGGTTCCATATAAGGATATGTTTGATACCCTAAAGAAAAAAATTACAAATATATAATTAAAGCACATACCAAGGACTAGTAATAAAACTTTAGATGCAATGGCTACTATCAACTCTCTAATTTGATAAATAGATAAATCTAGAGAATATTATTTCCTTGTTAATAATTTATTTGCATTAGCTCATGAACCTTCAATCATTGTAATGATTTATGATATTACTGGTCCTAATTCTATTTGGTACTTATACCTTTACAAATACCTTCATGACCAAGTTCTACAAACTAACCTACCTCAAAAATAAAACAAAGCCTTGATTCATCACTTCACTTGTTATACTGTACTTGGATCCACCCTCTACCACTAAAATTTTGATAGAACTCTTCTTCATTGTTTAAATTCGTAAAAGTCTACACTAGCATTAAGAGAAGTTCACAAAGGGGTATGTGGAACTCATTCTAGCATGGCAGTCCCATCTAAAAAGATCTTATGTACTAGTTATTATTAGCCCATGATGGATGTAAATGTAGCTACATATGTAAAGAAGTGTGACAAATATTGATGGCATCCTAATCTAATTCATGCCCTAGCCCAAAATCTAAAACCAATGTTAACACCATAGGCATTTTATACATGGGGAATTGATCTCATTGTAAAAATAAATCCTACATCTTTAGACAACCATAAAATATCCTTACCACCATTGAATATTTCACTAAGTGGGTTTAAGCTATACCCCTCACTTACATGATTAGAAATCAAATTTCTAAATTCATCTTCAACCATCTCATTTGCTACTATGGTATCCCCTCCAACATTATATCTAATAATGGAGGATCATTCAAGAACAAGGATGTTGATAAGCTATGTGTTGAATACAATATCACAAAACATTTTTCTATGACATATTACCCTCAAGGTAATGGCTAGGCTAAAGCATCAAATAAAACCATAGTTAACATTCTTAAAAAGATTATCAATGATACCATTAATGATTTACACCTAAATATATTATGTGCCCTTTGGATATACTTTACCAATCATCATACCCTCACCAAAGCCACTCCATACTCACTTGTTTATGGTATTGAAGCCATCATTCCCATTGACATTGAGTTACCTTCATTGTTCATATATTTCAAGCATGCCCTAGATGATCATGACTATCAAATAACTTACCTACAAGAGTTATACTTGCTTAATAAAAATGTACAGCTACATTCAATAATCTTTAGGCATATCAAAACTAACTCAAAGACCACTACAATCGATGTGTCTAGTATAGAACATTTGAACTTGGTGGTCTTTTACTTAAATAAAACCAAAATAATACCATGACTGATAAGAATCATAATGTTAAATTCAAACCAAACTAGATAGGGCCTTTCATCACTACTATATATTTTGGATCAAGAGCATACAGGCTCACCACACTAGATGGAAATGAACTTCTTAAGCCAATGAATATTATTCAACTTAAGTGATATTATGCTTGAGCACTATGGTGTATTATCTATAAGGACCATTTTAGTTGTGACATTTCTTCCCTTTTCTTATTTGCATGCATATCATGCTTATCATTCCTCTTAGCCCATTCAATTTTCTTTAACGTTATATTCTATTGACCATATAAGTTATAAATCTTATATAACCAACATATTTTACCTTGGTTTTTTTTAGTCATTTCACATTTTTAGCAACAAAGAATTCAATCAATTTCATTAGTGGTTTTGAGTACTTCAGATAGAGATCATATTTTAGAGAAATATGATATAATTTTTGATAGTTACATCCTTTATTTTTTGTTCCTTTCTTATCACTAGTCTTGCTAATAATTATAACTAGCTTTGGGAAAATTAGTACCATTGATCTATGTTTTTATGTCCTAATTATAACCACCTATGGGAAAATTAGGGTCAAAATTTGTTTATTGAGCCCTGACATACCAGCTTACCATTTCCTATGCCATACCATGCCTTTTTACCAATTGCGCCTATTTTGTTTGAATTGATGGCTATGCTAGTCAAGATCATCCACTCTAAAGGCATAACTTCAGTGATTTGAGGTCCTAATTTTGGACTATGTAGGAAATGCTTGATACTTTTTGAATTTATCTCAGTCACCCCTATGCAACACTACTAAGCAACCTAAGTTGGAATGCTTTCACCATTTTGTGAGAAACCTAAGCCACATTCTTGCCATTTTATGAGCTTAAACCATTTAGTGTCTCATCATTCTTGATCAAGTTGAGATACTTTAAAAATTCTAAAAACATTTGTAAAACTGGTAGAAAAGACCAAAAACACTGACCACTTCTTTACCTTAAGGATTCTGTGAACCCTTACTAAGTTACAAGAAAAACACTTGTCACTTAGTTTCCCCATTATTTTTGGCCTTTTCTCCCATGAAATTTCTATTTTTCAAGACCATTCCTTTTCTCATATCATATCCATTTTGTGTTTATTTTCATTAGTTCTCATTTTCTTCCCATTTCTTAAGAGAACTACATTTGGCTTGAAGTTTTTGTTGGATATTACATCCATTGAACTATGTAGGTAGTGTCTACTTGCCTAGTGCATCTAGAGATATCTCAACCACCCCCTTCCTTTACTTCTATTCCCCCATTTTGTTTGTTTGTTAAGTTATCTACTATTTTCTAGGGGCAATGTTCATATGGTTTCTATTGCATTATTTGTTTATTTGTTTCTACTTATTTTGTTTGTTTGTCTACCTGTTTGTTTGCTTTCAACACTCTTACCTTGATTTAGTTTATGTGCATTCATTATGTGATTCCTTTCTCACACTTACACTTGAATTCATCCATATTCATATTTTTACATTGTCATCATGGTTTTTATCATTGGTGCATTATTATCTATTAATTATTATATTATGGGAGGTAGTCCTTATGCATATTTTGGCCAAGTCCTCATGATGTTGTACCATGATGCCTACTGACATGTGATACAACAAACCTTAACTTTAATAAGTCTATTCAATAATGGTGGTATCAACATCTCTTCGACACTAACACCCTAATTCAATCACAATCATATCCCAAATAGAGTAATTAACCACAAAAAAATTTCAACCTTTGTTAGTTTAGATGATCATCTCACTACTATCAGGTTGTTCTACTTCATCATTACCCTCTATGTTAAGTTACCATCATCCATCAACTAATCAATCATGTTTTACATAATTAGGGTCTAATGATTATAACCACATATGGTCAAAACATTGCATACCATCCCACCTGCATTTCTTAATGATTATAACTTCCTTTAGGCAAATCATTATGTTACCATCACTTTACTTTTTTTCTCCCATACAGGGGCACATTGTTATCTGGTTAGTCTATCCTAACTCGAATAGCTCCATCTTCTCAATTATTATAACCACCTTTGGGAAAATTATTATGTTATCATACCATGTTGCTACTATCAGGGTACAATTCTTATAACTAATTTTAGGCAAACCATTGTACACCATCCCAATTACATTCTCAATGATTTTGACTACTTTTTCAATCTCATTGTGTTATCTTCCCATCATTTTCCTTTTCTTTGGTCCCCTCATCTCCATTATTTATTTTGAGGGATTGCTTGTTGATCTTTCCTTGTGCCAATTGCTCCCTTGAGGGGGCATCTTGTAGTTATTTCATCATCAGTACAATCATAGGTATGTAGGACATTTTCATTCTTTGAGAAGATGTTACTATAATTATAGCTTGCAATGCCTTCCCAAATAGGGGCAAACTATAGACACCTAAATCTTGCCATCGATAACCTCCAATCAAGCTTTTGACCAATTCTTACTAAAATGCACAATTTGGCCTAAAAATACTAAAGCACATTAAAAGATTTGAACCTGATATATTTAAGTTTTAATTTTGGCTAGGGTATCCTTAAATGAGGTAGTGCAATTTATGGGTCAACTAACTTTGATCAAATCATTCTGAGTCAAAATGCCAATTTTGCACATGGGTGCTCTAGATTGCTCTTTTTTATCAAATATCTTACACAAGATGCATGCCTTTGTTATTTTGTGTTGGTAATATCCTAAATGGGATAATAGATCCAATGCATCTAACATTGATTTCCAATTCTAATCTAGTCAAATTTTGGACCAATAACAAGGCATTTTGATCAATTTGAGTAATTTGTGCATAAAGTGCTTAATCATGCTTAAGATTTAATTAAACTAAATTAGAGCCTAATTAATAATTCCATGGAAACTTATTTAATATTTACTTTCATAAATAAATATTGAATATCTGCATCATCACATGACATCATTTCTTGGGAAGACATCCCTAGGCAATAAATACATAAAATATCAAGGTTAACCCCTCCCATGCCTCTTGTGCCTCTTAAATTCCCCTCTATCCCAAATATTTATGATCTTATTTATTGAATTTTAATTACATAATTGGATTAATCCTTAGCCACACATATTAATCTTGAGATGGATGGTTTAGGTTGATTCTAGCCATTTGCAAAAATCTATAAATAGGAGGCCTTGCCACATGAATTTTAAGCTTAACTTGTTGAAAGTTACCATGTAAAATTGATTCCAAAAATATCTCACATGCTAAAGTTATGATTCCAAAATATTTAATCCAAATCAAATCAAGGTACCAAGGAGAGATGGAGGTATTCAAGCTTCCATTGATGTAGATTTCATGAGCACAAACCGAGTAAGCCACTACAACAAATCTTTTGGAGCATCTAAGGAAGTTGAAGGATTTTATTTTTTTCATAATTTTTATTCATGATTTTAATTTTTTTTGTTATTAAGATCACCCTAGTAACTAGGCATGAAGGTATTAGTTTATTGTGATTTTTATTTGATTTATCCACTAACACAATACCAATCTCCTCTTCATCATCAAATTCCTAGTTCCCATATCCCATTTATGTTGATATTTCTAATTTTTGACTTTGAAGATGATGACATCATCATGACATCATGATTTCTAATATTTATTGAAAATTCATTTTAAAAAATTAGATTTTCATTAATTAAACATGTTTTTTCACTTAAACAATTAATTTGGCTTGTTTGGTTAAGAAATCTTGATTAGTCTTTTGGTCATTTTAATAATTCAGTTAAGTGTCCCACTTAATTGATTGGAAATGTCAATTTACTAGGTCATAATTTGAATTGGGATCAATAAGATAGATATTATCATTATGTACAAGGTATTACCTAAAATAAGGATACCTTAAAATTATTTATGGAATTTACATCGAATGTGCAAACAAATTTTGGCATTTTAGTGATTTCTAGGATAAATTTGCATTATTTTATATAAATCAGTTTGATATCCATTTAGACATGGAAGTGGAAAAAAATGAGTATCTATATTATTTTCCTTTATGTTCTTGAGGTAGGATTCAAAGCCTTTTGGGATGCTAGAGTTTGAGATCAAGGAGAACTATGTTGAGACGTTGATCTACTAGTGAAATGAAAGGCACAAGTAGCATGAGGTTGGCCTACCTATGAGGTTCCTAAAAGTGAATTTGATACAAAATATGATGGATTATATGCTATGGGGACCCTTTATAAGATTATTTGGGAGAGACACCTCCCAATTTTTTGTACTTTAGTATAAGGTTATGTATGATTGGTCCTCTTCTCCTACATGGTCCTACAATGTGTCTTTTATTCTCTATGGAGTCATGTAAATTTAAGCTTGAAAATAACCTAGACATCATTGGAAGGATTAAGATTTCATGCATCATCTAGGTGGCTCACATGGTGGTAATTGGTTCTCAGACTTGTTTGGTAATGTTCTACACAAGCCTTTAGCCTATCATAGGATCTCATTTCCTATCCTCATCAAGGGGGAGATTAAATGAGCCCATGTGCATACACATGGTATATATATAAATGAATTTTTTTTATATTCATTGTTTCCTATGATGATGGGGAGTTGGGGATAGGACTTTTGTCTCTTGTTGAGGTAAATTCCAACTATGCCATTGATGAGCTTAAAATAATATGATAATCTACCATCCATTCTAGGATAATGCAGGGTAGCTTGAAGAGAGGTCCCTAAATTAATTATACCCTAATTATTGTGTGGTATTATTAGTATAATTAGTATCTTATACCTAAGATGGATGCATTCATATATTCTGATAATATGGTCATAGACTTTTCATTAATTACTAGGTACACAAGGTGATAGAAATGGTCACAAATATCCCTAATGTGATGACTAAAGTGGTAGATGTAAAACTTTGAGAAGACCACATGAATAGGGGAACCTATAGGCATAAAATAAGGGAACAAAATGCTTATAAAATTTATGGTGTCATAAGTAATGTAAAAAAACTAGGACATCATGTATAAGTTACCCTTGACATGAACCCTAAGGACTTAATAAGATATGTTGAAGGTAATGATGTTCTCAAGAGATAGAATCTATTTAATTTTAGGATGATGCTAAGTAAAATGAACCAATACTTGTTTACACAAACCATGTCATTTGACCCATATAAATATTTGAGTAACATCATGTTGACTTGAATCCCTTATCTAAAAGTATTGATGGTGTAGGGTTTAAAATAGTTCTTTTTAACTCAATGAATGGTATCCTTAGTCCAATCCTTAAGATTTTCATAAACATCATGTGTCTTCATCCACATAGTAGTAACCTCATTTTCATGGTGGATGTGATACTCTAGGATATATGTAGTATCTCTTAAAATTATCCCCAAATATGTTTTTTTAGTTAGAATTTGTTGTTGGGTGAGTGGATGATGTCATTAGTGCACTTGTATGTCCTCAATAGGTTTACAAAAATATATCTTTATGGGAAAATTTTTGGCTTGGTAGTATGTTTTTAAAGGCTTGAATTTTTTAGTTCAATGAGCTCATTGACAAATTCAACAATGTTGTCCTTAGGATCATTGTTGTTGTTGTTGGGCTTCTAGATGTATTCAATTACCTTGAATATTTCATTTTAGTTATTTTACCATATGATCCCTTGGAGTAATTTGGTTTCCCTCAACTCTTGATTTAGTTTAGGGTTAATGGTAGAAGCTACTATTTTTCTCTACCTAATTTCTTAAGACTTTCACTATTTTCCTATAAATTGTTTCCTTACATGTGGGATTCTACATAGATGTTCCTTAGGAGCTCTTGAATATACTTAAGTATAGGAATATTAGCAATTAACATCATAGATAATAGATAATTATGATATCAATTTTCCCCTAAATTGATGTGGCTATGAAATATTTATCTAATAATAGCATCGAGGATTCATGACATATGAGTTAATCTTTGAGTTGATGTCAGGAGTTTGAATTACTCATTATTAATTTTTGCATAGATTTGTTTTTTTATGAAATAAGCTTTAATTAGACTGGATGATGGTGATGGGACATTTTAAGTTTCAAATCATGATATACCTAAATGGGCCAATAAATATAGAGAGCATGGTAGGCACGTGCCTAGTTTTGGCCCTTATGGCACCCTAAAGTGTTATTAGTAAATCAAGTGTCACTTGTACTATAGTGGTCTGAAAGGGTGATGTTATTTATTTATTATAATGTGATTTTTCTAGGTGTACACTCTTTCAAGTGTATGGAAGTAAAATTAGCACATCTTGATTAGATTAAGACTCTTGGACCATAATATTCTCTAACACCTATGGGACCTGACTATGCAAACTATCCTTTGGTATATGAAACTACACATGGAGATCCTTGATAGCTCTAGATACTACAAAATCTACCTAGACCTAGTCCAAGATATTTGACCACCTGGCATATAAAATTACATGTCATCTCGTGATTATAATTCCTAATCTATATGTGGCTTTGATAGCTCTAAATATTATAAAAACATAAAAATACTAAGTCATTATAAAGTATTTCACAAAGGAAAATCTACCTACTTGTCATAAATAACCTTTGGGATGGTGCCAATTGGACTCTGATACTTTGAGACATTGATTAGTTTTGAAATAAAATTTTTATGACAAAATTAATAAACTAAGCATATAACATTTTAGAAGGATGACAAGACCAAAAATTTTCAAGCAAAAACCTATAAAATATATATAAATATAAACAAAGGGGGAATTTATCAGAGTTTTCATATATCTTAAAGAGTAAAAACTAATTGGGTTTCAAATATGGGGATTAGGATTGAGGTTTTAAAATAAGATGAGGTTCATATGGGTCTCAATAAATGGCCATATTTCATAATTTTGGCTTATACAGGGTCCTCTTTTCTTTTCTAGATATGGATGTGCTGGTCATAATAAAATGTGACTATTTGGGGAAAACTCAGTCTCATGTTTAGAACCCAAAATTATAGATTCTCACCTTAAACCAATGAGATAGATAATGGAAATGGCATTAAAATGAATCAAAGAAGGAATTAAGTGCTTAATTATAATTCAACACATAGTATATTGGGTTTTAGTTCCTCCAAGAGGTTATCTTATGTGAAAAAGTGATTCATTTCCATTCACTCTTTTTTGAATTCATGACAAATATTGGAGGTAACTAAGGTGCTTATAAATATTTAAAGGTAATGCTTTTGAAGATATTAGATTGGGAAAAAAAACTTAGACATTTCTCTACTACAATCCAAGTATATATATCCCCAATATAGATACCCCTAATTCTATTATAGGCCTTGTTTGATTGCCATCTAGGCTAGAAAGCTTATGATGGAGATTTCCCAAATCATGCTTTCTTATAAGGAAACATTATAATTCTCTTGACATACTCAGACTTCATTTTATTCTAATTTTTTTTTATATTTCTAATCTAAGAGAGTTGGGAACCAATGATACCAAGCTAAATGATTAATTCAATTATTTCTTACCACTAGACGGGACTCTTTATTGTTTTGTAAATTCAAAGTGACTTTTTATTATATTTATAGTGTAATGTTAACCTCTTGTCAATAATAAAACTATTATTTATTCACCTTATAAGTTTTGAATCAATCACTTCATTCTTGATGGATGTTGTAAAGGATTTTCCATGTTGGTTAAATGTTTAATAATTAAGACAAGTTTTTTTATTCTTGTTTCCTAGATTGTGTTTCCAATGTTTCTTCATAAATTTAAGGGGCCTAAATTAGGGGAAAAAAGGATTTGGATCACATATAATTAGGTTAAAATAATTATTTGGTAATAAGGTTGTAGGAAGGCATTCAAGGGCAGGCATAAGAAAATGAAGAACAAACAAAATAACAAAATAAATAACAAGAAAACACACTAGTAAATACAAAAAGAAAACACATTCCCAAAAGAAAAAAAAATCTAAGACTATGTTACTTATATTATAGCTAGTATGAGATGACTATGGATGGTTAAATAGAGAATTAATTCTTTAATAAATATCCATTCATAGGTAGAGAGATGTTATTTCCTTGCATATCCTTTTGTTTGAAAACATTCTACCCTAGTAAATCAATGATTTAATATGGGATAATCTAGAGAGGATATAATTTATAATGTTGGATTTTATTTTCATGATCCTTATCTAGTAATAAGACTAGATCAAATTTCCTATATTATTTTACCTTTACCTTATTTTTAATCCACCTCTTGATGGTGTCTTGATGTTTACTAAAACTTTAAAGGGCCTATTCTCACATGTACTCCATTTGAACAATGTCTAATAACCTTAAGTTTACTTTTTCATTAGTCTCCACATATTATTACATGAACTTGTATGTGGGAAACCTAAGGGTCACTAGGAATATCTAATTTAAGACATATACTAGTAAGAAAGGTGAAATTTTGAGGGCTTGCTTATATCTGGTATGATCGACCTAGAGTGTATACTTAGGTAATGAGTGTCATTATCTAAGTCACTTCTTAGCCTACTTATTGATTACACCCATCTGATTCTTTTTAGTATACTTGGGTAACCTATTTCCATATGGATATAATTTGATGAGTAACTGAGGGTGATGTTTTATTTTTAAGCCCACTCGGTGAATTTAGTTGAATAGAAAGTGGGGCCATTTTTGTAGAATAATGAAATTGGTATGCCAAACCATATGTTTATATTCTCTTCAATTAAATTTATTACTTATTTAGTGGTGTTTTTCCTTGTGTATATGGATTATATCCATCTTGTATAGTAACCAATAGTAATGAGTATGAACTTGTGACTAGCTGAAGAGTTGGGATTGATGACCCCAATGAAATCTTATTTCCATTGAGCAAAGGGATGCCCTTATACCATAGTCTAGAGTGGAATTGTCACATGAATATCCATCTTATCAAAGATTTGAAATTTATGACAAGTCCAAACATGGTTATGTGCATATTTTAAGATGGTAGGCCAATGATACCTAGCTCACAAAATTTTGCAAGTTATTATTATTCCTAAGGGATGGTCATTACTTAAATTTTCATGGAATCTATTCATGACTTAGACTCTTACTTTGATAAATATCAAAGATATACTCCTTCATAGTTATTATGATAGAGCACCCATATTTTTAGAATATAGTGAGTTGCCTTTGGTCTAAGTTCTCTCTTTTGTGTTTTGTTTAGTCTTGGATGGGGATTCCTATAAAGTAGATAGTGGATGATTGGATCATACAAGTCTTATATAGTAATTTATGATTTATCTAGATGCATTATAATGATCCTAGGGTCAATCTCTAAGATTAAATGAGTAAGGTCTTGACCTCTTATCATTCTAATAGGTTTAATTTAAGTCATACACTTGTAGTTTGTCCATCCATAAGCCTCTATGCTCCCCTAATTCATTTTATCTTAACATGAGATTTATGGAAGAGTTAAAGACAATGACATACACTTTATTTATAATAATATAACACCAAAATTTCTTCACAACTTTTAATAAGGCATAATCATGTTTATCCAAGGTGTATTATTTCAATTCTACATCTTTAAAATTTGTATTCATGAAGGCTATATGATGCTCATTTTTAGTAATTTTTTGAGTAAGAACAATAACTATGGTATGTTTGGAGGTGAAGGAATAAATGTATAAATATTTTTTATAATATATATTGATTAAGGATGGTGCCTATATGATTCCATTATTCACATATTAAAATGCCTCTTTGGTTGGGGGAGTTCACTCTACTTTAGCTTCCTATTTAAACATAGTGTTTAAAGGTTTAACAATCTCAATAAAATTATATATAAACTTGTGTATAAAATTATTATTTCCAAAGCATGAATTAATTTATTTAATATTTTTAAGCATAGGTATCTTATAAATTTCAATGGCCCATTCAGGACCAATGGAGGTATCTTATTTAGTGATAATGTGACTAAATAACTTATCTTTCATGACTCCACAGACAATTTTCTTTAAGTTAAGGGCATACCCTACCTTATGCATCTCTAAAATATTTTATGAAAGTGGTGAATTTGATTAGACTTAAATTTTAAAAAATAATTAGATAATCCATGCATATTATTATGATTTTAGTGATTAATCCATCAAATGTAAAATCTATAGCTATCTAGAAAGTAGACCCAACATTAATGAGGCTAAATGACATCATTTGAAGGTGAAGGTTACCCACTTTATCATAAAGGAAGTCTCGACTATGTCTCATTGGCTTACTAAGATCTAGTTGTACCATGAGAATCCATATAAAAAGGACATCATCTGAGATCCACTTACTATTTGAATCACCTCATCCAATGAGGGAAAAGAAAAATTGTGTTTGTTTGAGGCCTAATTTATATTACTAAAATTAAAGGACAATCTGATTTATCTATTTTTTTTGTAAATAATAATGAAGTTGGCAACCCAAGTAAAATGAAATACTAGGAAATAATCCCATCTAAGAGTAATTTATGAACTACCTTATGGATTAGGGTATTAATATAGGATTTAAAGGCCATTATCTCTACCTAAATGGGGTTTTTACTTACTTTGGTGGGATAGTGTGTGTTATTACACTTGGGTTAAAGACCTTAAATTTTTTATACATCCATAAAATATCATCTTTAAATCATATAAGAAACCTCTTGAGCTAACATATTTCATTTGGAGTATAATTACAAGTAATGTTGACATCCCTAGATTGATAAATTGACCCCAAATTGATTATGTGTGATCTTTTTTTGAGATAAGATTATTTATATAGTTTGTGTGTGGACCTATCTACATCAAACACTCTTTAGAGACAAATCATATCCTTCAAGATATGGATTTATCTTAAATTAATGTTACCTTACTCATTACAATCCTCATTAAGGAGATTGTATCTATCTTTTTCATCTAAAATATGATCACTAAAGACTCCATAACTATTTAGGAAGACCAATATGTGGTGATCATTATCAAAAACTTGAAATTTTTAAATAATATCCAATCCTGAGGGGCATGGTATGTGTATGTAATGAGAAATACAATAGACCTATACATCAATCCTAGCTTGGAGAAGATAAATCCTACTTACACTTTTGATTAGGGATACATTAGATAATCAGGGTCAGGACCAATATGGATATGATAAACCTAATTAAGGGATCTCTTACCATAATATTATCACTAGGGAGGGTTCTAAAACCTCCAGTCAAGAAAAACTATGTAATAACCCTAACTAGGTCCTATGTTTTTATATTCACTAAACTAATAACAAGTAAAGAAAAATCTAATCTAGTGATTAACAAACTTGTGACACAAAGTGAAGGTAATAAAAACTAAAATTAAACATACATAGAATAAATTTACTCATGTTAATGTATATATAATCCTAATGCATGGAAGAGAAGTGAAAATTCATATCTATCTACTCTCACAAAGGAGGAAAAAAGTTAAGAATACTTACCTTTGAGGATGAACCCACTAATCCTCAATCTCTCCCTTGGACAAGGTGCTTCATAAGAGGTTATTGTGGTATGTAAGGATGATAAGGATAAATCAAATTTATGCTACACAAATTATCAATGCATATAAAATACTTCTCTAGAAGACAAGATATATATCTCTAAATAAAGTATGAAACCCTAATCTTGCTCCTCAAGTAGAATGGTGGATAATTAGATGCATAATATATCTTACTTCTTCTTATCTTCTATTAGAAATGATGAAATGATTGTGTTTATATAGGTGGATCTAACCCTAAACCTTTCCAAAAGTTTTGATTGACAAAGTTGACCTAGTCAACCTAGTATTGTAATTGGCAAAAACTAACTAGGTCATGAATTAGGTTGGCTAGGGGCCGACCTAGACCCTAATAAGGTTTGTCAATAAAAATACAAGGTCGATGTGGTTGACATAGCCATGTAAACTATAAAAAATGGGTTGAAGTTAGGGAAAGGATAATGAAGGTGGTAAATGACTAGAAGAGTGTGTAAAATTAGAGGTAAAGCTTAGGGGGATGGTTTTTAGGAGACAAGTGTGTAGATAGCAAGTGACAAAAGGGACAATAATATTATGAAGCACCAATGGTCTACCTACCCCTTTCTTGGTGTAGCCTTTAAAGGTTACACTTAGAGATATTGAGACTCAATGGGTTCCTTCAAGATAAAGAGCATTAGTAATTGATACAAGTTTGAAAATATTATGTGTATACATATGACCCAATCGAAGCTCATCACGTGTCATGTAGGTGCAACACATGATGGTAATTTAGGAAAAGAACATGTTGATACATAATGACGATGCTAAATAAATTAAATTAAGAATAAAATAATATAAATAAAAGGACATAATTGAAAAAAATGTACCTTTACTTACCTCAGTGTTGTAGATAAAGAAGGAGATGTGGAAAATGCGAAGGTGTCCAATGTGAATAACATAGGTGAACCTATAGGGTTTAGTGAAAAAGAGCAAAAAAAATGAAACATATGCATATAATATTTATAAATATTCTCTATGACATTAGAATTATAGAACATTTTATGGTTTGAAAAAAGATTTAGTAGAGACAAAGATATGATCAAAACAAGGAATTTAACGATAAATTTTCAAAGGGAAAATAACTTTGAATAGTAAATATAAATAAGGTGAAAAAAAATCATTTCATATTATTTAATATTCTAATAAAAATATATCTCTAAGAGACCTAGTAAAAGCCTATATAACTAAGATGATGAGGAGATGATAGTTGAGATGGGGAGGATGCATATCAGTTGAAATGAGTGTAACACAAGTAAGTAATTAAAATTTTCAAAATTTTGAGCATTTTTATTTAAAATTGAATATTTTATATAAATTTGATAATTAGGCAAAATATAGATACCATAATGAACCTTAAGATATTTTTAAGGACATTTGGGGTCAAATAGGGTATTGAGTAGGAAGGATTTAGAGTAATTAATTCCCAGAGCATTTAAAACAATTAGTCAAAAAATAATCATAATGAACAAACAAGGTCGACCAGGTTAACTTAGTTTGTAGAAGATAAAAAAATAGTGAGATAATTTAGTAGTAAGTGGCTGACTTAGTTTTTTTAGGAAGTGGGATGATATAGTACTATGTGGCCAACTTAGTTGTTTTTGAAGTGGCTGATGTAGTATTGCATGGTAGAAATAAGGCTAATTATTATTATAAGTCTAAGGGTGGCTAACTTAGTTATTTATAAAGTGGATTATATAGTATGCAATGAAAAAAATGGGTTGATATAGTAATGTTAAGCAACAAGGTGGATGACTTAATATTAAAAAGGCTGATGTAGTTTGGAATATGTCAATTTGATATAAAATGAATAAATTAAAGCAAACCAGTTTATTTTTTGTGAAAATTGTAAGAATGTATTTTTATTATGAGTGACATGGATATACAATACATCTTTTGTTGTTTGATATTTTGTAGAGATGTTAGTTATTTTGGTGATTTTTTATGCTTCATGGTCCTAATTTACTAGAGCACTTGAGAGATGTGGATAGAGTTAGAATGGTTACATTGGGCCTGAGATGTATCATGGAGATGAGATGGATCCCAATGAGTGTTGATTTCATTGTCATGTTCCTCAGATCATGGGAATGATTGATAAATACTTTTCAATGGGTGGTGTATGGGGATACCATAAAGGTAGTTATCAAGTTGGAAGATATCCATGAATTACTTAGATTGCTTTTAGGGGGACATGAGTGATCACAAGGACACTAGATGATCTAGAGGAGAGATGAACACTTACCCAATGGGTGACATGCTTAGATAGGATCTACTCACGACTAAGGGTGAGCTTGTTTTATGCATGTATTACATATATTCTAGATATCTACAAGGTTGTGATAGGACTCATGATAACACAAGTGTTGTGTCATATGTTAGATGATAAGGTACTATTATATGCAATAGCCTTATGTCAATCCATTTTGGATCAGGGGGAACTCTATGACTTAGGGTCTATCATCTGGGTTTAGATCATGCATGATGTGTATGGGATGTTGTCTAGAGGGTAGAAGACCATGGAACTAGTAGTAATACTGAGCACCTAGATATATGAGAGGTTCTTAATGTATCATCCAACTAGGTTAGCCCATGTGGTTGATGATTAGTTACCTTAGGTTCTAAGATAAAGACAATATTAGGTAGTATGGGTCATGACCCACATTCTAGAATTATGGAAAATAACACAAAGAGAGATCATGTGGCATCCTTATGCACATATTGTTATTATTTGGCCAAGTTGGGTGACTATGGTGCTAAGGCTGGCATGAGTGTGGATCATGGGCCATTATCCTTAGTGGGTAGAGTTGTAGCTAGTGGTACACTTGACAAAATAGTTTAGACTCCCACACCTGGTAGCTCCTATAGTAGTGCCCACATTTTAGGCATGACATGAGAGAGAGATAAGGGGGAGAGGAGGAAGAGGAGAACCTATTGAGATATTAGAGATTAGACTATGATGTGTGAGACCATAGATTGGTCGATCATGATAACTAGTAAATAGAGGAGGAGAGGGCATGGATGTGGATGTAGGTGTGTATCCAGGTAGTATAACCAACACCATAGTAGGAATATCAATAACCATCTCAATTGTATAATTGATAGAGATGCTAGTGGTAGGATTAAGCACAGAGGGTGGTTATTTAAGATGACATATTAGTTACCCTCAAGCAAAGCTAATCGATCAAGGCACCACTAAGGAGAGGCCCAAGATATTCATGGGTGGTGACTCTAGGTTTTGATTTGATTTGGAGGCATCCCGTAGATGAGGATCTTGGGGGATGGGTTGATAGAGAGACTATGTTTAGTAGATGAGTAGATGGAGAGATGATGGTAGGTGACATCAGTATAGGTAAGAAATGTTTATGATTTTTAATTTTTTGGATAAAATACTAGTTGTATATGATTATAAATAAATATATTTTGAGATATATATGTGATTTAATATCTATCTACGTTAAATTTTGTAGATCTTATGACTAAGGAGATCAGATGGAGATCTCTAGTTATGGGAGTGAATCATGATATTCTAAATGAGGTATTGGCACTATATGACCCCACCATGCTAGATGATCTTATGGTACCATCTTCCATAGCTCAGGTGGGCTAGTTTAGACTAGTGGGGGAGGCCATGAGATAGTTATAGGCATGTGGGGATGAATTTCACCCATCAGCAGGGGTGGGAGTAGGAGAGGCATAGGTGATAAGTTGTCATTATACTCTTATTTAACCAATCAATATATTGGTGTCATTTTATACCAAGGCTAGTGTCCGATGACTATATGCAATGAGACCATTTGATATTAGAGTTGCACAATTCTTTTTTTTAGGGGTTTTACTTCAACTATGATTTATATATCCTAAAAATAGTAAATAAGACTCTAACTCTATTTTGTATAAAGGTAAATATAAGAGGTTTTCTTAATTGAATATCTCTTATTGGCATTCACACCATCAACATCCATAACTTAAACATTTGGCATAAGACATTATGATGTCCTCACTCAACTTGCTCGAGTAGGTAGGATAATGTGATATTCCAAAATTTGAGAATGTTGTCTATTTTACTTAAATAGCTTCTAAAAACTTGGGAATATGTAGATAGGTTAATAACCTTTACTTTCTATGAAATTCAAAGACACACTCTTGCATAAAGACAACTCACTTGCATACAATTGAAATAACTTTCATGTGAATGAAACACACTGTATTAAAGGAAATTCACACTTACTTTTGAAAATGAAATTTGTGCTTGCATTTGAAAATAAATCACTCTTTAATTTAAAAATAAATTAAAACTTTGTTGTAAATGAATTATACCTAAATTAAATAAATACTTATAAACTATAAACTAAAAAGTACCAATTTATCTTAATCTTTGGAGAAAAGTGGGCCCTTACTCCTTCCTTAGAACATGAACTACTTTACTTAGTAATGAAAATAAATGTTTAACTCTATTTCATTATCAAAGAAAATATACATATATAAAATTCTTCCTCTATTTTTTAGATATATGTTTATGATACATATACCTTAAAGGCTAGTTGATAACTCTTTGGAAAGATAAGGAGATATGTATTTAAGAACATCTTAACATATATTCATAGAGTACAAAATATGGAAATCAAAATTACCAAATATACCTATTCAAAATATAGATGATCTAGGTGTCAAATCTCATGATTCTAGGAAGGCATTGGAATTGACTCACCTAACAATAGATGGTAAATAAATAAAATAAATTCAAAGAGACTTATCCAGTTTTAAAAAATATAAGTACAAATATATCTATATTATTTTAGGCCATTACCATGAATGGTAATGTATTAAATAAGATATATAAATATATAAAGTCTATTTATATATAATAGATATCCTTAGAATCATTATCTCGATTAGTAGGATCCAATTGGATGTCTTTAGAGCATTCTGTACAGGTCTTCAGAGAATTTTGTATAGGTATTTAGAGCATGCTTGGATGTTTTTAGATAATCTTAGGTACATCTTTAGAACATCTTTGAATCACTTCTGGATCATCTTTGGAGTGTTAGATCTATGGAGCTCATTTACTAAATTGTCAAATTTGTAGCCAAAAAGGGTTGCCAAAAGTGTTTGATGTCTTCTCAAAATTACCCCACCATTAAGATGTGTCCTTTACATAAAATGATGATATTTAATCCAAGTTAGATGTAATAACAAGGCAAATACTTAATAATGTATTACATAAAGATGAAGGATAAATTTCATTCATTTCATACTTAGATAAGGTTGTAACTACTAAATGCAATGTAATATATAACCAAAGGCAACACTTTATGGATAATTTATATTAGATATAATGAGATATAAATAATTCTCATCATTTATTCCCCACACTTTACCTTTTTTAAGTCCTCTTACAAAAAAGTGGGATAACTATTCTTCAATCCAAAATTCCTAAATCTAGTCACTTATTAAGATCATAAATCTAAAAATGGTGGCCCCAATCATAATGACCTCTGGGTAAGAATCCAAATCCATTACAACTATGTGTATCCAAGACTAATATTCAAATTCTACCTAATTGTGCTAACTTTTCCATAGAGACAGAGGACAAAGAATTATTAGAGGCCTAAATCTCATTCCAATCCATATGTTTGAGCCTTCTTCATCTAAGAGTTGAATGATATTTTGTGCAATTGCATGGGCTCTCCTAAGACTCCATATAATGGTGGTAGGGATTAGGACTACCTTGTGTTTTAAAGTGATAGGTAAAGTATCCCACCTAGATATGATTTCATTGATGGAAGTGGTAAAATGTTGGCTCAAAAAGGTTCTAAAGGTTGTCACATTAGCTTTCAATAATTCATGATATTTATTTTTCATATAAATGTGGTACATTGGTTGAAAATAAACAAGAAGCTTCCTTATCTTAGGAAATTAGGGTCTCATACACAACCCTATAGTGTTTTTTAATTTGATAAATTTATTTTTGGCTTATTGCCATGTTGTCTAATTTATCAGAGTAGAGAGGAAAGCATGAAACTATGTTTCCCCTAAAAATAAATTTACTAGAAAACTAAACCAATAACATAACATGTTAAAAATATAAAATTTACAAATTTCATCTTGTATTTCTACAATAATTTTAATAAACATGTCCATAAACATGTACTCATATTTAATAATGTGAGGAAAGACAATAGAAATGAACTGAATCTTCCACTTGTAGAATTTCTAATGAAGGAAAAGAATGTCAATAGAGGAAGGTTATCTTCATGCTAACAATTTCTCAAAAATAGCACAAATATTTTAGATGGAGGATTTATATTTTTGCAATTATTGTTGAGACTCTATCAATTTATAATGAGACTCTACTTTAATCTTAGCATTTTTTCCTTTAAATTTTGAATTTTATGTTGGATTTTGTTCTAGACAGAAATAATTTCATGGAGTGGAATGGGGAAATAAGGAATAGATATTGTAATTCCTTTAGTTTGAAATTCTATTTCTCTTATCTCTCTCTACATTGCTTAAAGAGAAGCTTGTAAATCAATAGTCTGAATGCTTAGCTCTCATATTTTATCAGTGTGTTGAATAATTAATGTATTTCTATCAGAAATAGTCTATCATAGATTATTATTTTAGTTATTTTTATCAACATTAGAATTTTACAAATCAACAATTTGGGTGTCCTTAATGGTAAGAGAATTCTGTAAAGTACTCAATTCTTGAGTTTGGGAAAACATCAAATTATGTAATCTAGTCTACTCAACTTTTATTACTATAAGAATTATCTCTTGTTCCCTAACTTGAATGATATATTCTTCACATCTTTGTTCCAAATTGGAAATAGTCAAGTCCTTACCTTAAAATATTGAATGAATAAAATCTAATTTTGATTATTGTTTTCAAATGGTCTCTTCATGTCAAGATAGAGCCATGGCATGTTATAACTCTTCTTATTTGTTAATAAGATGGGGGGAAAATGGACCTTATTATATAAAGGGCACTTTACCCTTATCAGTTGCAGAGGGTAAAGGTTACTTTGCTTCTTGAGTTAAAACTTCTATTGTAAAGTTTTCTTCTTCAAATACAATTTCTTGTGCATGGGGTCCTTCTTCATCAACTGGTTCAACATCTATAATGTCTATGGGAGAGTTAAAGCTTCCTAGAGTCTCAACTATCTACACTTCCTCTTCTTCTTCCTATAGAATGAGATAATGATTGCATTGGAGATTACATGGAGGATTAGGGTTATCTAAGAACTCTCTCATTTATCTCTTTGATCTTCAGTATAACATCTTCATAGCTAAGGGAACTAAAGATGAGCCTTATTTAATTGGAGATATGGTAGAAGGAAGAACAAGGTGTGGTGTTTTCTTGATAGAAAATTATGAGAATTTATGGAGGAAGGAGGACCAAGCCTATTCACCATTAGGATTTTATAATAAATAATGCTGATAGATGAGGGTAACCAACCCATGGTGTTTGACGGACCTAGTATCTCTTTTTAATTTTTGAGTGACACTGATTAGGGAATTATGAAGGAAAGATGGAATATTTACCTATTATTCTTCTCTAGTTTCTCCTTTCCTTAGGTGAAAAATAAGTCACATGGCATCTCCATCGACTACTATATATTTATCATCATAAGTAAGATATTTCATAACCCATAATACAACATTTTACCATGATTGTGGAAGGTTATCTCTCATAATTACTTTGGTCACTCCTTGTGGCGCTAATTTTCTTTAATTAACATGTTAATTAAATCAACAAAGCTTATCTTATCTATAAAAAGTACACTCTCTTTAAGAATTTTAGAGAGGGTACTAATCATAGAAGGATCCATTGGAATGCGTTTACCTCTAACAATAGAATGGTCTTTATAAAAAATTTCAAATCATTCCTACATAATCTCTTTTTGAAAACCATGAAACATTTATGAGAAATTTAACCACCCTGTTAACTCAAATATATCTCTAACTGCTTCATCCTAGAGTAATGCATCTAATGATTCTAGTTCACTTTCTTTTTCCTTCCACCCATCTTTGGAGCTATCACTATTTACTTGAAAATCTAACTGTGCTATGAAAAATGGATCTTCAAATTACACAAGGTATAGGGGAAGGCAAAAAATTAGGGATATGATGTAATAAAGGATAGTGATGATAATGCAAAAATGAATAGCAAATCAAGGTATATTATAAAATTATGGAAAAAATTATGGAATTAGTTATGGTGATCACTTTGAAACATGTGAGATTTAATGGGAAGGTACTTTATTTGATCATTATTAATAATGTGATGTAAAGGTCATAATTGGTAGTACTTGGAGTAATAACTGTAATTATTTTTGTATCATGTCATATCTTTTTCAAATATCCTTTATTTAAAAAACCATCACATCAAATCTATTTGAAAAGGTCTTTTGAAAACACTATCACATAAAATATTTGAATGCAAAAATGATGTTGTTGACTTCATCATATCCACATGACATTATCAAAACTTGTCTATTTGAAAAGTGTTTAATGCCTAACTATTACACATGCATGATATGAAATATAAAATGCCCTACCTTTTGGAAAATAAATACAACTATATATTTGTTTTACTAATCCATGCCTATCTCTTAGATTTTTCCATGTGTCCTTTAAGGAGAAATAAGTTTGAGAATATAGGTTAGTTTGATAGCAATTTATATTTTATTGTAGATTTTTTCTCCTAAAAATTGCCATTTGTTAGTTTTCACCTTTTAGTATTTTTTTTCTTCTTTTTAATTTTTTTTATACTTTTTTTTCATTTTTCATATATATATATATATATATATAATTTTATTTTTTTGAATTTTGTAGAAAAGAGAACCAATATTTTATAGTTTTCAACACTCCTTTTATTGGATGTCTGCTACAAAGATCATTTGGTCTTAGTGGAAGAAGTAGGTTATTTCATAATGTCAAATTGGTATTGGTTCTATTCAATAAACTCTTCCTTGATGAGAGGTATTATGTATACCTTAATCATATGACCATTGACCAAAAGTGTCCTTTGGTCACTATTATTTCATTGAAGTTGGATAGGCCATTAATTAAAGTGGTTTTGATTAGGTATGGTCCCAACCATCTTATCCTTAGCTTACCCTTGAAATTCTAGAATTTAGAGTCAAATAGAAGTTCCCAATCTCCTTGAAAATGTCTTTCTCTGATGTGAGTGTCATTCCACTACCTTTTCTACTTCTAGATCATGCTAGTTTGAGTGAGTGCATCCATTCTTAATTCATCCAACAAATTTAATTTCATTGTTATTTCTTTATGTGCTTCATCAAGATCAATTCCCATATCATCTATTGTCTTCAATGTATGCAACTCAAATTTTATTGATAATAAGGTTTTATTTCCATACATAAGTTCATATGGATATAATCATTTAGTTTTCTTCCATGTTGTATTGTATGCCCAAACTACTTCAATGTAATTTTTTCACAATCTTTTTTGCTACTATTCACTATTTTGGCTAGGATTTTTTCCAATTCTTAGTTACTAACCTCCACTTATCCATTAGCTTGGGGATGGTATGATGAATATTTCCTATGATTGATTTGGTAAAACTCTATAAAATCTTTGATAATTTTTGACATGAATTGAGGCCCTTGATCTAAAATAATAGATATAGAAGCTCCAAATCTCAGCATGATCTTATGGTATAGAAAAACAACAACCATTTCTTCTCTAGCAAAGGTGAGTGCATGCACTTTAACCCACTTAGTAAGATAATCAATACACACTAATAAATATTATTTTCTTTGAGATGGTGAGTTGATTGTTCTAACAAAGTCCAAACCCCATTTTTCAAATGGTTCTAAACTTATTTGAGGATGGAGAGGCATTTCAGCGGATAGAGTAGGCTTACCCGTCCTTTGGCAAGGATCACATTGCCATACAAACCTTTTGATAGTCTTGTAAAGAGATGGACATCAATAACTTGATCTAAATATCTTATGAATGGTTATTTTTTCTATATAATGTATTTCTCTTAGTTCAATATAGCATTATTTGATGATGTCATACACTTCATCTTTTATAACACACTTGTGAATTATATGATCAGGTCTAGTTTTAAACAACATGCCTTCAAACCACTTGAAATGAGAACTAGATTTAACCAAATGTTTTCTTTCTTTAGAAGTGAAGAAATGAGGAAACCTCCATGTTTCCAAGTAATTTTACATGTCTACAAACCATTGGGAGTATATGGATATGGAAAATATTCATTCATCTAGAAAAGAGTCTTCCACATGTTTATATTCACTTGTAGTGATCAATCTAGATAAAAATTTAGTAATGACATTATACTTCTTTGGTTTATCTATGATGGTTATGTCAAAATATTATGATAGTAGTATCCATTTAATTATTCTCCACCATACTAATGGTTTATTCATTAAATACTTAATAGCTGAATGGTTTGTATAGTTTAATACTTGATAACTAGTAATGTAATGCCTAAACTTGTTTATAACATAGACAATAGTAGGAAATTATTTTTATGTGGTAGTGTAGTTCTTTTTTGTGGGAGTGAGATTCTTATTGATATAATAAATGTCATACATCTTTCCATCCTCATTTATTTAACCTAAGATTACTCTTAATGCAGTATTGGAACCATAGTATATACATGAAAAAGATTTGCCAAATTAGGTCCTTTCAAGACTGGAGTAGTCATGAGTTTATTATTTAATGTTTTAAAATCTTCTTGACATTTATCATTCCATAAAAATTAACTATCTTTTTCTAACAAATAAAACATAGGGGTAACTATCTTGTTCAAGTCTTAAATAAATCTCTTATAATATCTTACATGACTAAGAAAACTTTTAACATCAGTTTATGTTTGTATAATGGGGAGGTTAGAAATCAACTCAATTTTTTGGGATCTAATTTTATTCCTTAAGAAGAGATATGATGTCCTAAGACTATCCCTTCATCATCCATTATGAATCATTTCTCATGACTTAAAGATACTTGGTGATATTCACATCTAGTAAGAACTTTATCGAAGTTATTCAAAAATTTATCAAATGTAGTATGATGGATAGTGAAATCATCCATGTATACTTCCACATAGTCATTTTTAAGATCAAAAAATATTACTAACACTAATTTTTGAAAGGTAGTAGGTACATTACATAATCCAAAAAGAAAGACTGTATAGTTATATGTTTCCTAGGAGCAGGTGAGTGTTGTCTTACCTTAATCTTTAGGGGCTATTTTTATTTTATTGTATCTAGTAAAACCATCTAAGAAATAAAAATACTATTTTCCTACCAAATTATCCAAAACATGATCAATAAAAGGCAAGGGAAAGTAGTCCCTCATGTGGCTTTGTTTAATTCTATATAGTATAAATAAACTCTCTATTTATCATTATTTTGAGGAATAATAAATAGATTTGAAACCCATTAGCTATCAGATATAGGATAGATAAAACCAACTTATAATAGTTTTTCTATTTCCTTCTTGACAATTTCTTTCAAGGCTAGGTTAATCCTCTATTGTGGTTATCTGACTATTCTAACATTTTTAGTATAGATGTGATGTTTACAAATAATGAGATGTATTCATTCCATGTCACTATAATCACAACTGAAATCTTTTATGCATTGTACAAAGACATCAAATACTTTTCTTTCATGTTGGTTAGTTAACCCACTATTAATAGTTAACAATTTACCTAGTTAGATTGCAATCTATTTAGTGCCTAGAATAATGGAATTAAATTGTTTGTATTCACTCACCAAGACATTAAATGGACATATGTGTGGTAGTAACATGTGAAGTGTGTCTACATCCTTGTAAAAAATTTCACTTATGGAAAGCATATTGGTCAATGGATAATGGAAATCATGTAAAAATGAATTTTGCCTATTTTGAGCCCAATCAACTGACTTCTTGAATGTCTTATGGACCAGATCACATGTTTAATGGTCTAATAGCATTGTATTTATTTTCAATAATGGTGGCAGATTCTTCCCATTCATGATTTTTCATCTTCGGATCACAACTAGTAGTCTTCAAAACTAAGATACTAGTCTTCAAAGCTAAACTAATAGTCTTTAGAGCTAAACTTTTTGACTTTGGATCAAAATTAGTAAACTTCAAAGTAAAACTATCATAATTCATAGAAAACTATTGGACTTTGGATCTAATATCTCTTGGTTTAAATCTTCTATTATTTGTTCTTCAAATTCTTAGGAATGTTATTTTATGGTAATCATGGCTAGGGAAGACACACTAGTCTCGTTTTATTCATGATGATCTAACCAAATTTGTTTATAAAGACCCATTGAATGTATAGTAGGCAGATAGATAAATACTTGTTTAGCATGAATTCCATTATAAATGGTCATGTTTCTAGATATATAGTCAATTTATCTTCAACTATAGCTAACCAAGGTCTACTAGGGATGATTGGATATCCTACCCCCTTTGTTTTATGTTGAAGGATCATGAAATCAATAGGGTATTCCCAAGATTATATGGTGACTAGTACATTCTCTATAGTTATTTTAGGGGTAGAAGTGGATTGATGTACCATTTATAAGATTATTGTGGTAGACTACATCCCTATAAGAGATAAAAACTCTACTATGTTGACAATCATTATGTTTATCAAAACACCTAAATATACAAGCACATTTGGAATAGACTTGTTCCTAATTGTCACAATCATCATAAGACTATCATAATATCCATATTTAGGAACAAGTATGTTTCTTTCTAATAAATAAGTAATTTAACCAATTACCTAAATTATTTAGGGATACTGATTATTTCTTCCTAGTGCTTTTATGCACAATCTTTTAATTATTTGATTTATATTAGGAATATATTTAATGGATCTTAATAGTGGAAGTTATATATTCATTTCTTTTAGTTCATGTATTAATTCAAAATTGTCCCTATATTTATCTTCCTTGAGTATCTCAAGAAATGAAACAATAGGGGGATATTGAATTGTAGTTGGTGTGGTGGTGGCATCTATATTTTCTTATGTTGGTTCTTTAACTATAGGTGGTTTAGGAGTGTTTTCATCATTATAAATTTTATTTATGGTAATGGATGAATCTCCTACTACCTTCCTTGATTTGAATTGAATATTATTACACTTAGTTAAACTGTTTGCAATATTACTTTCTTGATCATATCCATAGACAAGTGTATTTTACCTATATTAAAGATTTTCCACTGGTTTGGAAGGTAACTATGGCTAGTTAACATACTACTCGATTGGTGTTGGTTGAATTTATAAAGGCATCAAGGCATATTGTGGTTAAAACATTCTTTGTGACTGATACTATTGATTTGACCCTTAAGGTGGTGACTATTATACCCAATGTGGTTGTTGGTTTTGTTACTATTCCTAATGTTGATTTTGAGGCATTCCCCACATTTTTGGCATTAATTCATGAGTAATCCATGATTTTAGTTGTGTTTATCCCCACATTGATGGTGTGACTTGTCTAGCCCATAGTGTCATCCAAGAATTGGGAGGAAATCTTAGACTAAGCTAATTTTGAGGTTAGGAGTATTAGTTTAATTATCTTTGGATAAATTTCACTTCCTCAATTATATGTGCTTATTATATTAGAAAGGTGTTTAAAATTCTTGGTATCATGGTCTAGGTCATAAATACCACATACCTATGTTTTGTCTAAAGGGCAATCTTTTATCACATGCTTAAGTCTACATCTAGGACAATACATTGACAATTTTTCAATATTGGTAGCATTAGCTTTTTATTTGAGGCCATATAATTTATATGTTAATTATACTATAATGTCTATCTTTAAATTATAAAATTATTTCATTAATTGGCCAATTTTAGGTGATTTTCGTAACCTTGATTTCCTTATGATAGGTCTTGTCCTAGAGTAATTAGGTTCAAAGCATCTCGTGCATCATCATATAATCATTTAAGAAAGAATATTTTTAAAACATCCTTAGTGAGTTGGTAACCAATCCTTTTATGGGTAAATATAAACGTATCAAGGTAATATTATAAGTTTTCATCTTCATTTTGTTTTATCTTTAAAAAGTCTTCTTTCTATTCTCTAACTCTATAATAATCCTAATATTTGTCTAGAAATGTAGTTTCCATTTCATCCCAAGTGGTTATGGAACTACCCTCAAGTCCCATGAACCATCTCATCACTTCATCCTTAAGTGTAGATGGGAATAATTTCAACTTTTTATTATATGTGACATAATCATATGTTTGACAAAGAGCCTAAAATTTAAAGACGAATTAATCTAGATCCTCTAAGTATTTACCTATAAAAGTAGGTAAAATGGATGGTGAAATGTTTTTCATGGAAGTTCTATCATCAAAACCTAAGCTAATTGGATAAGAAAAAGTTATGTCATATTGGGGTTATCGATCAATATTTTCTAGATGTGCATGTTTGTTTCCCATGTTTTCTTCTCAATTTTAGTTATCAATACAATCTAAATTATCTTCTCAAGTGTTCAACCTATGTTGTATCTTAGGAAGATAATATTTGATTATATCTTCTTCTTGTAGAGATTATGGATCAAATCTAACTATTCTAGAAAGGGAATTTTTAGGATCAATTCTCCATATAGGAAAAGATTTTGTGAATAAGATTCTTCTTGTAGGATGTATTTGTGAGGATGAACCTTGTTCAAGAGATTAATTAGAAAACATTTGTGTACGAGTTTCAAGTACCTTTCTTTTAATTCTTGATCAATCCAATAAGGATTGGATTCTCCCTTCTTATTCATTTATTTGGGATCCCTTAGGGATAAACCATCCTTGAGAATCTCTTTAGTGGTTCATAAATCTAAATATTCCTAGATCGTTTTTATGTTTTTGATTTTTATGAATGTTTTTGAATTTCCATGTATAACTCTAATGTAGTATCTCACCAACACTTATTAATGAAGTTCTTGATAATGGTTCCAAAAATTATAGGCTATCATTATACCTCTCATTTAACCAATCAATATATTGGTGTCATTTTATACTAGGGGCAGTGTCTAATGACTATATGCAATGAGACCTTTGATATTGGAGTTATACAGTTTTTTATTTGGGGGGTTTTACTTCTATTGTGATTTCTAAATCCTAAAAATAGTAAATAAGATTCTAACTCTATTTTACAAAAATGTAAATCTAAGACATTTGATTAAATAAATATCTCCTATTGGCATTCATACCATCAACATTTAGAACTTAAAAATTTGGCATAAGACATTGTGATGTCCTCACTCAACTTGCTTCGTTAGGTAGGACATTGTGATATTACAAAATCTGAGAATGTTGTCTCTTGTCACTTAGATGGATTCTAAAAAATTTTAAATATGGAAATAGGTTAAAACCCATTCATTTATATGAAATTTAAAGACAAACTCTTGTATAAAGAAAAATCTCTTGCATACAATTGAAATAAATCTTGCATGTGAATGAAACACACTGCATTAAAGGAAATTCATATTTACTTTTAAAAAAAAAATTCACACTTGTATTTGAAAATAAATCACTCTTGGATTTAAAAGGAAATTAAAACTTTGTTGTAAATGAATTATACATGAATTAATGAAATACTTATAAAATATAAAATAAAAAGTACCAATTTGTCCTGATCCCTAAAGAGAAATGGGCCCTTGATCCTTCCTCAGAATAGGAATTGCTTTACTCAATAATGAAAATAAATGTTGAAGTCTAATTCATTATCAAAGAAAATATGTAGATATGAAATGATTATTTTTATTTTTGATTAAACAACTTTCTAATTCATCCATTAATTGCTAACTGCTATCTATTAACTATTTGGAATCAAAAGGAGATATGTATTTAAGCACCTCTCAACATCTATTCATAGAGTACAAAATCTAGTGATCAAAATGGCCAAATATATTTATTTAAAAAATAGATGATCTAGGGGTTATATCCCATTATTTTAATAATGTGTTAGAACTAAATCAACTAACAATAGATGGTAAATAACTAACATAAATCCAAAGAGACTTATTTGGTTTTAAAAAATAGAAGTACAAATATATCCAGATTATTTTAGGGCATTACCATGAATGGTAATGTCTAAAATAAGATATCTAAATATAAAAAGTATATTTATATATGATATATATCCTTAGAATAATTATATTGGTTATTAGGATTTAGTTGGATGTATTTATAAATGTCTGAGTGTCTTTGGAACATTCTATAAGGTCTTCAAAGCACTTTTGTGTAGGTCTTCAGCGCATGCCTAGACATATCAAAGCATCTTTAGAATTTATTTAGAGTGCCTTTATAGAATTATGTATTCAAATATAATTCATCAAATCCTCAAAATTTTAGACAAAAATAGTTTCTAAAACTTTTTGATGTCTTATCAAAATTACCCTACCATTGGAATGTGTTTTTGTACATAAAATTGCGTTATTTCATCCAAGTTAAACACAATAACAAGGTAAAGAATAAATAATGTATTACATACAAATAAAGGGAAAATTTCATTCATTTCATACTTAGATAAGACCTCAAATATTAAATTCAATTTAATATATAACCAAAGGCAACACTTTATGGATAATTTGTATTAGATAAATGAGATATATGGAATGCTCATCAATAGGTTTGGTAGGCCTTGGCTCAAGAGAGACTTGTGAATATGGTTTCAAAAATCTAGTTGGGATAGGTTTAGGCTTAGGTGGGTAACCTATAAAGATAGGTATTAAGGTTGATATCTTAGATAGCCTCATTATAGTGCACTATACAGAGGGGACAATCTGAGGCAAGGCCACGAGATAGAGCCGAGCCATAGAGCTAGAGTGATGTATTTTTGTATGATTTATATAAAAACACATGATATATATAGAGATATTATATTTTTATAGTTGTATGTTTTTCTTATGGGTTATATTTTGGTTGTGGTTGTGGATGCATTGATATATTTCTTTCTGGCACATGTATTTTGATTTTCTTGTATATGTTATAAGAAATATGTGTGGCATTTTATTTTCTATCATTATGTAATACACATTCATGATTAAAAATAAACATTAAAAAATACTTGCAAAATTATAATTATTCAAAAACAAATGCACTACACACTATTTCACATTGGGAAATGTGAAATAAAAAGATGACTAAGTATAATAAACCAAAACATGGTATAGAAGTGGAAAAAAAAATTTGTAAACCATGAAAAATATTGGAACCAAATTAAAACAAGTAAAATCACAATAAATCACATTGGGAAGTATGAAAATAATCTAATAAAATAGAAAGAATGTGAAAGACTAATGGTATATAAACAAATCAATTAAGTCAATCAATCATACTAAATCACATTGGGAAGTATAAAAAGAGAAATAAAATTGGTAAAAGGGTATTAAATTAATCATACTAATTCAAGTTGGAAAGTATGAAAATATTAAGAAAAATGGTTGGATTCTTACATGCAATTAATGAAAAATTAATGAAGTAAGCACAAAATATGCCATCAATTTTACCCCCATAGATTAAATTATCACCATATCATTTGAAACTTATAATATCTATCTTAAGAGTTCCTTAAGATGATAAAGTTTTTGCCCTAATGATTCCTTACAAGTTTGTTGTCTTGGTGAAATTTATATCTACACATATAAGCCTTCAAAGTTGATCAAAAATGACTTAAGCAAGCCTGAAAGAGGTAGAACATCATGAGGACATCACACATAAATAAATTGGTTAGATCATTTGTGAATTTTATAAATATTATTAAAAATATTCTTAGGTCAAAATAAATCCATGAAAATGAAGTTATTCATGCCTTAAACATTCTCTATAAATTTTGTATCTTGATGAGCTTGTTATTTGAAGATATAAAGCTTTAAAGTTAATGTTTTAGAATGAAACATGTGTATATATGTCAAGTTAAAGACTCATAAAATATCCATTATAAGTCAAATGATCAAGATAAAAGTTTTGTGTTTATTCATACTGAAGATCCAATGGTGAGCAGTGATTTGATAGATGTCATTGGGTCCCAAGATCTAATGGTACACATTTAATCATACCATCAAGATAAATGATGAGCATCAAGTCAAAAGGTTAGAATAAGAAATAATTTTAAAAGTGGTAAGATATTGAGTGTTCTAATAGGGATCAAATGGTGAGCATCAGCTGATAGATTCTAGTGGATCCAGGTAGATAAGTGGTGCGTGTTCATTCATAAATAGAGATCTAATGGTGAGTAATGAGTTAATAATTAAACATATCTCAAAAACAAATAGGAATGTACCAAGTGTCATGAGTGCATGAAAATAGTATAATATATATGACTCACATTCATTCATACATAGAGAGATCAATGGTGTGCATATAAGTTAACAAACTAGATCTAATGTTGCACAAGCAAGCTAATCAAAGGTCAAGATTAAAAGCCATTGATTAAGCAGATCAAAGATCAATGAAATATGATTATTGAGTAAGATCAAGATGGATGATAAAGATTAAAATTCAAAATATATGTTGAAATAGATCAAATATCTTATCTAACTACATGATTAAGACTCTTTCCTCCATTCTTTCATGCCAAAAATGAACCAGTGAAGAGCAATTGACAATATAATAAGATCGAAATGAATTGGTTAAGTTATTGTAATGACATCAACATTGAAAATGGATTGCAAAATATTGATCCATCTATTGTAAATGGCTTAGATGTTAGAATTTATCTTAAAAATGACTTGATTCTATTATTACAACCATAAAGAGCACTGATGCAAACAAAAAATAGATGGAAAGGGAATAATATGGTTATTATGGCCATTTTATAGAAGTAGTTTGAGTATGATGATACATTCTAACTAAATCAAATCCAATTGATTGAAAATATTAATCATAATGACCCCTCCTCCATCATCTTATGCATTGGTCCCCATATATTTCATCCCTTATGCTATATATAGGATTGTAAGCCTTAAAATGGATCCCTCTCTTTGGCATGACTAGACTCTACTAAGATTTACAATGTAACAACTTTATGATGGAATAAAAGATTGAATTCCTTCATTTTGAAAACTGAGTTGAATTGTGTTTCATGATTTCATTGATGTGGTTAAGTCAAGCTATGTGTTCATTTCTTCTATCTATATTTCCTCACCTTTATGTAGTGTTTTGGTATTCCTCACAAATCACTCTAAGTGCATACATAGTCTGTTGGTTAGTGTCGAAGTGGATAACTACCCTCCCATACTAGGTTGATAGCTAGTTAATGCCTTGTTATGAAATAATCACATGAAAACTAATCAAATATTAAATTAATTTATGTCTAATAGTCTTTAAAGTTTATCATAGTGTGTCTTGTGAAGTGTGAGGATCAAACATTTGGTGCATCACATTATTTTTACATGTTTTATGAATTATTGTCAATCGCTTTCCCTTTTCCAAAAAAGAGTTAGTATTGAGTCTATTTTAGGTGATAAATCCAAGTGGAATACATACTTATCTATAGGTTAACCCAAGATTATGTGACCCACAACCTAGGTTCAATCCTATGTTGGACTAGGTTTGATCAATAGGATATGAACAATCCCCTTTGCTCAATTAATGTGCAACCTAGGAACACCAACAGTTATAACATGCTCAATGGGGCCCATTATCCTTGGGATAACTAAAATTTGGAGCTAAGGAGAATCATATATATTAGTAAATGATATCCATCATCATCAAGAGCTTAATATATTTAAAGTTCTAGAGTTCATAACACCATCTAGATAACATTCTCATGCCAAAAGTTACTACAAGGTCAACTAGTAAAGGTATACCCCTTGAATTCATTGAGTTACCTTATATTTAAAATAAGAAATTAAGATTTATTAAGATAATACCTTATCCCAAAAATAAATATTCATCCCCTAGTTAGCTTATTATTTCAAGCAGTGTAATCCCCCTACTCAAATGGCCATCAAAAATCAAGTACTTATTCCATTACATAGAGGTAGTCCACTAAAATAATCCTAGTATGATGACATCCCTATGTATACCCTTAAAATTATCCCATTATTTTTTGGAGAGCATTAAGTAACTACTATTGAGCACATCTAGGATGTTTCCAACCTTTGCTCCATTCACAATGTTGTTGAAGATAATGTGGCTATCAGGTTGATTATTCATTCGTTCAAAGGAAAACCATTGGAGTGGTACAAAAATCTTCCTTTGAATTCCATTAATACCTAGGATGAGTTAGGTTTATCCTTAAATAATTTAAAGATAAATTTGATCACTTATCATTAGTTGAGAAATTGACTACCATCCAAAGATCTCCCCATGAGTTCATGTCTTATTTTAATCTTAGGTTCCAAAAGACATGGACTAGGGTTCCTAAAGTGATTAGACCATCCCTAGAATATTCCTTCTTATACTATTTGAAATCCCTCAATTATGATATCAATGTGATGATATAGTCCATGGGTGGTAACACATTGCCAAATGCTTATGAAGTTACCATAAGAGCATAAAATGGTTTGATACAAGTTGGTAAGATTTCTCCTAGGACTCCAATGCCTATATTCCTATAGTTAAAATCTACTCCACCACCTCAAGTTCCTTAATTTCCATCATTAGCTCCTATCCAATCTCCTAAAGCCCAATTTTTAGCCCCTTCTATTCAAGTTAGTGAGATTGGAGAATTGAAAATTCTATTACAATATTATAATAATGAAATATTTCAACTTAAAAGACACCAATACTAGGTTAGGCCTTATAAATAATATAATCATACTTCTGTTCAATATTTTAGAGATCAAAAGCCTCCTTACTAAGGATTTAGGGAAAATAGACCACCCTACCAAGCATAAGAAGCCATAGTTATAGATAAACCATATGCATCTCTTGAACCTAATATACCAACAAGTTTAAAAGATATTATTCCCACACCACCTCAAAAAAAATTTATGCATGTGTCAAGCTAGTAGCCATCCAATCTCAATGATGCTTAGGGTCAAGCCTTGGTACCACAAAACATTACTATGCTATAAATGACACAAGAAGATTTATATCTTCAAGGGGGATAGTATCAAGAGACAAATTTGGTGCCCTAAGGATAGGCTCAACAATTTCAAGGGTAGTTTTATGACATTAATGTAAATTGACAAATGGATGATTATGTTGCTTTCAATCATGGTGGTGAGACTAGAAATATAAGTATTCAAGTTACATCTACAACCAAAGCTAAAATAAGAGACATTGATGAGGCTCTAGATGTTACTAATGTTTTAAGTACTCCTAATGCTAGTTTCAAAAGTATCAAAGATTGACCTATTACCCCTATAACATAAAAAAAAATCAGAATGTAGAGGTTGAGAAGGCCCCTCAAATACCTTTGCTTCATGAGAAACCAATGGTTTAAAAGTTTTAGCCAAAGGTTAGTGGATCCTCATTCAAAATAATAGATTAGACAAAAAAATACAATATTATAATTATCATGTGGTATTCCCTTTCTATCCAATTTAAAAGGACATGCTCATTCAAAATCTTTTAGCTCTCAAGGTGTCTCTAGAACTAGTTGAGAAACAAGGAGTTGCCTTAACTAATTTAGACCAACCAATTAAGCATCAAGTATATTAGGTACAAAAAATGGAAAAGGGGGATAAAAAAATCATCCCTTCTACTTATTTTCGATATTTTGTGACTATTTAGTTCATAATTGTATGGTGCATAGTGGAGCCAATAGCACTATTATGCCTAAGAAAATTGCATACAAGCTTAGTCTTGTTTATGAACCAAATACTAAAAGAGTATTAACAGTAGATGGGTCACCAAAAAAGATAATATACATCATAAAATATTTGAAGTTGACACTATATGCTTTCCCAAATGTTACCATTTAATAGGATGTGGTTGTGGTGGACTTTCCCCCCTACTTTGCCATGTGTCTATCAAGGGACTTTACCTCAAATATTAGAAGATAATTATCAATTGATTGGACATATTTGATGTTAAATAATATTTATGATACTAAGGTAAAAATATATTATAAAAATATTACATGGTTCCATTTGTAACCATATATGCCAAGTGTTGTGAACAACAATTTCCTAATCTCAAATGAGGTAATAGAAGATAGTACGGAGGAAACTGAATCACCTTTAGATGGAATTCTAGATTTTTTCCTTTATAATTGGACCTATAACTCACATTAATATGATCCTTATAAGATAATTTAATAATAAATATTTTGTTTTTATTGCTTGCATGAGAAAGATGGATCAATTCCAACCATGATGAAGGATTTTGAGTCTAGTGATGGTCTTTGGCAACTATACATTGATGGGCCACAGAATAATCATGGTATTAGAGCTAGAATGATGTTAATTTCTATATAAAGTAAAAGTTACTTATCATATATTAAGTTTAAATTTGTTTTTATTTTTTAAATTGGATAATATGAGGCATTAGCTCATGGTTTACAATGGGCTAGGAAAATGAAAGTCGACACCTTACAAGTCTTTGGTGATAGTGAACTTGTATTTCACCAAGTGAAAGATATTAATGTATGAAAAAACCCATTGATCATGTATTATAAGAATAGGGTATGGGAATTACTTGAATATTTTTATGCCTTCAACACTCATGAAAAACCAAGAGATGAGAACAAACATGTGAACAAGTTGGTTGCCATTGGGGCATAATTTAGTTACCCAACTGATGTAATAAATTAAAAGGTCTAGTCACACATTAATGTGATTGAAAGGCCTTATATCCTAGATAATAATGATAATTGGAAATTATTTTAAGATGATAATCATATTATAATATTATTTTAAGAGGAAGCTAAGTTTTCCTCAAGAAATTAGCCAAAGTATTTGCAGTAGTATGGTGATCAGATTGTGTAACTAAAAAGAAATAAGTTGCCCAAGGGATTGGTCACACTGGAAAACATATTCAGTGGTGATGATGAGCTGAGGAATTAAAATTCAAATTTATCAACAAAGTAATATCATTATGCCAATATGGAAGTTACACCTCATAAGAACGTTGGGTAAGGTATGCACTTATTTAGAAAAGGAAGATTTCATTAAGTTATATTCAAATTTTTTTGATGTATTTCCATGGCAATATAGTGATCTCAAAGGACTAACCCAAGTATATCTCAACAGACCATTGAGATATAAGATGAAAATCATATAGTAAGACAAATATAAAGGCCTATTAATCCTAATATTGAGTCTTTGATGAGAGCTAAACTTCATAAGTTCTTTGAGTCAACTATTATATTTCTAATCAAGCACTCAACTTGGCTAGCAAACCTTGTCCTAGTATGGAAAAATAATGGAAAAATTAGAGTGTATGTTGATTTTTGTGACTTGAATAATACTTCCTTTAAATACCACTATTCACTACCATCTATGGAATAAATTTAATAGTTGGTTGTAGGTTTAGAAAGGTTTTCCTTCTTGGATGGCTATAATCTATAATGATTACAATCAGATTTTGGTCAAGGATGAGGACCAATTCAAGAAAACCTTCACCATAAAGTGGGGGATATTTACATATAGAAATATGTAATTTGGTCTATCTAATATTAGATTAACCTTTTATAAATCCATGGATATGACATTCTAGGGACTTCTTAATAATTGTATGCTAGTCTATTTGGATGATATAATAATGCTTTCAAATAATGCAAGTGAGCACATGGTTCACCTTGAGCAAGTTTTTGAAAGGTGTAGGCAATTTGGAGTATCCTTGAACCCCAAAAAGTGTGTCTTCTTAGTTTAAGAATGTAAGATTCTTGGAAATATAGTTTAAAAGCACAGTTTAATCATAGATCCTAAAATAATTGCTTCAATATTTGCACTTTCCTTGCCCAAACACAAAAGATATTTGTAAATTTTCTTAGGAGATCAATTCTATTAGAAGATACATCTCAATTTTTTCCACTTTAGCTAAGCCAATTATATCCATGATAAAGAATAATTAGAGATTTAGCTGGTCCAAGGAAGGAGTAAGTAGTTTTGAGGAGATTAAGAAAGCTATGGATGGTGATCTTATGCTCATGAACCCATATTTCTCAAAGGACTTCATTCTATACACCTATGTTGACATTGACACATTTTCAAGAATTCTTATGCATCAAAACCAAGAGGCCTTATAGAATCCAATAGCCTTATTTAATCAAGTCTTGGAATAATATGAAACAAGGTACTCCTTTTTTGAAAAGCATGTACTTTCAATCATACAATCTCTCAATAAATTTAGATACTTGTTATCTAATAATAAGATACATATAATGGTTGCCCATCCAAGTATCAAATAATTTATCTTAAATGAGGATATAAATGATAAAATAGCTAGTTAGATAAAAAATTAATGGATTATGATGTGGAGATCAAGGTTTCAAAGCTAGTTAGAGGCAAGGGACTTTGTGAGCATCTAGCCCAAGACTTATAAGAAGCCAATAAGGTGGTTATGGTGTCAACTGATGAAAAAGTTATAGCTGATCATACCTCACTTTGTAGTTGGTATCATGATTTTTTAAGATATCTCTAAGATCATCTTTATCCCTCTCACCTAACCCCTTAAAAAATAAGATATTTTAGATTACAATATATTCCATTTCTTCTTATTGATGGTGTTTTATTCAAAAAATATATTAATGACATGTTATTAAGATGAATTGAATAACATCAAAAGGAAATCTTGATTGAAGAGTTCTATGATGGACATGGTGGATTAAATTATTCATTAACACATCCCACAAGATTATGAGAGTTGGTTATTATTGGCCAAGCTTATTTGGTGATTGTCATGCATGGGTTAGGAAATGTAGATAATATGTTCTATTTTTAGGAAAGGTGAAGCTTGTAGCCTTACCTCTTAGAACAATTGTAGCAGATCAGCCCTTTGTCTAGTGGGGATTAAACTTTATTGGTCTCATTAACCCCCCTTAAATATCGGGTCATAGATGGATACTAAATTCTATAGATTAATTCACTAGATCAACAAAAGCAGTGGCATTGAAGGAAGCAAATGAGACCAATGTTCTAAACTTATATGAAGGTTTGATTATTAGGTTTGGAGCCCTTTAAAATATTATTTCCAATAATTTTATGTCCTTTATGGGTTTAGAATCAACCATTGGGAATTTTAACATGGGGTTTATCTTAGCACTTCATCAAACTACTATCCCTAAGGTAATGGCCTTGTTGAGTCCACTAACAAGAATTTATTGAAGATTATAAGAAGAAAAATTGAAGATAATCAAAGATCATGGCATCTAAAATTGAAGTCATCTCTAAGGGATAATAGGATCACCTATAAAAGATCAATAGACAACCCCCCCTATAAGCTGGTATATGGTAAATAAGCAAGAATACCTAATTCTCTTGAATTCCCTACCCTAGAGTGAATGCATCAAATTGAGTTATTGGAGAATGAACCTATGGAGATCAGATATACTAAGCTTTTGGAGTTGGAATAGATAAGACATCAGTCCATGATGGCCATGGAAAGACATCAATAAAAATTGAAGAGAACCTTTGACAAAAGAGATTCTTCATAAAGTTTCAAAGCAAGAGATTTGGTATTCAAGTGGGATGAAGATAGAGCTAAGCTAAGAAGGCATACCAAGTTTTACTCTCTTTGGAGTGGTCCATACACCATCTCCAACTATAAATCCCATAATACCTTCCAAATTTAAAATATAGATGGTGAGAAGCTTTGTATACCAATCAATGGGATACATCTAAAACATTGATTTTAAAGAAGTTAATTCCCCTATATATAGTTAGTTGTTTATTTTCCTCCAAGTGCTATCCAATCACATTAGTTTTTTTACTTTTGCTTTGTTTAGTTAGCCACCCTATTTTCTATGTTTCCCTTATTGTTTTTTGGAATTCATTGTATTTTAAATTCAAAGGGTTGTTTACAACCATTAATAAAACTTTTCATTACTTTATGAGTCCAAAATTCATGTAGATGGTTTGGTTCACAAGAATATTAGGAATGCTTCCTAGCTGAGTCACCAGAATGTTGCCAATTTTGCCCCCATAAATCAAATTATCACCCTATCATTTGAAACTTAGCATATCTAGTATTAAGAGTTATTTAAGATGATGTATTTTATTCCCTAATGATTCCATAAAATTTTAATTCCTTGGTGTAATTTCCATCTATAGATATAAGCCTTCAAACATGATCAAAAATGACTTGAGTAAGCCTAGAAGTGTTGGACCATCATCAAGACATTATGTAAAATTGGATTAGTTAAATAATTTATGTATTTTATAAATATTATTAGAAAGCCTTTTAGGTCAAAATAAATACATTTACATGAAGTTCTTCATGTCTTTAACATTCTTTACAAAATTTGTATCTTGATGAGCTTGTTATCTCAAGATATAAAGCTTCAAAGTTAATACTATAGAATGAAATGGGCATGCAAACATCAAGTTCAATCCTCATAAAATAGTCATTGGAAGTAAAATGATCAAGATCAATGGTTGGTGTTCATTCATATCAAATATCTAATGGTGAGTGGTGATCTGATAGATGTTAGTGGGTCCCAAGATCTAATGACACATGTTCAATCATACCATCGAGATCAATGGTGAGCATCAATTCAAAAGTTTAGCATAAGTGAGAATATAATAAGTGGAAAGATCAATGGTGCATGTTTATATTATAATAGGTCCAAGAATATCAATGGTGCATGTTCATTTGTACACAGAGATCTAATGGTGAGTAGTGAGTCAACAAGTCAACATATCTCAAAGATAAATAAGAAGTTACCAAGTGTCATGAGCATGTTAAATTGGCAAAATATAGATAAATCACACTAATTCATATATAGAGAGATAAATAGTGTGTGTATAAGCTAAAAAAGTAGATCCAATGGTGCATAAGCAAGATGATCAAAGGTCAATATTAAAAGTACTAATTAACTGGATTAATGATTAATGGCATGAGATCACCAAGTAAAATCAAGATCGATGGTCAAGATTAAGAGTTAAAATCTAGGTTGAACCAAAGTAAATATCTCAACCAACTACATGATTATGACACTTTTTTCTATTCTTGCATGCTAAAAATGAACTAGTGAGGATCAATTGATTTTGGAACAAGATCAAAATAGATTGATTAAGCTATTATAATGACATCAACATAGAAAGGGGAGTGAATCAAAAGATTGATCTAGCTATTGTAAATGGATTGGACATTATAATTTAGCTTGAAAATGACTTGATTCCATCATTTTAATCATAAGGAGCACCAATGTAGACCATAACTAGATGAAAAGTGACTAATACATTTGTTTTTGGCCATTTAATAGTAGTTTGAGCATGATGATCCCTTCTAACTGAATCAATGTTAGATGATCACAAATATTGATCATAATGACCCCTCCATCATCCTATGCATTGGTCCCCATATCTTTCATCCCTTATACTATATATATATATATCATTTTAAGCCTTAAAATGGATCCCTCTATTTGGCATGACTAGACTTTGTTGATATTTTCACTGTAACACATCTATGATGCAATAAAAGACTAATTTCCTTCATTGTGAAAATTGAGTTGAAGTGTGTTTCATGAGTTCATTAATGTGGTTAGTGAAGATATGTGTTCCTTTCCTCTATTTTTATTTCCTCACTTTCATGTAGTGTTTTGATAATCCTCATAGGTCATTCTAAGTGCATAAATAGTCTATTGGTTAGTGTAGAAGTGAACAACTACCCTCCCATACTAGGTTGATATCTAGTTAATGCCTTGTGAAATACTCATGTGAAAATTTATCAAAGAGTAAATGAAGTGATTTCTAATAGTCTTGAAAGTGTCCTACAGTGTGTCTTGTATAAGTGTGAGGATCAAACATTTGGTGCATCACCTCATTTTTACATGTTTTATGAATTGTTGTCAATATCTCTCCCTTTTCGAAGAAAGAGTTAGTATTAAGTATATTTTAGGTGATAAATATGAGAGGAATCTAACCTTATCTATAGGTTTTACCCAATATTAGGTGAATCACAACCTAGGTTTAGTGCCATGTTGGATTAGGTTTGATAAATAGGACCTAAATAATCACCTTTGCTCAGCTAGGGTGCAACCTAGGAACACCAACAATAATAAATAAATATGGGAAACATGTTAATGATGTGTAACTTATCATCAATCACATCTTATCTCATATTTGACAAATATAATTTTTTTTAACTTGGGTATTGGAAAATTTTGTGAGGAAGGTCAGGTCTTATCCATGGTCTTACACTATAAATCATAAAGGGAACACCAATGAGGTGGAAAAAATGTGAAAATATGGTAAAAGGGGATTATTGTAATGGAAATGTAAAAAAATTGGTAATTTATAAGGAAAGCTTAGTCCTTTCCAGGGTCTTATAATACAACTCATAAATAGAATCCCTAGGGGGAGTGATCAGTGAAAAAAATAGTAGTTCTCAAGGGGAAATACTAGTGCTAGAGGGAGTGAAAAATGGAATGCAATAAGAATAACATAGGCATATTATGATAATAACTTAGGAGACATGAGCACACTAAGTGACTAGTGACCATCAATATACAAATGATACCTATTCACTATAGGCATAAAGCTATGTAGGAAAATAAGTTTGGTAATAAGATCAACTCATGTTGTTAGTTTTGAACAAGAAAATTAAAATAGACCTACCTTACCATAAAGTTTTCTCCATTTACTTAGGACCCCTTACAGAGTCATCAATCTACTATGAATATTGGGTACTTACATGAGAAATTAGGTAGCACTAAAAGATTTTTTTATTCTCCTTTTCTAAATTACTAGCCTATCACACCCTAATGGACCTTGGCTCTATTATGAGGCCAATTTTGGAGTTTGAGATTTGATTAGAGAAAGGAGACATGATTAGAATCACATATTTTAGTTTGATTTAATTTTTGATTTTTTTAAATTTTGCCTTTTAGATCATTGCCTTTTGTTAAATGATTTGGCTTTTGAATGTTTATGGATTTTAATGTTGCTCCTCCATATAGACTTAGAATGAAAAATCATGAGAGATAAAGTGATACACATAAATGGGATTTAGTCTTCGGATAAATGAAGCTAAGTATCTAAAAATATGACTGACTAGAACACTTAGGTTTAACTATGAAATAGCATGTTATCTTAAGTCTCAACCATGTGTTTGTTTAGTTTTTGAAAAGGAATAAAGGGGAAGAATAGGAGATCCAAAGAGGTCTAGTAAAATAATATTGTAATGAGATGAATTTTTTGTTAAGTGATCACATGGTAAATGAGGAATGACTAAAGGGAGAAAGGTTTGTATAACCAATTCACAATAATAGTTATCCATGTTTATAGAGATAAGATAGAAAATAATCATGAAAAATAAAAAGGAAACCAAATAAAACTAACTCAAGAAGAATAAGTATGTAATTATGAAAAGGAATCCATAAGATAACATAAGAATAATAATGATATCATAAGCAATATATAGTGAAAAACAAAAGTCACCATGTAAGATAGATAAGAATTTGACAAAATGTCAAATGATATAAAATAAATAAATGTAAATTTGGAGCATATGTCTAATCAAAATGAGAAAATAAATGTAAGAAACCATGATTTTGCTCATAATTATTGATATATTTATCCATACAAATTATCCATAACATATGATAAGTATTTATGAAGCTAAACTCGGATTATAGCCAAGGTCTCATTGATCTTCAGGGAAAGTTAAGAAAAACTTCATGTTGAATCTCCTTGATAAAAAAAAATGTACGAATGCTTGACGAATAATATTGATGAGGGTTATTGTGCATGGGATACTTAGGAGAAGTAATAGGAGTGGAATCTATGGGGGATGAAGGGGTCACTGATGGAGAAGGTGCTACCAGGGAAGGAGGATCCACATGTGGAGAAATAGTAGGTGGAGAAGGGACCACAAGTGGTGGAGACACAAGGGAAGAATGGGTAGTCTTATTATGAGGGTGACATATGGGAGGAAAGGTAATAGGAATAGGAATGGTTATAAGGTGATCTTTGAGATGTTGAAAGATATGACATCGATTAGTGTGATATATACCACATTAGTATCAGAGACAATATACATCTCTACATTTAGGAATATATTTAGGTAATAATTTTGGGGGAGTATAACCTTGTCTATGGGCTGAGGAGTGGTGGGGTACAAGGTGTCAATAAATTTCCATAATTTATGATAATGTGTGAATGAATGATTATCTATGTTATGTAAGCAACAAATACGCTTGTGATTAGACTTGGTAGGTGTACTCATAGGAGTGGAAATAGAAGATTAGGAAGATTGGTATAACGAATAGTCTCTAGTTTAATGACCAAAATGTTTATTAATATCACAATATGGTTGATCAATCCATTTGGTGTTCAAAGGAGTAAGTTACAATAAAGGGTTCAAACCATCACCAATTGAAGGTGCAGATGGTGGAGAGACTGGGAAAGGATTGACTAAAGGATAAATAGGATTGGAAATAGTAAGAGAATCAACTATAGAGGGAATGGTAATAGAATGAATAGAATACTAAAGGATAGTCATAAACATCTCAGGGATAAGTGATCTAGAGGGGTCTTGGTATCTAGTAAAGTGATAGGAATGAATCATAACATGATCCATAGGCATACTCATATAAGTTTTTTTAGAAATTAGAGGTGTGTGTACCATCTCTACCCTATGATCAAGAGGGAAAATGTAAAAATTATAAATGATATAGGATGGAATGCTAGAAGTTATTCTAAAATATTGAAGTAAAGAGGAATGATAACAAATAATTTTAGCATCTCAGTCCTGAACAAGACCTCCTAAGAATAGATCATCTAAATTATATCAATCATCATAATTAGGTGTATGAATATCAATGGCATAGGTAGGGATGACCTGGTCATCCGATGTAGTGTGATGAATGTAATACTAAGTCTGAGTTACGATAATGGGTATATCATCAAAATGTGGCTGATGGGAATGAGGCTATAAAGAAGTGGGAAGTTGAGAAATGAGATGAGATGAGATATCTAAGGTTTTAATCTTGATATTTATCTTGTCCAAGATCATTGTCATTAGAATATAAGAGGTTAAGGAGTACATTCTTGATGATTTTGAGGTGATAATTGTAACCTCAGGTGGAATTGATAGGAAAGTTAAATCATTGAGATTCATGAAATGGATTTCTTGGCAAGGGTTCAAGGTTAGGAATCTTGAATACACCGTGATCTTGGAATTGTTCAAAATTCTAAGGATTTGTGTCACCTTGAATCCTATAGATGGCTCCATTGTGAGGAAATTTAACACATTGGCAAGTGAAAGATGTAATTGCTCTCATGAAATCAATCCATGGAATACCAAGAAAAATGCTATAGGATAGAGGAAAGTTGAAGATCATAAACTTCACAAGAATAGTATTGGGTGGGATGGTGATGTTAGAGTATCTTACTCATGCTTGCTAGGCTTTAGGTATTTATGTTTACCTAGTTTTGTGTTATGTTGGGTTTAGTCCCACATTGCCTAGTTATTAATCTTGTTTTGCCTTGATTTCATTGTGATATACATGGTTATTTATTTTTTACATGATTTTTTAATACTTTTGATATCTCATTATGTGTATAATATTTGTCTTATTTAAAATTGGTTTCTTCTGAGTATATGTTGAAGCATCGATGGCTATGGTAATGGTTGTGATAATGAGCCATTCAAGAGATCTTGGTTGAAGAGTTTTGATAATTATTTCATGGTACTAGAGACACCATCTAATAGATATTACTTAGATTACTTCATTTCATTATTTTTCCTCATAATGTGTTTTGGATTTGTATTTTATTTTAGCCATAACTATGCCAAATGGATCCTAGGTTTTGTCCTTAGAAAGTCTTGATTTTCCTTTGTTATGGATACTTTCTATGCTCTTATATCATATCGTTAAGTGGCCATGGTGTCTTTCACATATTATTTATCATATATTTTTAAGATCCAAAAATTAAGGCATTAGAACATTTGAAGATAGATGTGAAGTGTTAGAAAGAAGGAGACTTTGTTTGCAGATCTGTGTTGAAGATTTTTTGTTTGTATATCTACATTGTAGCTTTGGCATCCTTTCTAGTATCCTTTTTTCTTGAGTGGTCTAAGATCTACATTGCAATAGATTAAATATCTATGTCCTTTTTTAGAATCTACTAGGACATGGTTTTTTGAAGAGGAAAAACATTACATCTGGAGGAAAGGCATTAGAAGGAAAGAGAGGATGAACATCCTTCTTTAGCAAAGATATCTTCCAAAACCTACATCAATTTTATGATCCTACATTACCTTTTTTTACTTTAACCTATGTGGCAATTGGATTCTAGTTCTACTGCATTAGAATCTTTATTATGAGATCTACATCCTTTTTATCTAGCATTGGAAGATTGATTGCATTATGTTATGCATTGGAGGAGAGAAGGGGTGATATAAGACTAGGATTGCTACTGTGTCCACCTTTGCTACAACCTCCACTTCTAACCACCATGCTAGACCTTATATTTTATTCCTCTACCCAATTAATCCACTTTGTAATTGTAGTGTTGGAATTTTTTTTATAGAATTGGAATTGGCACTATATGTGTATATTTTTTTGCATTGGTATTAAAATTGGCCTTATTTCTCACATGGAACATTGAACATGACATTGGCATTATTATTTTATGTTTTAATTGGAGAAATTAAAATGTGATTTTTTTTTCAAACTCCCACTATTTTTTGTTGCCTCTAATTGCTACTATTCAAACTGCATGTTGAGATCTCTCCTCATGGCTGTACCTAGTTTCCACTTACTATTTAATCTCTACACAATTATCTAAAAAGAGGCATAAGCTCGTTAAAATCATGGCCTTAGACTATTGTGTGGAGTGTTGTAGTTTTTTTACCTTCTTGTGGAGTATATGGTGTAGGAGAATATAGGAATTAGAGGCACATATGGATAAGTGTCTAAGTATTCCTTCATCTCTATGCTCGTGACACCTGAAAACTATCTTCTTTACTCTAAAAAAAAGACTATTAATTCATTATTATTTTTGTTATAAGATATTTTTTTAATAAAAGAAGAAGTCAAAATCACTTGCATGCACATTGAGATAACTAGTAAAGATATTTTCCCCTTTAGTTGACCTTTTTAAGTCTATGGTGAAATTTTAGTTCTAACTAGTGGTTGAATGACTATGTTTGTTGTTGATTTGGTCTCAATTTCTAGTTTTTAGTAATTTTTAATAATTTTGACCCATTTTTATGGGAAATCAAAATGCTGATAACTTTTGAATCATAACTTAGATTTGAGTTCTATTTTTTCAAAAGTGCATGCTTTTATATTATCTATCCATTCATGTCATCAAATTGTAAAAATGCACTAATTTTATAAAGTATTGAATTTTGGGGGGGGTCTATTCGCATTGGTTGTGTTGCATTATGCTTATTGCCATGTGGTGGCATATTTGCGGTGAAACATTTGATATGTTTTAATTATTTGGTGAGGTAATATTTAGTGTTTTACACATACCTTATCTATTTCAATTGTCAAAGATCGAAGGGTGAGGTCCGATCTAGTAGAAGGTCAAACCCCCACACAAGCAACACAAACTTCATTCTTACTTATTTTTTAATTGCATGTCATCATTTTTTTCACTCATGGATACATTTTTGGCTAAGTTCAATTTCCCATTATTGAGTGTGCATTGTCAATACTATGGGTTTTTCTATTCTATGGGCCCTGCATTATAATTTAGGCATGCACTATCATGGATGTATTTTTGGCTTAGTATGACATCTTTTTACATGTGCTTCATTCTATCCATTGATATTTTTTTGGTATGTTTGCATACATTATGGATATTTTTTCCATTGGCCACACACTTCCATCATCCCATGACATGTATTAGTAATTTGGCATATTGGTAATTGTGGTATGTCTCCTCGAGGCCCCTTTCATAGTGCCTCACCTTCTTCTATGGAGTCAACTCTCTGCTCCCTTATTTTTAGAGTAACTCTCTTGATGGATTATTTTATAGATTGATAGTTTACTCATTTGGAACTATTCTGGTGAAGCCCAATTTTTTCCTTGTTTCCATTTGGTTTTTTTTGTGTGAGTTATATTATACTCATAATAATTTATAAAGTGATATGGCAGGTGGTTTGTTTTTTTAGCCTTGAATACCTTCATGCATTTGTGTGCTCTATTTTGAGAACCTTTTCACTTCATAAATTTCATGTCTCTTCTATCACCACCATGGGCTACCATTTTTGAGAGACCTTTTCTATATTTTAGACACCTTTTTTTGACAGTTGATAGTCTCTTTTCTTAGAGCTATTCTAGTGTATATAATGTCATCTTATTTGGTATTTGAGTAGTGGATTTAGACCACTCACGTAGACCTTTATTTCTCCACTCCATCCATTTATCAGCATGGTGGGGTGTGATGTAAATTCCATTTCTTGTTATTAAATGTTCCTTACACATGTTTTAGGTTTTTGTATTTTCATCACCATTGACAGTCTTCTTAATTGAATCTATGATGGTGAAGCCCAGTGTTAGTTATTTTGTGATTGAGTAGTGGATTTGGAACACTCATGTAGATTGAATTATTTTATGACTTGCGAGTACTTAGAGTGAAAACTTCTTCAACATCATCTTTGGGGGGATTTCTTACTCTCTTCTTGTTTCCTCTCTTTTTTAGGGGGGCAAAGTTTTTCCAATAGGTATTCTCTCTTTTTCTCCACTTTATGAGATTTATATGTATTTTTCAATTTTGAGTGTTTTATAGATTACACCTTTGTACATGGGTATCTTATTTAGGCACTTTTTTTTTTAGAACCCATATGAGGATTGTTACTTGAATCCATGGCCTTTTTGGTGATTCTTACAGAGACACCAGTGTGGCATCCCCACTATTATTTGTGATCACTTTTCACTATCATGTTGGATGGTATTCAAGTGATGCTTCCTTGGGTTCATCGTTTTACCTACTACTTTAGAGTGTAGTGTTTATGTTCAATGATCCTTATATTCAATAAAATTTCTACTTTGACTTGGTAGTTACAATGACTCAACATCCATGTACTCCATCATATGGATTGGAATCCATAGGGACACATGACCTCATACTACGTACTCTATTTTTATCCCCTAGTTTCACTTGAGGGGGGGGGGTGTTAGACTATCTTACTCATGCTTTCTAGGCTCTAGGTATTTGTGTTTACCTAGTTTTGTCTTATGTGGGGTTTAGTCCCACATTACCTAGTTTAACCTACATCTTATTTTGCCTTACCTATATAAGCAAGTGATTTAATTGTAATATACATTCTTATTTATGCTTTACATATTTTTATAATACTTTACATATCTCATTATGTGTATAATAATTGTCTTGTTTACAATTGGTTTCTTCTAAGTATATGATAAAGCATCAATGGTTATGGTAATGAGCCATTGAAGAGATCTTAGATGAAGACTTTTGATAAATATTTGAGGTGATAGGGAGACACATAGAACCTAAATGAGGCATTTGCCTTCAATTATAGCCTTGGTATGTGTTGTGTGTGGACTTAAGATTGCATTTAAAATATCCAAAGGTTTTTATAAAATCGAGAGAGGAAACATAAGTTCCTAAACCCTCATCAATCAAAGCATGCTTCACTTAGATATCACCAATTTGGACACTAATAAAGAGAGAAGGATCATTTACATGAAGCAAAATCTTACTGGGGATCATTGAAGAAATGGGGAATTTGAGGGAAAAAGAAGTTTCTATTATTTCATTAACATGTATGGACATCTCTATGCACTATTATAAAATGCTATCTTCTAATCTAGATAAGGTGGCTTTATGTCCTCCTAGGGGAGGATGAGGGATGTTAATTTTGAACAAAAGCTACATAAGAAAATTATGATGCCATGGAGAGGTCCGCATAAGTTCAAGAAAGGGGATTTGAGATGGGAGATTAGTGAGTTATGTAAGATGATCTCACTCATCATAACCCATAAATGGAATATTAGAAAGAGGTCCATAGTGTTGGAGGATTTCCTTGAAAGGAACATCCAAAGTTCATGTGAATTTATGTTGATAAGAGGTGAAAGGATTAATTTGATGATAATTTTGTTTATTGTATTGAGAATATGGGGTGGTTAATGTAGGTTTGGTTTGAGATAGATTAGAAGTGTTGATATAAGTTTAAGTATCATTAGTGATGGGTAAAGAGGTTGGAAGAATGGTATAAATGGTATGAGAAGTGTTATCCAAAGGATTTTTTGGAATTGGTTCATCAAAATATATAAGGTATTCTTTCCCCAACTCTGTTAAGTGAGTTGGAGAAGAGTCTTGGATAACATGAAATGTATGAGGTAGTTGAGGAGTGTGGATGGGATGAGGATCAATGAAGGAAACCACCCTTCACATATTAGTCATATTGATCATGTTATCTTAAATATTGGGTTAAAGAAGACTATCAAAATTATTGGTAGAATGGGTATTCTTATATTGGTTATCTTGGTGATTTGGAAGAGGATTTGTATAGATGGCCAAATGAGAATTAACCTAATTTAAAGCTCAAGACTTAGTTTGTGTTTCATGGGATTTGAAGGAAATGTAATAGGCTTATTGACATTTATGAATGATAAAATCATGATAAAAATTAGTATCTATAAGGAAATCCATGGCCAAATTATGAATTTTCCTACAAGTCTCATGATAATGATCCTAACTAGCATGAAACAAAAAAAAATTTATTGGGATCATACCAAGATTTTATGGGGTGAGTGGGATCAAGTTATTATAGAAGAGTCTTTGGTAAACATTTTTGTAATTATACTAATGATAAATTTTTATGAACATTGATGTTATTTGTTAGAGATAAATGAATATTAGTGATGTGGTTAGGAGGGGAAACTTGTTCCAGAGTTTGGTTAGGAACAATAGTTTGAATAGTATGAATGTTATCATAAAAATTGGTGACACCATAATTTTTAACATGATGATTCTTATTTTTTATTAACATATTAGCACCCATATAAGGTTAGGATGGATATAATTAACACATGATTAAATATTTATGCTTATCTTGGTTAATGTCCTATTCCAAAGTATATGAAGAGAGAGTCCATACCTGATATTATAATTTGGGAAAAAGAGCATTAGTAAATAGATGAAATAGGTTGTCATGTACCATATTATGTTCAAATTTTTTAAACAATTTCTTATATAATTTGATGAAATATTATGTAGTTTCACTCTCAATCTATTTATAATTAATAAAATAGGCCAAGGTATTCTCAGGGAGATCACTAGTTTAAAACTCTTAAACTAGATCATTAACTAAATCTTCCAAATTAGTGATGGAATGATATTTGAGTTAGTTATACCAATTTAAATCATCACTCATGAGAGTGTTCAATAATAAATTAGTATTGGTAAAGGTATTTATCTTGACCCAATCTTTATATAGATTTCCAAATGTTTTTAAGTGAAGAGTAGGATATGTTGATCCATTGTAAGTAATGGTAGGGGTGATACCTCCTATGTTGATATTAGAAATTTTAGATGTAAGAGGTTCATTTTGAAGGTGCTTGATTTTTTTATTAACAAGAGGAGGTTGAGGGATAAAATTTCCATGGGAATCCTAAAGAGGAGGTGGGGGATCATTATGGTTATACATGCCCCACATAATTTATTGAGGGTGGGTTTGAAGATGGATAAGATGATTGTAAATTTGTATCATTTGATTTGAGTTATTATCTTGGAAAGCATTCACTGATTAATAGTTTTTAATAGAATTTGATGGGTTTGATTGGTATTATTGGCATTATGTGAATCATTGGAATTAGTAGTAGTGGTTTGGGTACCACCATGGGTATTATTAGTAGTTTGAGAAGAATTGTTAGTGATTGAGGCACTAGTATCATGATTTGATTTTGTGGAAAAAGATGTACTAGTATATGGATGAAAAGAAGTGGCACTAGAGGCATGATTAACATGGGTATTAAATGATGCACTAGTGGAATAATTAAGAAGATTGGGTCTTGTAAGGGGCCCACTAGATGTAGAACAAGCCAAGTTAGTATATATACTAGGCATGGAGGTGGAGGAAATCAAAGAGGAAGATGCCATGGTATGAAAAGGGGTCAAAATAGAGGGAAGAGGTTGAGAAGCAAAGACAATACTATCTCTAAATCTATGTGATAATGTGGGAGAAGGTAAATGAGGCTTTTTGACTTGACCACTTATCATGAGGTGGTAAATAATAGAAGGATATTTTCCTTTAATGTTAAGGAAACTCATTGGTGAAGAAGATCATTTCTTGGGTATACTCTAATTTAGGTTGATCTTCATATGAGAAGAGGGGATTTTGAAGTGAATAAGAACAAGGAGGGGTCCCATAGTCTTTAGTGAGAGTGGATACATGCACATTTCTTTCATATAAGGTAGGATCCATAAGATGATTATGAGAGAACCCATTTGGGTTGATAAAACTCATCATATATGTGGAATTAAACTTAGTGTTGTATTTAAACAAGTTCATGATGAAGGAGAGGGATTAAGGAAGGTAAAGTTGATTGAAAAGAAAATAGATAAAAAAATATAGATAAGAATATAGAGTTGACTAGGTTGACTTAGTATTATAAATAGGGTAAAAGATAGTCTAATAAGGATACATAGTTGGCCAGGTTGACTTAGTATTTAACATATTGGTAGATAGGAGTACTAGGTTAACTAGGTCAACTTAGTACTACAAATAGCAGAAAATATAGTCTAATAAAGATCCAAAGTCAACTAGATCAACTTAATACTATAACATAATTAGGAAAAAAGAGTATTGGGTCGACTAGGTTGACTTAGTACTATAGACAGTGAAAAAGATAGTTTGTAAAAGACTATGTCAAATAGAATAATAGTGTGCTAAAAATAGGGAAAGTTTTTATCATGCAATAAAAGAAAGAAATGGTAGAAACACATAAATAATTGGATTAAAGAGAATGATCTAATTGGGTCACATGACATAAAACCTTGCACCAACACTAGCCAATGGAAGTTTTTGAAATACAACATATAATGATTAGAGAGCGAATAATCAAATAAAAAGTAAATTCTAACTAAATGGTTAGCCTAAGTGTTATTATATTATTATAAATTTTTGTTTTAAGTGTGATAGGGAATTTGGTTGAAAATATGAAACTAAAAATAAATCCATGGATGGTTTCAAGATGTTTAGGCTAAAAGGGATCTATGTTGGCAATGGTACTAGCTTGGTATTTGGGTGTATCCCCTCACTTCACAATACTATAGTGATAAGGGTGTTAGGTTATTTGAAAATATATACCATTAACCACATGTTTATACTTAGATAGAAAACTAAGTCAGCTTCCCCCTTGGTGATGAAATCCAAGTAGGTAGGCCTTGGGTAGATGAATTTTAAATGCATTTTGAATATTGTTTAATTTGGTAGTGCGTGCAAAAAGATAAAAATAGTAAAACTAAATAGTATTTTGAAAAACCACCTAATTGGACTATGTGAGCTACTCTAAGCATGCAGATATCTAAAAATAAAAGTGTGAATTAATTACTAACATATAGTTATTGATACCCAAATAAAAATGGTATAGATTCATTTTAAACAACATTATATGCAAAAATTATAAAATAGAGTCGATTGAGTCACTACTATTATGTAGAATCAATAGTATTTAAGAACTAAGTAGACTAGGTTGACTTAGTATTTTAGATAGAAGATAGGCTACAAATTTTTTTTGACCAGGTTGACCTAGTTTGCTATAGGATTATAGTTTTAAAGACTACAAACTTGTACCAAAAAGAAACGTAACTAAGTACTAAATTTATAGAGAGAGAAAGAGAGGAACCTTGGTGGGTTAAAAGATGATTAAGATTGAAAATTTTCTATTAAAGTGCCTTGAATGTTGCTTGCAAGTTTTTCCAACTAAGGTAACTAGGTTAACCTATTTTTATAAAAGCCTATTTACTGAAGCCTATTAAAATGACTAGTTGACCTAGTCGATATAGTTTGTTATCTGGATCCTGATTGGAAGACTAAGTCAATCTACATGACTTAGTTTGTTATTTTGGATGTTGACTAGAAGACTAAGTCAACATGTTTGATATAGTCTACTATTATATAATTGAATAAGAGTAATATGTCAACTTGTTTGATCTAATAACCTATATTTGATGAAGACTTGCACTAAAAAAACAAAGTTTTTTTGATGCAATTGTGTCTTAAACTTGTGCATAGAAGTTAGAACTATACAGGTCTAGTTGACCTAGTATCACAAATGTAGAAAAATAATAAAATGATAGAAATGAAAAGCATGAAATAAAACTATTAAGGGTTAAATTCATGCTAGCTTCACTAGAATGTATGAAATGGGAAATACAAAAGATCTATAAACCAATCCTAGCTTAGAAAAGATAGATTATACTTACACTTTTGATTAGGGATACATAGATAATTAGGGTTATGACCAATATGGACCTATTAAACCTAATTAAGGTATCCATTACCATAATAATAACACTAGGTATGTTTTCAAAGCCTTTAGTCATGAAAAACTATGTAATAAGCCTAACTAGGTCTTATGATTTCATATTCACTAAACTAATAACAATGAAAGAAAAATATAATCTAGTGATCACCAAATCTTGTGGCACAAAGTGGGGGTAATAAAAATTATAACTAAACATTCATAGAATAAACATACTCATGTAAATGTATATGGAATCCTAATTCATGGAATAGAAGTGAAAATGCATATCTATCTACTCTTATAAATTAGGAACAAAGCTAGGAATACTTACCTGTGAAGATGAACTTGATGAACCTCAATCTCTCCCTTAGCCAAATTTATTTGCAAGAGGTTGTTGTGGTATGTAAGGATTATAAGGATAAATTATCTCTAGGCTACATAACTTATCAATTCATCCAAAAGACTTATCCATAAGACAAGATCTATATCTCCAAAGAAAGTATGAAGCCCTAAGCTTACTCTTCAATTAGAATGGTGGATAAGTAGATACCCAATATATCTTACTTCCTCTTTTATTCTCTTAGAAATGGGAATTTTTTTATGTTTATATAGGTGGATCTAACCCTAAACCTTTCTAAAATGTTTGACTGACAAGGTCAACCTGGTCGACCTAGTATTGTAATTGACAAAAAACTATGTCATGGACTAGGTTAGCCAGTGGCTGACTTAGACCCTAATAAGTTTTTTTGATAATAATATAAGTTTTATTTGGTATACATATTCATTTAAACTATCAAAAAGGGGTGTAGGTTAGGAAAAGGGAAAATTTAAGTGGTAAATGACTAGAAGAGTCTACAAAATGGGAGGCAAAGCTTATGGGGATGGTTTTTAGGAGGAAAGTGTGTAGATAGAAAGTGGAGAAAGGGATAATAATACCAAGAAGCACCAATGGTATACCCACCCCATCCTGGTGCATCCCTTAAGTCATGCACTCAGAGAGATTGAGACTCAATGGTTTCTTATAAGATAAAGAGTGTCAATAATTGATAAAAATTTGAAAATATTATGTGTATATAGTATGAGCTCCATGGAAAAACAATGAAACCCTAAGTAATATAGGGTAAATATATTCATATTAGAAGGTGATAAGGAATCAATGACCTAGTTCTTTTCTCTAGGGATAGAGATGACATTGAAGGAATTAAATGTTTCCATTAGATCCCACACTCGATGCTTATATTTTATAAGTAAGATAAATTGATTTAAAACCTACTTATGACTTGGTTGACCACTAATTTAGAGTTCCCAAACACTCTTAATTATTTAACCTTACGTTTTATGGAAAATTTTAGGATTAGGATTAAGGCTTCACATTTTTTGAGGTTATTCATACAAGGTAATTGTAGCCTATAGGCATCCAAGTGTTTTTTACTTGTGGGTAGATTAATAGAATCCCAACCTTAAAACCTTACTTGGAATGAGCCCCATCAAAGTATAGGGACCATAAGCCTAATGATTTTGGAACTTCATCAATATTTCCCTTCACATGTTCTATAAATTCCAATGTCAAAAAATATTATGTTTATTTTCTCATTTATGACATTATATTATGTGATCATGTGCTTCATTTGAGGTTCCTTATCAATATGGATCAATTTGGCTACACCTATCCAAATTAGTCACATATGTGAGAAGTCTATCACCATATACTTGTTTAAGATTTTTGACTAATCCTTGTTGAGTAGCATCCCATATGCTTTGCAAATATCTACTACATGAATATCCATGAATTATTGGACTCCATGTTCATATTATGATTACATATATACATTCAAGAGTTCAAATATCACCTTGAATTCAAAATCATCTAGTTATACTACTATTTTATTAAATTTGATAGGGGTTAGTCCTTAATTTTCGTAAATTCTAGTAGGTGTGACATTTTCATAGACTCCCAAATTTTCTATGAAACCATGTAAGTTGTTCTTGAATAGTTAGTCTATGAGGAGGAAAGGAAGAAACTCAACTTTGTTGTTATGTACTATTACATTAGTGTGCACATTATTTTTCTTAGGTTAGGTCAATTTTTATATTAAATATTTTAGGGGGATATAACTTTGCTCAGTGATCTAGGATATATCATACAACATGATTTTTGATTTGATATTTTTAATATCATATAGTATGTTTTAGCTAGTTATGATAGGAATAAATTTTAATTCTACAAAAGGTTTGGGGTCATTGGCCTATGGAGGTGGAGGATCATTTTTTATTTAGGATTAGGATGTGTCACATAATTATTTAGAGGAGTAAAAATAATGAGGGGTTGCTTTTATGTTTGACTCCTAAGAGCCTAATTATTTAGTTTATACTGATATAAAGTATTGACCTTATTAGTGATCTCTCTATGTTTGATGTCTTCTTGAATAGGGAAATCAAGTGTGTCCAATACCATGGTATTACTTGGAGGTCTCGATGTACTAAGGATATTATATGGGTTGGAGACATTCTAGTGGTTAGGAACAACCTCATATCTTTTTTTATCTTTTTAGATAATATCAAAAGCATTATAGAACTCAATGCAATCTATCTCTCCATGATGGGCAATGTTATACACTCGACACTAGTTTGGTGAGGCAAAATCATAGAAATTAAGCTCAAGTGGATTTTTAGGTGAAGGCTTTGTTTAGATATTAGTGTGATTAAAGTTTTAGTTATATATTTAGTAGGTAAAATTCTTATTGGAGCTTTCCCCACAAGAATTCTAAACCTGCCTTCAAAGGCCTAGGATTTAATTACTAATATTTTTTACCATACATTATACAACATCTAACACATTATTGGTATAATCTTGTGGTATACTCTAGATTTTGTTTACAATAATGACTAATACTTGATTATGAGCTTTTGGGACTAGTTCACCATCTACTAAGCCAAGGAAGCCTAAGTGTTGGTTAAGTGTAACATGTATTAAAGTAAGTTAGTTGATAATTAACATAGGATGTGGCATTGGTACATTATATTTGGTATTAAGGATAGGGTTTAAGGCTATAAAATTTTAAATTATGTTTGGGATTGATACCATCATTTGGCCTTGGGGGTTTAGTTGCATATCCACCTTGATGGATTCATTGTATGCAAGTGGTAAATACACTATAAGTAGATTTATGAATAATAAAATAATAGTCTAAGGGTCTAAAGCATTTTTATACATATCCAAATGTAGTTGGTCATTTACTATATATAGTGTAGTGACCTGACTATTCATCTTTTAAAACCTAGTATCGAATGTCTTGATGATCTCATTCATTTCTCTTCCTATTAATGAGTAATTGGTATAAGACACTAGGGTTAATAACTTGACTAAATTAGGTTAGGAAGGTGTTATTAAATTGGTCCCATATTGAAATGGAGCTATCAAGTAGGTTTTAAAAATGGTCATAAGTAATGCCCATTAGGGTGACTAGGAAGAGCCTAAAGGATACATATTCATTCTCAATGTTCATGATTCTAAGAAATATTTTATATTAATTCACATCATTTTCAATAGTTCATCCCCAAATGGGTGTAAACCATGGAATATATTCCTTTGAGTTTTTGGGTAGGTTGTGGACAACTCTAGGAACATTAATGGAAGATATAGCTAGCTAAGACATGGATATAGGGTTGGCCATGAATATTTGTTTGTTTAGAATAGAGTGAGTATATGAAATATATGGGGTTACAATATTTCTTATTATTTATCAACTAGACCTACTTATCCTATGAAATTGTAGTGATGGTATTAAAAATTTACCTAGACTAGACTAGATCTAGTGGTATGTATAGGAGTCTTTAGGTTGTTCTTGGTTCAAATGGTGGTCTTAAGTATTTATGTGTGAAGGACTCCATTCTAGCTCCAATTTTCCCTGTTAGGACCTCAAAATGTAATTATTGAACTAAGTATGCTAAAAAATATAGAGAGTTAAGGGTATTTTACCTTCTCATTTTAAATCTAATGTTGGTGTAGTCTAGGTCATAAATTATGGGTTTTGGGATCCATTATGTAGCCTACTTGGAAATATAATTTGAAATATGAATTGTTACTACCAAAATATTAACCTTGTTTAAACACACTTACTAACATAACAATCCATTATGTCAAAAAACTCATCAGTACAAGAAGTTTGATTTAAAGTGCTAAATAAAGATAAAAAATGGGGGAAAGGGCAAGGAATAAAGATAAGTTTTCTTGGGTGAGTATGGAGACATCTCTATGAACCTAACTATGATTTTACCATGTATGTCAAGTTTCACAACAGTACAAACTTCATCCATACAAGGAAAGGAATAAAAGGAAGCATCATATGTTTAGTTATTATAGTTTTATTCCATAGATAAATACTTATAATATTGTTGTTAATACACATAAGCTTATAATTGATTTAAAATAATAAGAGAAAACATATGATTTAATTATAATATCATATAACTCATCCTAATTAGACACATGCATAAAATATAGACTCATAGCCTACTATTTTATATCAAATTTATCCATTTTCACCATAAATATTAGAAGGAATCCATAAATTAGACATAACATAATTAAATGAAACCCAAAATAATGTAAAAATATAAGTATCTTATTTGTTTGTGCCTTTTATTACAAAGTTTTTGACTCAAAACAATACTATAAAGTAACATTTATAGAAAAGAGTGGAGATCTACCACCTATTTTGCATGGAATCCCACTTCAAGACATCATAGCTAATTTTTTACAATATTACAAAAATATGCCCCAAAAGAGACAAAATAAGAGAGACCCATAAAACATGACAAGTACATTCCCATTTGGGAATCTGAGAGAAAAAAATAAGATCATCAACTAAAGCTCAAAGGGGGACTCCTTCCAAATTTATCTAGGTTCCTTGCTAAACTATTAGTTATTGTGTAATTAGATTTATTTATCTATCAAGTTTGGGTAGGTTGATAGGTGATTCCCTAAATAAAACCTTGACCTACATAAAATTTTTAACATGTGCCCTTTCAAGGGCCTCAATAAAAGTGTTGACTACATTAAATTAGCTAATGTTGGTTGTAGATTTCATGGTAAGATCCATATTATCCTAGGATCCATCCTTATTAGCCTTTACCACCATCTTCATCATGGTTATTTTAAAGTGTTAGAGGTGGATTCCAAACTTAGTTTTGATAATCAAAGTTTCATTAGGATGGAAGATAAAAATTATGCTCATATCCTTGAAGTAAGTAAGGATTTGGTAACTAATTTTATCTAAGGGACCAATGGCTAATTCAATGCACTTGAACTAATCATTAAGTGCAATTATCATTCTCCATACAAATGTATGATATAAGCTGAGGTCTATGAGGGACATGATTATGAGCTTAGGGAACATCACCTTGTTGATTATCACTATCATCCTATTACATTTATTATCTATCCTTATAATTGGTATACGTAATTATGTGCCCTTTGGTCTAGCATATTTTTATCTGAAATAACTCCATATTCATCTCCCAAGGTTGTAAATAATTCTAAAAGTGTGGTCTCAACCTTTAAAATTAGGCCTAGTGGGAATGAGATCTTGACATAGGACTCTAAGGTCTTTACTTGCTCTTTAAGGTCCTCCCTGAGATTTTAAGTTAGTTCATTTTTGGCTCAGACCACAAAGATCAGGTCCTCTATAGTTTTATTATCTATAGTGTGGGTACTTTTATTCATAAGAGACAATAGGTCCTACTTTGTCCTTTATATAATAGGGTCTCCATCTTTTGTGAAGGTTTGGGTCATCACCATCCTTATCCTCGTAAAATAGTTATAAAATTAGAGCTATATGTCTAGGTCCTCAAGGTAGACCATCTTAGGTCTCTATGATCCTTGAACTTATAAGAGAATAATCCAACCTTGTACCTCTATTAGACTAAAGGATATTTAATATGAGGTAGTATGGGTGGTAGAATATGAAGTGAATGGAAAAGGCATCAATGGAGGTGGTAAAAATATATGAGGGACATAAAATGGGATAGAAGATGGAGTGGGAAGCATGACTATAAATGGAGGGTGGCTAAGGGAGCTACACATGAGAACAAGCATGATCTCATTTGGTCTTTAGTCATATAGATTTGGTGACCAATGACACCTAGGAGCTGAGTATTCATCCTTAAGGATGAAATGGGCATATTAAATCCAATTCCCTAGGGAACATGTGTGAGAGAGGGGGATGCATAATATGATGTTTCAAGTGTAAGAGGAGGTTGTATTGATGGTTTGGGGGTAATAAAATTTTGGCACTTGCTAGGCTTATATTGATGGATTTTTTATTTTGATATTACACTTGGATGAGTGGATATAGAAGGACTTCAAGGTGTAAAAATGTGCCTAGTGTATACCCTACTAACACCCAAAGTTAGTAGGTTTCCCATGGTTATGGAAGTTGAAATCATTGGATCACTATAGGTTTAAAAACTAGGGGAGACATATGCACTTGAAATAAAATTAATTATAAGGATAACAAAATCAATGTGAGGAACCAAACTTGTAGGAGAAACTATGAGAATAAGGATAAAAAAAATAGAGCACTAGTGGATACCAGACTAATAACAATGGCAAGCCCAAGAATGATTATAGGAGTGGGTCATGTTAGTACAACAAAAAATTTATGGGGATGAAAAATAGGAGCATCATGAGCTAAAAAATTCAATGAAATAGGGGAAACTTGAGAAGAAATTGCATGGGAATGTTGAACCTAGGTTATAAAACTAGGAGGGATTGTAGATTTATACCTTGATATACTTAAGTTTGGAGTCGAATGATCTATGGATTCTAGAGGTTGAGCTCAAAGGGAATTATATTAAGACTTAAATCTAGTATAGAAATTAAGGGCATGTGTACCATTATTTTCGCATATTTAGGAGGTATTTGTAGGTGAAATTGATATAGAAATTAATGGATTGGATGTTACATGGAACCCTTGGGAGAGCCTCCTACTAGTTGATATGAATTCAACATAAGGTTGTGGATGATTGGGCCTCTCCTCCAACACAAGCCTATGTTATGTATATTAATACTTAAGGAGTTGTGTTTCTTCAATCTTGTTAATGACATCAACATCACTGGTAGGGTTGAGATGGAAGGCATCATACAAGTGGAAAACATGGTGGCAATTAGTTTTTATCCTAGCTTGATATTTTTCCACAAGAGCCTTCACCCTATTTTGAGTATTACATTACTTATTCTCATCAAGGGGGAGGTTAAATGAGTCTTAATGCATAGACACACCCTAAAAATAAGGAATTCTTTTATATTCATGGCATCTTATGCTGATGGGGAGTGGGGAATATGACTTATGTCTCCTACCAAGGCTAAAGATGGATATGTCATTAATGAGCTAGAAAGTGATCTCTTGTTATGCTAACATGTTCAATATAATTTAGGGTAACTCTAATATATCTCCCCAAATACCTTTTACCCTAATGACCATATGGTCTCAGTAGTACCAATAGGCTCATATGGCTAGGATGGATGCCTTCATATATTTTAATAATTTTGGCATGGGATTCTCATTAATATCTAGATACATAGGGGATATAAATTGTCAAAAATGTTTCTAATGTGATTCCTAAGGTGGTGGATATATACTTTTTATTAGAGAACATGAAAAAGGGAGATTTTAGACCTCTAATAAGGCAATACAATGCTTTTAAAATCAATGATGACACATTTAGTGTCAACCAAATAAGACATAATGTATAAATCTCCCCTGAAATGATCCCTAAGGAATTGATGAGATATGATTTCCTCAAGAGATGGAATCTACTTACCTTTCAATATGATGCTAAGTATAGGAACTCGATACTTATTCACATGAACAATGTCACTTGCCTTGTATAAATGGTTGAGAAACAACATGCTAAATTAAAATCTTTCTATAAAAGTCTTTATGGCATAAGATTTGACATCCTCCTTATTCACGTAGTGTTTTTTATCCTCAACTAAATCATGTAAAGTTTTATATACATCATGTATCATCATCCACCTTATTGTAACCTCTTATTCATATGGGATCTCATACTAAAGGAGACTGTAGTATACCTTTAAATTATCCCCAAAGATGTCTAAAATTCATAGTTCACTACTGGGAAAGTGGATAATGTCATTGGTGGATTTAGATATCTTTATTAGGTTTCCAAAAATATCTATGTAGGGGAAAATTTAGGACTAGCAGTATCTTTGTAGAGGCCCAACTTTCTAAGTTTAATGAGCACATTAACAAATTCAATATCATCATCCTTAGGCTCATATTTACTATTGGGATTCTATATGTCTTCAATTTCCTTGAATATATAATTGTTGTGCTTGTACTACATGATCCCTTGGAGGAATGTGGTGTCCCTTAACTCTTACTATAGCTTAGGTTTGGAGGTAGAAGTTGTTATTTCCTACTTAATCTTACAATACTTCTATTATTCTCCTATAAATTGCTCTCTTGCATGTAGGATTATACAAAGATATGCCTCATGATATTTCAAGGATACTTAAGTAGAATTTTCATAGTAATTTAGATAATAGATAAATATGAGCTCAATTTTGATGGTACCTTATAGGGATATGAAATATATATATATATATATATATATATATATACAATATTGGAAATGAGGACTCATGCCATGCAAATTGATATATAAGTTGATGGCTTAATTTTTAATTAGTCATTTAGTTTTTTTCTTAGATTTTATTTTTATGAAAAAATCTTTAATTAATGGATTAACTATCATATCTTTAAATGGAATGCCTAATTATGCAAACTAATCATTATATTCTCTCATCGTGATGATGATTCATGGAGTGTGAGCTAAAACATTGATTTAAAAAATATAACATAGTTTTATCTAGAAATATTTACAATTTATGTTTTAATTAGACCAGAATTTAGAGATGGGACTTGTCCATGTGTCAAATTATAATCTACCCAAATGGGATAATAAATTCAAAAAGCATGGTGGGCCAGCACCAAGTTTTAGACCTTGTGGCACCTGTGAGCATTTGGAGTTGGCTAAGTATCACTTATGTAGATTATAAATTTGAGAGAGGTTAGTGTATCCATTAACTACTAAAAAACTTGAATAACTATCATCTCAAGCTTAATCCCTAGGTTGAACTATGTGGAAAATAAGCAATAAATGCACATTAAAAGACAAAAACAACATTTATACCTCCTTAGAAGATTTGCTTGAGAACTTATTTGAAGAGGTTGAGTTCAGCTTGTAGGATATGGAGTCTTTGTAAATGCTTGATTTCAAATGTGGGAATCACCTCTCCTTGTATACACTTGATTCTTGGGTTGGCTTGGTATGATAATTGGTTGAGATCCTTGTATAATTTGATAGAGTAAGTTCGCATGAAGAAGCTTGTCTATAATGGCTAAAAGACCTTGTACTTATAGACTATTTGGATGTTTGTAATTTATTTATCTAAGATAAAGATCAATGGTGGATGATGAGTCCTCAAACTCATGATCACACACATGTATCATGTAAGGTATGTCATTTAAGACCTTTTTGGTGAGTGGAAGGCATGTTAGAAGAGAAGTGTAGTCATTAATCCTCTTAGAGTTTTTAAGAGGGTTGTAAGAGATTTATTTCACTCCTCTTTCCCATAAAATTATTTTAGTGACATCACCTACATGAGGCAAAAATTCAATTTTGATTTTAGGAAAATAATTCTAAATTGATGGAATTTTCCATTATAAGAATGATTAGGCTAATTAATGAAGGTGATTCATTGGTAATTATAAGAATTGAAACATTTACAATATTATTCAATCAAATATTCATTTAATTATACTATAATAACACCTGTAAATGGTTAGTTTGATTCAATAATAAATAGATAAGAGTAATGATGCAATATGATCCATTACCCTAATCAATGATGTGTCATTGTGATTTTGGGTTAAAATGATAGTTGTGTGGATAAATTAGGTCCATTGGTGATTTTTGGTTAAATTTTCATGTGAATAAGGTAAGTTTACATTTATTTAATCTTATACACATAAGTGAATAAAATTAAATGTCTATATTTTATCTTTATTTAAGGAGTTGCAAGACACTATGAATAATAAGTTCTTTTCAAAGAATGAAAAAGTCATTAATAATAAATTTTATAATGCTTGAAAAATGATGTCTTCAATCCTATTTTATAAATTACAATTCAATAAACTTATATTTATTCCCTAAAGGGAACTTGAATAGCCTTGGATGCCCCCTTGAAGGGATGGTCAGGGAAGAATTGAAAATGGATGGGCCCTTGAAATGAAGGAAATTCCTATTTGTAGGCAAAAGAGGCCAATAAAAATAGGAATATTTAAGAAAATGATATGGAAAATGGTCAAGGGTAGCCAAAAATAGACATCTAAAGAAAAATATAATGGTTGGATATGATGTTATGTATTGAAAATGTGATACTCTTGGCCATGTGATATGGATATCTAATCATTATTAATAAATGACTATGAATTTTTGTATATGCTCATTTGTTGATATGTATCATGAGTATCATATAAATTAGTCATAGGATTCAATGATATGGTTTTAAGATAGTAAACAAGGAGATATTTTGTTGTAACATTGAGTTTAAGACTTCCAATACTTGATTTATTTGTAACACCTAATGGTATACACCATTATATAAAACACCATGATGGCCAAACTTCAATGTGCATAAGGATTGACCCCTAATTTAGTGGAAAATTGACAAAAATGTGCCAATGATAAAAAACATGATGATGATGTTGTCATATTCTAATGGATGTACTCAAGTACAACTACATGATAGGAAGCACCATGATGATGACATTATTGGCATAATGGATTGAGTCAAGAGGATAGTAAAAATAATAATAAATAAGAAAGCAAATAATCAAGAAACCAAAAATAAAATCAAACACACCAATAACAATAAAAAAATCATCTTTGAGAAACACACAAACACACCATAAAAATAAGTAATTAGTGAATCATTTATGCATGTGTGAATGGGAGGCATTAATCTTGGATATTTTACCCCTAATAACTAGAGGGAAATTAGTAGGACAATATGGAAACTTGGACAAAATGGGGGAATAAAAGAAAAAAAGGGTGGTTGAGTTGTCACCAAATGCCCCATTCAAGTAAACACTACCGACATAGTCTAATGAACTTTAGGCCAAATTTAGTTCTCCTAGGGATGTGGAAATAAATAAAAATAATGAAAAGTTAGATATTTGATTATAGAGGAAGAATATGACAATTTATACTCACAAAATGGAGAGAGAACTTAAATAAATTAGGGAAAATGGAATGGTAATAATATTAGCTGAGCTGACCCAAGATGCCCCATGAATCCAAGCACTAATTATATAGTCTATGTGGACCTCTGATCAATGTAGTTCTCCCAAAAATGGGAGGGTAAAGAAAGAATGAAAATGGTAAACTATATATGTTTATGGTTGGATACAAGGTTCCCACCTGATAAATGCATAAAATCATGCCATCTAGAATAGATCCAAAGGCCACTAGTAAATAGGATGACAAAATAAGTAAAGATTTTGTGGATTTATATCTCTTGTGGAGATTTAAAGGCCTTTTTTGAACTTTTTTTATTTTTATGTTATTTATGTTATTTTCAAAATTTTAGTTTTTTTCATGTTTTGAATGTTTTGGGATTTTTGTCATCTTAACTCAATGGAGGATTATGAGATGTAGAATGTTTTAACTCATAAAATGGTGAGGGTGTGGCTTAGGTTACTCATAAAATGAAGATAGTGTGGCTTAGGTTGCTAAAAAAATGGTGATATTATGGCTTAGTTTACTTGAAAAATAGTAAGATTATGGATTAGGTTCTCAAATAATGGTGAGATCATAGATTGAGTATAGTTTAGGTTGCTCACAAAATAGTGAGATCATGGCTCAGGATTCTCACAAAATTAAGAAAATGTGGCTTAGGTTGTTCACAAAATAGTGAGAGTGTGTCTTAGGTTTCTCAAAAAATGGTGAGAGTGTGGGAAAAGGGGTGACCAAGCTGACCTCAAAAAATGAGTTCTACCTATATATTCCATATGGACCTCAGGTCAATGTAGTTCCACCTATAATGGAAGATACTATGAATAAATAATAGGGTGAGAAATAGGAATGGAAAATGAACATAAAAAATGGTACAATATTTAACAAGAGATGAAATATTTAATTAAAAGACCATAATACATGTAAATAATGTGTAAGCTACTATGAGATAATGCCTATCCTAGATGCATTTATGGTGACCAAATCTAAATAATCTACTTGAAATTTTATCTGAATTTTATGATCTAAAATTATATTTTGTACCTATGAACTAGAATCAAGAGTAGGATTGGTAATATGACAAGGAAATAAGATCATGGTAGATTGAATAAATATAAATAGGTTAAAAGGAGGGTTTTATTAGGTCACAACCCCAAGCAAGGGTCCTCATAGATAATGTTCAGTCAAATCAAGTGTAAAAATGCTTGAGATGTATAATATTTATGGACTAATCCATCTCTTCACCATATGATGTTGCCAATTTATATGCCCTAGATCCATAGTTAGCTATGTTGATGAATGTGCCCAACTAGTTAGGCTCAAACTTTCCCTTCTTTTCATAGCCATCATTGGTATTATTCTAGTTTTCTTTTAGGACCAGGTTACCACATTCAAAGTCTTTATGTTTGATATGCTTATTGTAGCTACAACGTAACCTTTTATGGTATACCTAGAGATTATTCAAATTACCTACCCATTTTTAATCAAGTAGTTATAATTTTTGAAGTTGAGATAATATGTATTCTTCTTCATCAATGATATCCTACAATGAAATATGCAAGGAAGGTAACTCAATCATGATAGGGATAATAACTTTAGTGACATAAACAAGGGATTATAGTGTGGCTCTTATTAGGTTCTAGGTATTGGTATGGTAGGCCCAAAGGTTAGGAAATAGTTACAAATACAAATCATAGCCAAAATTATTAATAGTATTTTTAAGGATTTAGACCAAGGTTTTATTAGATGATTTGAATTGGCCATTGCTTTGAGGAAAGTAAGTAGTTGAAAAGTATTGCTTGATATGGTATTTAGCACAAAGGGATTTGACATCCTTATTTTTAAAGCACCCACCATTATCATAAATGCGGTTAGAGGGAGTGAAAAAGTGGATAATGAGATGATTCAAGATGAATTTAGAAATCTATTTACTAGTTATATAAGTGAGTGGAATGGCTTCAACCCACTTTGTAAAATATTCAATTATATTGAGATATGTTTATGGTCAGATAAATAAGCAAGATTTATTTTACCTATGATATAAAATACCCATGTTTAAAATGGCCATATCATAGTTATCACCACTGAGTTGATGTATGAATGAAATTAGAATGCTTTTGGCAAGCCACACACTTTTCTAGATAACCACATGTATCAACCTCCATAGAGGGCCAATAATACCCTATATATGTTAGTTTCTTAAAAAATACCATTCCACTAGTGTGGGACCCATAAATACATTAATGTACTTCTTTTATCACTATTCTATAGTCTACAAAAGCTAAAAAACAAAGTAGAGTTCCATCATATCCTCTATGATATAGTGTGGTAGTGAGTATGTTATAACAAGAGGTATTATGAATTAATTATTAATTTTTTAATGGAAAATATTATAAGGGATAAATTTATTGTTTAACCCTATATTGTATTGAGGAATCCTATACTTGGTGTTAATAGGGTTAATAATATAGAAATGACAATGCACAATGGTGATAATCAGATCTAATATAGACCAATTAAATGCTAAACTTAGATATAAACATATGATGAACTCATTATGATAAGAATAAGCTAAATATAAATAGTAAAACTAAGCTATGCATGTAAATGACAAATACATAATATAATTATCTAGTTCTGATGATAACACAATATTAAATATAGGACATGCAAAAATTAGTCTAAAAAGAGATTCTAAAATAGTCATTAGATTTTGGATATGATGTTTATGAATCTCTAGATACTAACATCATCTTGAGATGGTTTCATCAATGCTACTATCTAGGTTTGACATAAGTTTCTGTATAGGATACCTAGGGGAAAAGAATGTGATAACTTGGATGCTTATGGGTTTATTTTCGCCTTTTCTCTAGTGCACTTAGATATAGGTCATGGACTATCACTCATGAAATTTTAGAACCCTAGTCCTTCATATTCATTATGACCTTAGGGAAAAATGAGGTAGTGGGCACATGGTTTTGATCTCAACCCAAAGACCTATTTTTTAGTGAGCACTAACTACATAGATAATACTCTAAATATGGACTCTAACTAATGTATCTTTCCCCTACATGTTAGTTTGTGTGTGAATCATGTAATATGTGTAAAGTAAGTACAATAATGACCTAGCTTGTAACTTGGAAAATTATGATTTTGGGTTTCTCCTTTAGTAATTCAAACCTATAGATGTGTTATTCTTATGACTAATATGAGAATAGGATAAAATAAGAAATATTTGCTTTATTGAGTGATTGATTAAATTCTTTTGTTAGGTTACCTTGTTCTATGCTAGGTTTCATAAGTGAAGAATGAATGAGGGTTAATATTACATTTATATTAATCACTTTAGATAATAAAATTGCATTAAATCATTTAGGCAAACCATTATCATATATTTCATATGCAAAATAGATGACTTTAGGGCATTGGACATTTATGTTGGGTCAAGACACCAATGTTGGCACTAGTGTCTATCCTAGATATTAGTATCCAGGGATCATGAAAGTAGGCACATGTTTAGAATTTATAGAGATGGAATATAAGTATATTTTAAGAATTTTGGATAAAATATAAGACATGGAAAACTAAAGTATATGGGTCAAAGGGCACAAGATAGAGAATATGTTGGATTTACAGAAGTGAGAAAAGTCCAAAACTAAGAGGAATAATCAAGGTCTAAATTTTCCAAGTATACAAGATTGGGGTGTTATATAATCTATAAATATCATCTAAATTCCTCCCCCCCCCTTTAATTGATTAATGAAATTACAATTTTAAAGGAAAGGAATGCATACGTAGGTGTGTATAACACACCTTATCTACACATGTGCCCAACTTGAGTGATTTGATGGTGATTAACCTACAACCAAGAGAATTTTATAATATATAATTAGTGCATATAATTTGGGATTGAAAGTACTTGAAATATATTAAAAATGAAAGAACAAGGTTTAGGGTTACACCTCTATCTATGTAACCACCTTGCCTATTAGCAAGTTGAATTGAAAAATATGTGTCATTGTAAGTCTATGAAACTAAGATTAGAACAAATATATATAAATATTTAAAGTGCATATATCTAAGGATATATAGATATATATATATATATATATATATATATATATATATATATATATATAGAGAGAGAGAGAGAGAGAGAGAGAGAGAGAGAGAGTGTGTGTGTGTGTGTGTGTGTGTGTGTGTGTGTGAGAGAGAGAGAGAGAGAGAGAGAGAGAGAGAGAGAGATATTATAAGGCACATGTCCCTAAATTTGGATTAAAATTGAGTTGCCACCTAGAAGTTGAGATTAGCTCAATTGTGTAAACCAATTGTACTTATAATCTAGTGAGTGTGAGTGAACCAAGTCACCCACACTATAAAAATATTGAGGTTGGATGATATTATCAATCCCAACCTACAAACTTGGAAATATTGGTGAGGTGAACCACTAATATAGTAGATTGGCTCAATTTAATTCATTAAAAATGAAAGAATAAGGTTTAGGGTTACACCTCTATCTATGTAACCACCTTGCCTATTAGCAAGTTAAATTGAAAAATATGTGTCATTGTAAGTCTATGAAACTAAGATTAGAACAAATATATATAAATATTGAAAGTGCATATATCCAAGGATATATACATATTGTGTGTGTGTGTGTGTGTGTGTGTGTGTGTGTGTGTGTGTGTGTGTGTGTGTGTGTGTGTGTGTGTGTGTGAGAGAGAGAGAGAGAGAGAGAGAGAGAGAGAGAGAGAGAGAGAGAGAGAGAGAGAGAGAGAGAGAGAGAGAAATATTATAAGGCACATGTCCCTAAATTTGGATTAAAAGTGAGTTTCCACCTAGAATTTGAGATTAGCTCAATTGTGTAAACCAATTGTACTTATAATCTAGTGAGTGTGAGTGAACCAAGTCACTCACACTATAAAAATATTGAGGTTGGATGATATTATCAATCCCAACCTACAAACTTGGTAATATTGGTGAGGTGAACCACTAATATAGTATATTTGCTCAATTTAATTCATTGAAAATGAAAGAATAAGGTTTAGGGTTACACCTCTATCTATGTAACCACCTTGCCTATTAGCAAGTTGAATTGAAAAAGATGTGTCATTGTAAGTCTATGAAACTAAGATTAGAACAAATATATATAAATATTAAAAGTGCATATATCCAAGGATATATATATATATATATATATATATATATATATATATATATATATATATATATATATATATATATATAGTGTGTGTGTGTGTGTGTGTGTGTGTGTGTGTGAGAGAGAGAGAGAGAGAGAGAGAGAGAGAGAGAGATTATAAGGCACATGTCCCTAAATTTGGATTAACATTGAGTTTACACCTAGAAGTTGAGATTAGCTCAATCGTGTAAACCAATTGTACTTATAATCTAGTGAGTGTGAGTGAACCAAGTCACCCACACTATAAAAATATTGAGGCTGGATGATATTATCAATACCAACCTACAAACTTGGAAATATTGGTGAGGTGAACCACTACTATAGTAAATTGGCTCAATTTAATTCATAAAAGTCTAATTGGTGGGTGGTTATAGTCCTTAGGAATGTTATGAAATTTGAAACTGGTTTGTATTTTGTAATACTAGACACATATTTCATAACATGTGTGCTTTAGATATGTATCTTTCTAAAAATATGTATAAAAATGGTACCAATGTATAAAATTCTTCCATAATTATGAATCTAAATCATATAAATATGTGCTTTTGCTAATTCAAAAAAATTGTGTAACTATGGAGAACATGCTTCAAAAGCATTCACCCACTATATATGGATAAATATGAATACTAATATAAGTACAATGTGGATAATATGTTTATAAAACATGTCCCTACTATGATTTAGAGATATTAAATATTGGATAGGTGTGGATAACATGCCCCCAATGAATCTAAAAACTAATATAAGTACTATATACTAAATAAGTGTGGATAAAATGCTTCCAAAGCATGCCCCCACTAAATTTGAAAACTATGCCAAGTATGGATAACATACCTCTATGAAATGACCCCTCTAATTTGGACCCCTTTACAGTGATGGAAATATAGTAATTATTAATTACATCACCTCAAAAGGATAATATAAATGTATAATCTATGTATGTAAACATGTAGCATATATAAGGAACATGTATAGGTAAATATAGCATTGAAACACATAGAAACAATGTGATCACATAAATGCCTATGATACATGATAAATATCATGGAAATGTTTATATATTAATAGTATAATCTCAATAATAAAACATGTACACACACAAGGGCACTTAAAAACATGTCAAAAGGCAATGGTCCAAGGACACCGAAAACAAGGGGCATGTTCAAATGTCAGAAAATAAAATAGACATGACTTAGTAAAATATACATAAAATAAAATATGATATATTCAAATGTCCATATAATAATCAATGACTTGTAAATTTCAATAAAATCATACATAGGCATGGGGGCTTCAAGAAAAGGAACATATTCAAATTATTTAACAAGGAATACAATATCAAGGAAATACACTCAAGGAAGTGCATAAAGAAAAGTAACCATCATAAACATGTCATAGTAACCCATGGCTATGATGTCTTAAGAAAAAATGTCAATTGTATAACATATCAAGTATTCTATGTAATATATAATAATGGATAAATTAATGTGTAAGTAAATATGTAATCTCAAACATGATAATTAAATGTAAAAATTGAACCATATAACCTATGTGTATCAAGATAAGAGAAGCAGATGGCCCCCCAATGTCTGCATGACATGAGTAGAGGGAAGGCCCAACATCTAAAATATGAATAGATAATGTATTTGTGTATGGCTATATCACACTCAAGTATAATTGTGACACATATGTATAGGTAGGATTAACTAAGTACGCCATCCATATATGTGGAATTAAAACGTATATTCTAAGGATCTATTATAACATCTAGGTGTTGAAAGCGTTTTTAGAATTTTGAATGTTTTTGATTATTTTGCTATCTTTGGAATATTTGAAGAGGCAAAGTCATGCTATTATTCCATCTAATGGATGGTCATAGATATCTCCCCACTATGAACCTAGTGTAATAATCTTGTGATGATGTTGAAGAGCATGTATAGGTTCAATATCTATCATTATAGTATTTATATGTAAAATAAGACTATATGGTCATGAAATAATAGTAGGAGTAATAGGAGTATGGGTTCATGGAAACCATCATTGAGTGATTTGTGGTTTCTTTAGAATTAATGTAATAGGAATATATGTAAGTGTTATGGCTATCTAAGTATGGTGTATAGTAGATGGGGATTCTATGTTATCCATTGTATGTCTTTGATGTGATGGTATCTCAAGTATCAAGCACCTAGTAAACGGAATTACCCATTTATTAGCCTTTTGTAGTGAATTAGCCTTAGTATTCTTGGTACTTAACTATCTAGGTATAATTTTCTCTTGCTTAAGAGGATGTCCATATGTAATTCCAAAAACTATAACTACTTGATTGGGATGAATGTATTTAGCACACCCATGCATTATAAAAGGTATTGCTCAAAGTGTATAGATCTAAGGTCTTCCCAATAACATATCAAAGATGCTCATGGGGGGTATGATTGAAAAGGTAGTAACCACATGGGTAGGAATAACATGTAAAGGTAGGTCAATCTCATCAAGAACCATATGGTAGGTCCCATAAAATAATCTAATTAATTTATTATAAGGATGTAAATCATTATGAATATAACCCAAGTGCATAAGTAATGTCATGGTGTAAACATTCTCACTTTCACCATTATCAATCATAATTATATGTATAGTGTGTTAATCAAGGTATGCTTAAATGAATAAATAATTAATATTAGTGTCATCATCCTTAATTTCACTGCCATCAAAAGTAGTATAGGGTCTATGAACCATAGGAGGTCTATGTCATGTGTAATTACTAATAATCCCATCTAGTTTATGTCCATAATGTGATGGAGGAGGATGTGAATTGTATGCCATTTGCACTTCTAGTTGTTTTTTAGAATGGTCTTATAAAGAATTATTAAATATTTTATATTTATGATGATCATTAGGTTATGAGACTAATTCCTTGGAGGATCCTCAAACGTAATAGTTTGGTCATCGATAAGATCTTACATCTTGTGATTGAAGTTAAATCATCTACTTGTAGAATGCCCTAGTCCATAATGATAATAAAAATAAGAATTCACATCATATCCTTTGGGTAGAGGTCAACTCATATCAACCTCTACAGGATGAGGAAGAGATATAAACTGACACTCTAGTAACCACAGGAGTAATGAATCTAGGGACTTAGGTAAACATGTTAATTATCTTCTTGGTGTATTGGATAAGACAAGTTAATTAGGATATTTTGAAACTATGTTAATCATGGTGGTTATTTCCTTTTTAGGATCAAGAGGTTTTACCTTATAACTTGGTTTGATTGTAAATTTGGTACTAGATATAGATGTAAATGGTGTGTTTACTACATAATTGAAATTATTAAATGAAATAAGCTTCATTTCATGGTCTCATACAACATATCACAAGTCATCAAAAGATGTGAACTTAAAAATAATAGACTCATGTAAAGGGGAAAGAAAAATTTACTCTAATATGTCTTAGAAATCCTTATATACCATATGATAGGTTATTTTATCAATAATTGTCTTATATCTCAAGACATTAATTTATAGGTTCATTGGCTCCTTATTTTATTTTATAAATTTGAGCATAGGAAACCTTTTTAGAAATATTAATGGAAATGTGTGTTAAAAAATGGTTTGTAAGAGGTTTGAATTATTTTATGGATTAGAAAGGTAAATCATAAAACCAACTTAGAGCATAGTCCTTGAGGATTCCTATAAATAATTTGGTCAAAATTTTATCATTAGAGTCATAGTCAAGGCATTACACATAAAATGATTGAAGATGATATTCAAGATCACCCTTTCCATCATAAAATGTGAACTTAGGTACAAAAAAACTAGTTATCAAAGGGTACAAAGTTATCTCAAGTGCAAGAGGGTTATGTAACACATCTTGTGAATCAATAGTATGAGGATAATTTAAATCACTTTGTTCAATATTTGTAATCTTGTCTTCAAGGTATTTATAACTTGATGGAGTGATTGAACTATAGGAGTAGTGGGATTTTTATTACCAAGTTGACTAGTCACCAAAATGGATGTGAATATGGTTTGAGTAGTAATAGGTATTGAAATTGCTATTTGTGTTGAAATAATTGGAAATTCTTTGATAGATGTAGCAATTATAGTTTTAGGAAAAAAGGATAGAATTATAATCTATGCCTCCATTATATGTAGGTGGATTTATGGGTATGGAGTCAGCTATAGTACCTTCTCAAGATTCACCATCGCTAGGTGAGGAATCCTTAGTTTTATCTTGTTTACTTATTTCATCTATTATAACATACAAAAATGAATCCATTAAGATCATATTATTATTAATATAAATAATCAATGCTTCTTTATCTTCCATTTGGAAATGTGTTTTTGCACTAACATTTTCCATTTCTTCACAAATGAATTTTTTTAAATTTATAAAAAATTAAAATAATTATGAAAATATATAAAACCGTAATTGACCTAGGTTTTATGTTCAGAGATTGGGTTCACCAAATGTTTAACCATAAATTGGATTTAGGAATCCTATACTTGGTATTAATAGGGTTAATAATATAGAAATGATAATGCACAAGGGTGATAATCAAATTTACAGTAGGCCAATTAAAATATAAACTCAGATATAAATATACACTAAAATTAATATGTTGAGAATAGGATAAATATATAAATTACAACTAAGCTATGCATGGAAATAACAAATAAGCAATATACTTAGCTAGTTATGATGCTAACACAATACTAAATTTGAGACAAACAAAAAGTAGTCTAGAAGGAGATTCTAGAATATTTTTCAAACACTAATTACAATTTTGGATGGTTATGTTGACATTACTATTTGTGTTTAATGCAAGTTTCCTATACATGATACCTACTTGAAAAGGATGTGACCATATGGATACTTTTGGGTTTGTCTTCAACTTCACTCTAGTTCACTCAAATATAGGTCATGGATTGTCACTCCTCATGAAATTATAAAACCTTAGTTCTTTATGTTCACTATGACCTTGGGGAAAAATGGGTTAGTGGGTATATGGTTTTGAGCTAACCCTAAAGACCCCTATATTAGTGATCATTGGATACATATCTAGTACTCTGAAGAGGGCCTCAAACTAATGTTATTTTTACCTATGTGTTAGCTTGTGTGTGAATCATGCAATATGTGTAAATCAAGTATAATAATGACCTAGATTGTAACTTAGAAAATTAAGTTATTAGGCTACTCATTTAGTATTTAAACCTATATATGTTTTATTCTTGTGACTGATATGATAATAGAAAAAAATGGGAAATCTTTGTGTATTGAGTTCTTGATTGAATGCTTTTAATAAGTTACCTTGGTATACGCTATGTTTTATAGGTGAGGAATGAATGAGGGATGATATTATATTTATATCAATCCTTTTGAATAATAAAATTAAATTAAATCACTTAAGCTGACCATCATGATATGTTTCATTTAGAAAATAGATGACTTTAAGGCACTCATCACTTGTGTTAGATCAAGATACTAACGTTGACACTAATATCTATCTCAAAACTTAGTGTCTAGGGAACAAGAAAGTAGGTATAGGTTCAAATATTTTAGATATGAAAGATAAGTACATTTTAAGCATTTTGAATAAGATAAAAGACCTAGGTCATCAACATAAGATGGTCAGACTAAGAGATATAGGCCAAATGGCACAAGATAGAGGAGATGCAAGACTTGTAGAAGTGGGAAAGGTCTAAAACTAAGAGGAATAACCAAGGTCTAATTTTTCCAAGTGTACAAAATTGAGATGTTATATAATCCATGAATATCTCCTAAAATTACCATAAATTTAGGCATATATCAAAGTACCAAGGTGAGCTAGGACCAATAATATCACATACCATTTTAGATTAAAAATGTTCATGAGTTAGCCTTAAACTATGTTTAATAAGGAACTGGTAATATAGAATATGATCTAAGATTACTATTAATGAAATAATTATTTCCATTACATATATAATCATATTGGTATCCCTTAGGATCTATTCAATCTAGATATGTTCAAAGCTCTATCTAAGATGGTCCACCATATTCTTTTAAGGAATAAGATTATCATATTTTGTCTAGTATTAATCTGTCAATTACCTAATAATCAATTCAAAATCTTCATGAACATGTACTTTCTTGATATTATATTGTACTTCTAGATGAAGTCATGCTATGAGTGATTCATGCTCTATTATATTTTTGGTACAAGAAAAATCAAATTGGAATCATTTGGGAATGAGATCCCCTTATGGTGTTATGAAGAGAATGTTGGCTCCTGATCCATAAGAAGTGTAGGGAGAATTAAATTAAAGGGTCTAGTTCTTAGGATCTGAATAATTATCATCTAGAGTCATGATTGACTCATCAAGGAAATAAAAAATGAGTGGTTTGGTATCTAATAAGGGTTATTTAGTAAGTTGATCTACAAGTTTTTTCCCCTTAATTTCCATTTGATGTACATATTTAGTATCAAATTCACTTAATATCATGATTCATTTATCCATATGACTAGTCAAAGATACTTTAGAAAGTAGGTATTTTAGTGGGACAACTTTGTAAATGACAATGGTATTGTTTTTTAGCATATAATGTCATAGATTTTTGGTTAAAAATACCATTAATTAGTAGGATTTTTAAACTAAGATATAATTATGTTCATAAGATAACAATGTATGACTTGATTAGTATACAACTCTTTCTTTCCCCTAATCATTAAATTATTCCAAGAGTGCCCCTAAGGCACATTTAGTTGCTAAAATGTAGAAATGTAATAGTTTTCTAGGTGTTGGTAGAGTTAGAATAGGTGGATTTTATAGATATTATTTTAATTACTCAAAGGCTTGTTGATAATTGATATTCCATGGAAAATGGTACCTTTTTTCATAATATGAGTGAATAGATGACATCTGCATAGCAACTAAGAGATGAACCACCTAATGAATTAGATCTTGCCTCGTAGGATATGGAGATACATTAGATTAGAATTTGGAGGAATTTCTATAATGTAATTAACATTGGGTGGATAAACTCCACTACCCTTATGAGAGATAATGAAACTTAGTAATTTTCTAGAAGTAACACCAAATATGCACTTTTTAGGGTTAAGCCCCACCTTATACTCATGAAACCTTTCAAAGGTTCTTTATAACACATCTAGATGTCCTGTTTTGATCTTAGATTTTCCAAAAATATCATCCACATAATATTAAACAATATCATGCATTATATCATGAAAAATTATAGTCATTGCACATTGGTATATGGTACCAACATTATTGAGGCCAAATGGCATCACCTGATTGCAAAATGTTCCCCAAGGAGTGGTGAATAATATATTATGTTGGTCTTTAGGTGCAATTTTGATATGATTATATCCAAAGAATCCATCCATAAGAGATAAAATCTTGTAACCCTTTTGGGAATCTGTAATCATATCAATGTTAAGCAAAAGAAAGTCATCCTTTGGGCATGCTTTATTAAAATATCTAAAATTGATACATAATAATATTCCTTGTGATTTTTGTTGACTAGGACTATGGTGGATATCCACAATGAATAATTTATAGGATTGATATGACTTGTCTCTAATAGTTTTTATAAATATTTTTTGACAAGTAAAACTATGTGAGGGTACATTTTTCTTAGCTTTTTATTAATTGGCTTGGCATCAAGGTATACAACAAGTTGATGTATAAATAAAATAGGTTACAAACTAGATATATATACATAATACCAAGAAAAAATATCAATAAACTCTCAAATAAGGGTAGGAAAAATATCACACTAATATTCAATTAGGGATGCTCCAATTTTGATACATTTAGGATCAGACTATGTTACAATATTGACTTTTGTGGTATCTCCCACAAGTAATATGGAACCATCTTCTAGAATAGTTGGAAATGAAATACATTATTCTTTTTATTCATTTAATGCCTCAAATAACCCATTTATTTTTCCCATGAAGCAAGAATATGAATCACCAAGGTATGATAAAGGCCATTAGGTAAAGGCATGTAGGAAATCTTGAGCTAATTAATCAAATACTTTATGATCCTATGAATTTATTCTTGATTGGCATGAAATTTTGGGACTATAATAGGTCTAGGCTTCATTTGAAAGATGGAAAACCTCCCCATATAATGGCAACTAAAATAGGTTTTTAGCATAGGACTTATCTTTTTCTTTCCTTTTTCCCTAGTCCAAAAGTGCCTCAAAGAGGTTTTCACTTTGAGACCTCAATGTTTTTTTTTTTTTTTCTTTTTATTTATGAGTAAGGAATTTCACCTACTCTCTAGAATAATTAGCATGGTTTAAGGTAATAAAAAATCCTTATTTATGATTACCAAGTGGAAAAGCATATCTAAGGCCCAATAATTTAGAGATTGCCTCATCATTTCTTAAATTGTCCAATGGTATATATGAGTCTTATTTGTCCCAATCAATCAATAGGGGATGATGGAGGAAAAGAAGGGAATAATATGGGATATAAGTAATGGCACATATGGTATGAGTATCAAATAGGTTACTATCATCTAACTCATCATAAATTAGATAATAGGACTCCACATCACCCATCGACATTATTAGTGTTAGATGATAAATTAGTGTCACTCTTGAGATCTAATGGGTCACCCCTAGGTAGTTTATATCTAATACCTTGAGTTATTTTATTTTTGGCAACTCATATTAGATTAGTAGGTCCTTGTTATTTTTCCCCTAGTCTTTTTCCCTTATAAGCTTCATTATCCATTATCTTGTTTAGAAGAGTATACTCTATGTTCTGGTATTATGTGGAAAATCATCATTATATAACCATGAGTCATCACTAGCCTTGATTTAGTTTTTGTTCCTAAAAAGTGGTTTTAATGAAAACTATGGGTCCTTTCTGATGAGAATCATCCATCCTAAAATAATGGTTTTTAATTTAAGTCTAACATATGATTTAGGTGTCTTAGGTAACTTGGATATATGGAAATCATTGTTAATGTTTTATTACCCAAGGCCATTGTCTTGAATAGTAAAATGATTGTCTATGGAATTAGGTAGTATAGATGAAGTTGAGGCAAAAGTACTTGGATCCACATAATTAGAATCATGTGGTTGATCAAATACATTATTATCCTTTTTGTGGATGATCTCTATGCCAAGGTGATAATTGTAGCTTTTAAATTCTTCTTATAAATATTTATAGAGTTAATATGACTATAGATATCCAAGAATAGTAACTTCTAATATAGAATGGGTAAATTTGATACACTGATGGAGAGTAAAAGGTACAACATATACTTCATGAATCCATGGCCACCCAAGGAGAAAATTATATGACATCTCCAAATCAAGAACATGTTAAAGAGTATCATGGATTAGAGGCCCAATGATAATAGGTAAATAAATGGTGCCCTAAGATTCTTGATCCACATTATCATATGATTTGATAGTGATGGTATCTATCTAAATATCTAATATTGTGTAGTCCAAATGTTTGACCATATTCAAAGTTACAATATTTGGCTTCAAACCATTATCTATAAGGACTCATTTAATTTAATTTTATTAAATAATATCTTATATATAAATCCAATTATTATTCAAAGGTCCAAAGGATGACATATTAGTTTGATTAAAATTAATTTCTTTGAAAGGATCCAAATGACCCACAAGTTTTTTAAATTTATCAAGTTAAATGTCACTTGGGACCTTAGAATGACTCAAAAAATCACTCAATATGTTCTTTTGGACACAAAAGATATAAAATAGAAATTGGAATTGATGTATTTTATAATTATTACACAATATCATATGGGTTTTAATTAATATAAGTAATAAACTTGGTTTTTTGATGAGGAGGGCCTTTAATGACATTTTTGGAGGAAGAAGTTATAGGATATTGAATGGTAACCTTATATTTTCAAGTTGTGATTATGAAACCTTGAGTTAGTGGGGGTTTACTATAATTAGAATAAAGTGAGTAAGGGCATAGAATGGTAACTCTTAGATATCAATTAATATTTGGGCTATTATGATATAAAGGAGGATTACTAGAAAATAGAGGTGGTGTTCTTAAAATAAACAATGAAGTTCATCAATTACTATTGGCAATTGGATTTGGGTTTATATTAATGTTAGCTATATGTACACTAGTAGTGTAACCTAGTAAGGAACATTACGATAGCTAACTTAATTGGAATAGGCATCTTGACCTTGATTCCAATTTTGATACTATTGATTCTACTTATGATAATGATTATTAGGAGGTATATTATGGTTCTAGTTATTATCTTGATGATGATTTTGGTTTTGATTGTTGTTGGAGTTATGTTTTGGATAAGGGTTTTAATAGATACCCAAATTCTAATTAGACATTTTGGCCATATTATATAGCTCTTTTTCACCACTTTCAAGTAAATATTGAATGATATGGTGAAGCTATACACATATGTGAATGAAATGACCTTTATCCTAATGATAATAAAAAAAGTCATTCTTTTGATACCAATCAGGTTTAGGATGGTTTTCTAGAAATGGTTGGGCACTAGCCAAATGATCATGTTAGTGACAACTAGCTTTTGGAAAGCCATCTCAATAAGCCCAAAAATATTAATAAAAAATATATTGTGATAATAAACTCTTCTAAGAGTGGGTCTTTATAAAGTGAGAGGTTGAGTAGGTTGGTTTTTCTAGACAAATGGTGGTTGTATTGTTTACACAAGTTGATATTCTATTACCCCATATCCTACAACATTTTTGTTCCTGTTGAATGGTTTAGGATTCTATAAGGTAATTAATTATGATTATGAAGGATATTATATCTGAGCCTTATTTTAAACTTGATTCTAAGATTAAATATTGATTAACCCTTTGTCGATGAGGGCTTTCTCAATTTGTATTCCATTAGCAATAACTTATTCAAATGTATTGGTGTAATGAATATTGAGATTATGAGAAAGATCATACTTCATATTGGAAATTAACATTGTGTTTAATTAATTTTCAATGAGATTATATGGGATTTGACTATTCAATGAGTACCACCATTATAAATAGTTATCAATATTTTCTCCTCCCTGTTGTTTAGCATAACATAGATCAACCATAGTAAGTTCATGTTCTACATTAAAAGATAAGTGGTTCACTAATCTCTCTAAAAATTCATAAAAGTTATCAAAATAATTATTAGGTTGACCAAGGAACCATTCTAAGGTGTGCCTCTCTAAACTATGGGGAAACAAGCTAAGTAGGTAGATACTGCTATATATAACTTCTTGACATGCAATGAATAACTCTTTTAGATGCTCCTTGGGATCACATTTACTTTTGTATTTTTTCTATTTAGGCATATAAAAATTATGAAATAAATTTATCTAAATATAGATCATATCAAAGGGATAAAATCATATGTCATCCAATTTAAATTTATTATTTTGATTTCTTATATGAATGGCTGAAATTGCATATTTAACCTCATACAAATCTTGGAAAGTGGGGATTAAATGAGAATTGGGCACATTTTTCTAGGTATTCAAAGGTAAATTAATTTAAACTATATAAAAAGTGTTATATAATATTGGGGAATATAAATCTAATTGGATCTACTAAGAATATTTACTCTTTGATTAGAGTTATACTATTGATATGGTACTTATTGTTGGCAAGGCACTTATTATTGAGTACAATGTTGATTTGAAGGGAACTAAGGCCTAAATAAAGGATTGGTTTGCTAGGTATTTAATATAAATTATTTGGATTGGATGGTAATATAATCTTTATTACTAGTGATATATCATGTAGGGGGAACATGTTGGTTAAGTGGCACATTTTGTTGGCTCAAAGATGCCCTTGTTGAATATAAGTGAAATGTGGTTGACTAATATTAATACACTATTTATTAGATAACATTTGAGGATTAGTTTAAACTTGATGAACTGGGGGATATTTTACCACTTTTTGAGGTGGTGGATTTGTTACCTCTTATTGATGTGGTGGATTGTTACTTACAACTTACTATTTTGGGCTAGGTGTTGACACAGTGGATTACACTTGGGGTAGGAGGCCAAGCTCCTACCTTTCCACATGCAACAATGGAAACTCCCCTCTCACCTATGGGACCAAAAAATCTAGAGGGGAGAGTCTCTAGGTAAGGGCTAGCTCCCTTTGATGCATTTGAGTTGTTCCAATAAGTGCTAATACAGGTATATAGATATATAATAGGGGGAGTGAAAAGGGAGAGTGATTACAAGGAAACAAATCTACTCTAAAAGGGGTGATGCACCAAATGATTCAACCTTCTCACACTCACACTCTAAATTAGACAAACACATACATACACTCCAAACTAGCAGGAGGACCAGGCTACAGGAAGCTTAATAGGGAGGCTTTAATGGAACACATAGAAAATAGAGACTCACCAAAGGTGCTGTAGAAAGGCACACTATATAGTAGTTATTCTATCTTTACATTTCCAAATATAGCTCTCTTTTTCACCCACAAAATGGCACCTTATAGACACCAGGTATGTTGGTGTTGAACCTATGGAAGCATCAAGAAATAATGACTAAACACAGACTGACACTCAGACATACAAAAAGATATCTAACCAAAATAGAGGTAAAAAATGCATTTACTAATTTCAGGTGAAAATTTTTTAGGGCTTCACCTTAAAAATTTGGAAGATGATTTCTCAAATGACAATTCTCTAATATATAGAGGAAGAAAGGAGGCCTTTTGGTGCCCTTTTTACAAGTGACCCATGTGCCTTTCGAGCATTGGGATGAGGAAGCTATCTGAAGATCATGCTATGTCAGCTCCTGTCAGTATTTGAATTTATAAGCCACACCATTTGCCTACTCATCAATTCATATTGAATAAAAAAAGTCATGCCATTCATTATTTGTGCCTCTTTGATGATTGCATGGTAGGTACTATGCTAACCACTGGAATAACTTCTTGAATTGACACTTTCCTGCACCACTTGGATCACTTTGTCTATTTCTACACTTGGCCATTTTACCTCCTCTTCCTATTTTGTCTTCTTCTACTCCTTCAACCCTTGAGGGTAATCTCCTGGCAGGTTGCTACATTCCTTGGACTATTTCCATAGTTGGTGCGCAAGGATTTTTTAAAAAACCAATGGCTATTTCACAGCTTTAAATTTGATGTCCTCAGACCTGTCACCTTGGACTCTCCTTTGGCTTCCTACTTTGCCCTTTTATGTAGACTCCCTTCTTAGCATCTTCCCAAAGGGAAGGTGACCCTTTGGCCTTTGGAAAGTGCCCCTTTATGTTGGTCGAGAGTCCCCCGCAAGGGCACTTGCTCTTTAGGGTCCTTTGGCTCTTTGGCGGGTTCCTCTTTTGGATTTTTTTCTTCAGGCCTTTTTTTGCAAGAAAAAGTATGCAGGAATTAGCTACTATGATTTCCTTTATTGATCCTTCCTGGAGGGGAAAAGACCCTTTAGCTTCTTGAGAATAGTCCATTCTCCTCGATGAGAGCCCTCCACAAGGGCACATACCCTTCGAGCGGGCTTCTTACTTCGGGCCCTTTTTCTACGGCCTTTTAATGAATTTCTTTAGACTTTTAGACACCCCCTTGAACTAAGCTATTGAACCAACCCATTGAACTAAAATTGGTTCAATAGTTCAATTAGTTTAATGGTTCAACATTACGTGTCGAGCCTATTGAACTAAGCCCTTTGAACCGTTCATGCTTGAACCGAATGATTGAACTAACGCATTGAACCAATGCATTAAACCAATGTGTTGAACCAATCTATTGAACCGGTTCAATGGTTCAACACTGCGCACTGATGAACTTGTTGATAAGCTGATTTTACTAAAATAAGTGGTTGAACCAAGTGATGAACTATTTGTTTGAACCTGTCGATGAACCTTGTACTAAACTTTTTGTTTGAACTAAGTGACGAACCCACTGATTAAACCAAGGCTGATTGAACTAAGGCTGATTGAACCAAGGCCAATTGAACCAAGTGATGAACCCATTAATTGAACCAATGCGATGAACCAAAGGCATTAAACTAAGCTGATGAACCAAGGCATTTGAACCAAGTGTTGAACCTGCTGATGAATTGAAAATGTTGAATCAGTTCAACGGTTCAAAGGTGCTAACTCTTAGAAAGAATACATCATTGAACCACTCTTCCAACCTTAAGGAAAAGTGTCTTCTAAACCATTTTATCCCTCCTTCCTTATGAATTTATTTAGACTAGATTTTGAAGAAGCTTTGCAAAACCTTGCACTCTCTGAATTGGTTCTTCATTTGTCAAAAGATTACACCTGCATAGTCCATAGATTTTTAGGACTTGTGAAAAATCAAAAAATGAATTGGCCTAAAATAGCAGAGGAAGAAGGGGATTGATTTTTGGCCTATTACACCAAAAATGGTCAACAAAATGGTGACTCCCAAGGGAAGCATGCCTGCTATGCTTAGAATCTAGTTGCCTCAAAATCCATTGGGCACGGGGTTAAATTGTAACTTAAAGATCAGTAAGCTTTGATAAAACTAGAACCAATCACAAAGATTTACCTCAAAAGGAAAAAGAAAACACACACAAAGCTAAGAAAACTACTAACATGTGTAGAAAGCACTTAGGGAAAATAAGAGAAGAGCAAGGGAAAATATATACATGATCAAGAAGGGGGCTCAGTGGTAATGTTTAAGATGTATCATTAACTAGGATATATAGTTCTTCACCATCCAACCTGGAGAGTTAGAATGCATTATGTTGCTTACACTGAGTGATTACGTATGGGCCACTCTATAGGGCATCGAACTTCACATGTTTTCCAAGCTTAGCTCAGTCTTCATCCCATTTCAAGACAATGTCTCCTTCAGAGAAACCTTTTGATGAAGATTTCTTGTCAAAGTGTCTCTTCACTTGCTATTGGTAGCTAGTCATGGAAGCCATAGCCTGGTCCCTTGCCTCTTAGAGTTCCATCAACTTGCATAATCTAACTTCCATGCTATTTAATTCTTCTAATTGTAGCTGGCGAGTAAGATCCAAGGCTGGCAACTCAAGTGAAATGGGGAGCCTAGCTTCCCTTCCATAGATGAGCATGTATGGCAAGTTGCCAATTGCCCTCTTTGGGGTGACCCTATCTACCCACAGGGCTATTTTCAGCTTGGCATGCCAAGTCCTCTGATTTTCCTTCATGGTTTGCTTGATGATCCTAATCAGGTTCTTATTTGTAGACTCAGCCAATCCATTCCCCTGTGGGTAGTAATTGGATGAAGTGCAGAGATATATACCATATCTTAGCACCCATTCACTTATTTTGGTTCCCAAAAAATCTAATCCATTATATGATATTATGGTTGCTAGAACCCTAAACCTTGCCACTGGGTCCTCATAAAACTCCAAGACCAAACTTTTGTTTGCCTTGTTCAAATCAATAGCCTCTACCCATCTTGTGAAATAATCTATGGCAGTTAGGACCCACTTGTGTCCAGCACTGGAGGGAGGATTAATCATCCCTATGAAGTCTAGGCCCCATTGCATGAATGTCTACTCCACTATAATAGGCTATAAAGGCATGTCAGCCAACCATTGCTTCCCATTTAAAAGTGTGCACTTATGGCACTTTCTTACCTAGGCATGGGTGTCCCTAAAAAGAGTAGGCTAGAAATAGCCAGTTCTCATTATTCTTGCTATAATAGCCCTAGGAGCAAAATGACCATAGACTAGTCCATCATGGAACTTAGATAGCACCTTGTCAGCCTAACTTGAGTCCAAGCATCTTAAAAAGACTCCTGAGAGGTCTCTCCTAAATAGAACTCCATCAATAAAGGCATAAGGGAGACACTAGAGTCTGAAATACTTTCTCCTGGTCTTGTCAAGCGAGTGTGGGCACTCACCAGTGAGAAGGAAATACCTCACATCTAATGTCCAATCCTTCATGATAGTTGGTTCTTTTACTATAGTTGCATCAAGTATTAGCAAACTATCCTCCCTTTGCTACTTAACATCTATAGTGAGGTGTTCACATAGGCCTCTCCCTCTTACCAGTTTGGTGATCTTGATATCTACATCATATTCCATCACCTTGGTGATCTACCCTTCTCTCTTCTCATTTAGATCTCAATTGATCAAGAAATCCTTGATGTTAGGATGTGGAACCATGAGGTGGATTCTGCTATTGGACAACATGTGTCTAAATTTCTTTAGACTCTATATGATCGCCAAGACTTGCTTTTCCACATATGTGTATCTAACTTCAAAACCTTCTAGGCCTTGGATAAAAAATGTAATTGGCTACTCAAGGTTATCATCACTTGCTTGGGTAAGCATGGCAAAGATTACCTATTCATTTCCAAAGGTGTAGAGGTTGAAGTCTTTGGTGAAGTCAGGGCTGATCAAAGTAGGAGCCTGGGCTATGGCCTACTTGATTTCTTTAAAACTATATTTTCTCTATATTGTCCATGTGAACTCCTCACCCTTCCTCAGCATAGAGTTCAATGGCTTGACCATCTCCACAAAATTTGGGATAAATTTCCATATGAAATTTATCTTATCAAAAAAACTTTGCAGGCCTTTCTTGTGCTTGGGTAAGGATAGCTCTAGGATAGAGTGAACTCTTTCTAGATCAATAGCTAGACCTTCTAAAGAAACAATGTGACCAAGGAGCTTTCCCTCATGGACAAAAAACACACATTACTTAGGATTGAGAGAGATACCAAACTCTCTACACCTCTTAAATATTTGCCTGAGGTGTTTAATGTGTTGGATCGCTTCCTTGGAGAAAACTATCACATCATCAAGATATACCAACACTGTCTTATTTATCAGGCCTTGGAAGGCCATGTCCATAGCTTATTGGAAAGTAGGACCAGCCTAAGATAGTCCAAAAGGCATCTTCCTATAATCAAACATTCCCCACTTGGTTGTGAAGGCTATTTTATGCTAGTCACAGTCTTGCACCAAAATATGGTTGTACCCTTAATATCCATCTAGGAGGGAGAAATGCTCACTACCTATCACCATCTGAAGGATCTACTCCATGCTTAGGAGAGGATAATGGTCTTTCAAAGAGACTCTATTGAGATCTCTAAAATTGATGCACAATCTGATCTCTCCATTTTTTTTGAATAGGAACAAGATTTTCTAGCCAAGAAGAGTGTTTGATTGGATATATTATTTTAGACTCAATCAATTTGGTGAGCTCCTTACACATGAGAGGCTCAACCATTGGGTTGATAGGCCTCTGCTTCATTTGATTAGTTTTGTGCCTTCTTCTAGTTCAATGGTATGTTGGGCTAAGCTCGGGTCAAAACCCTTCAAATCACTATACTCCCAAGCAAGATATCAGCAAACTCTTGGCACAACAAGATGAAGGCCTACCTTTCCCAGTCTGTGCACACTTTTACAAGTGCAAGAAGCTTGTCTTTGAATATCTCCACCTTCTCATGGTGCTATTCCTTTGCTACAATGCACACCTTGTCACTTCTCAATTGGTTATCTCCTTTGAAGATATTCTCTAGAGTGACCAGACCTTTGGGGAGCTTATTGTTCTTCAGCTGAACAATTTGGCTACCATATTGTTGTTGTAGCTTTGCCTAGTTTTTTGCAGAAAATTCCACTTCTTCTTACAAGAAAAGTGTAATTTGCTGATCACTATTGAAAACCTGCTAGTTGGTGATGTTGTCAAGTATAGAATGCCAGATCACTACTTTCATGTGAGGTGAGCTATGGTCTCAGCCTATTTCTTGAGCAATATCAAACTGGGCACCAACTACTGCTAGCCTGTCTGCTTGCTTGTTCCATTCTCTAAGAATGGAGGTGATATTGAAAGTGAAGAAATATTACACTAAGTCCCATACCCTATGTTTGTAGGACTTTAGTAGAGAATTCTTCATCAAATTTTGGCCTCTTACTTGGTTGACAATTAGCTTGCTATCACCAAACACTTGCAGCTCTTTGATTCCTCTTTTCCTCACCCATTCCAAGCTATGGATGAGGGATTCATATTCTGCAACATTGCATGTGTAGGAAAATTGGAACCAAAAGGCTGAAAAATACCTCTCTTTTGAAGGAGAGACCAACACCACTCCACCACCATCTCCCAAATTACTCCCTAAACCATCAAAGAATAGCTGCCATAGACCTAAACTTTCCTGGCTGGCCTTCATCAGATTCGGTACAAAACTACCCTCTTCATGCACGTAATAAATTCCAAGGCCCACCTCTTTTATGAATTTTTAGGGATCATGCTCGAAGTTTTCACTTCCCCACTCATCTAAGTGTAGGTCTACAACTCCTTCAAGGGTAGAGGATGGAGATTGGTCTACTTGGAACTCTTCCTGGTCGATGATGGCATAGTTGACATTTTCTACCTTCAATGAATAAGGTTCCAGATGATCTCTGTGGAGTGGCTCAAATTCAATCTTGACTTTAGTCTCATACTTGTTTCTAAAAACTAGATAAGACCAATTTACTGCCAAGTAGCTACCTATCTTGGATGTAAAATCCCTAGACAAGCAGAGGGCAAAGTAGGGAGGGACATCTACCACTACCACATCATGAGGAACTGAGAAACTAAGGCAAGCATGTAGTGTCAAGCTCAAACCTCTTACCACCCTAATTGTCTTTGCTAGAGTTTCATCTAGGTGTAGGACTCCCTTGGTCATTTATTTGTATTTTAAGCCTACCTTGTCAGCTATGCATTTAGGCATTACCGAGGTTCTTGCTCTGCTATCAATGATGTAATTATGCACCAAGAAATCTCCTATGACTAGGGACATAGAAAAAGGAGGGACCTTATATTCCTTTTGGGGCTGACCTAAGGTAGAAGGCTAACCATTCATGATCAAAATGTTGTTAGCTTTTGTTGGGACAGCTCGTTCATCTAGCTCATGCAATTCCTTTTGTAGCAAGTCTTTCTGCCCCAGTATTGATAGGGAATCCCATAAGGAGATTTTCATGTGCATCTTCTTCATCTAATTAACCATGTTGACTTGAGGGTTTCCTTCCTTCAAAATTTCTTTAGAATTATGTACAGCCTAAGGTGCAGGTTGAGGATCTGGAGGTACAATTGACGGTCTGAAACTTGGGACCTTTTGATTTGAGTGTGATGGAGAAGGTGATACTACCATTTGGGTAATAGCCTAGGCTTCTCCCATTACTTTCCTCTTGAATCTTGTGTTGGATACAACACAATCAGCTTGATTTTCTATAGCACCCACATAATTCACTGAATAGAATTCTCCTTCTAGATGATTCATGAGGGTAGAATCAGGCTGGGCCTGAATGCTATGTGTGATGGGTTGCATTGGAGCCTTAAAGACTTGGGAATGGGTAGCTACCTAATTTTCTTGCACATTTGGGTAATAACCCATCATCTCATTTGTATAAATAACTTTCTCATGACCATATCCCATGATTGAACAACTTAGTTGTTCCTGCACCAGATTGTTTTAAATAGGCACCATGACCTTAGATGATGAAGGGGTACCTGGGTTGTAGCCTTGAAAGGGTTTGGTCTGAGTAATCTAACCCTACCCTTGATTGTAATTTTGGAAAAGGGGTCTAGGAGCTTGACCATACTATTGGTATCCTTGATTTGGTCTATTGCTTTGAGCTTGCTGCCTTTTAAGAGACACAAGTTCATTTGACATACTTTGCAATAGACTCTTTACTTCATGAAGCTCGTTGAATGGAGCAACAACTAGTTTCTCTATCCTAGGTAGAGGAGCTAATGTAGGAGCAACGGTTTGAATTGGAGGTAGAATTTCTAGGAAAAGTGGCATATGGGGTCTAGGAGCTATCTTCCTAGCTTGCACTAAGAAATTTTTAGCTACTATAGCTATATCATAGGTAGCAGGTAGCACATGTCCTCCCATGGACTATATCATAACAGTGATATCACTATTCAATGCTCTTAAATAATATAGGAAAACATAACTAGCAGTCACTCTTACCAAAATGGGGATTCTATCCCATGTCTTCTAAAACCACGTGTTGAAATCCTACATGTATTCATGTGGGGCTCTCTTCATGGTAGTCAGCTACTCAACAAGTGAGAGGTGGTCACTCTTTTCTCCAAAATGGTCTGTCAAGTGAGTACCCAATTCATTCCAAGACCTAATTGAATTTATAGCCAAAGTCCCATACCAGTCAAAAGCTTTGCCCTTGAGAGACAATGCTAGTAATTAGATTGCTATATTTTCCTCAGTGACATTGTGAATATTGCAGAGGTTAGCAATATTTTTGATGTGCTCGATGACTGTAATGGGCCCCTCTCCATCAAAAGAAGGCACATTTTTTAGGGCTGATCTTGGAATTGGGTCATAACATTAGAGATTCAATGAACTCTAACCATGAAAAGTCACAAAGGGTAATGCCATGGCTGGGACAGGATGTAATTGCAGCCCTGCTACATATGTGTTCCTTACAACAGGTTTGGGAAGATGGTTTGTTGAATAAGGATGGTTCCTCTCAAACCTAAGTCTTTTCACTAAGTTTGAAAGGTAACTCAACAAATTTGAAAGGGACACCCTTAAAAGCAGACCGTGTGGTGACTTTAGGCATAGGAAGTCAGACTAGTCTTTGATTAGGAAATGAAGTTCTTACCAGTGGAGTCGCTATATGCTAAAAATAGTTGATTTGTTGTAATAAGACTAGCATCAATCTTGAAACTTTATTGAGTGTAAAACTGAGTCCCACTAGGCATGCCAAAAACTATTGACATAGTGGATTGCACCTGGGACAGGAGGCCAAGCTCCTGCCTTTCCAAACACAACAATGGAAACTCCCTTCTCACTTATGATACCAGTGAAGCTAGAGGGGAGAGTCTCTGGGTAAGGGCTAGCTCCCTTTGATGCATCTGAGTTGTTCTAATAAGTGCTAATATAGGTATATAGATATAAAATGGGGGGATTGAAAAGGGAGAAGGATTATAGGGAGACAAATCTACTCTAAAAGGTGTGATGCACCAAATGATTTGACCTTCTCACACTCACACTTGAAATTAGAAAAACACATACGTACACTCCAAACTAGTAGGAGGACTACGCTGTAGGAAGCTTAACAGGGAGGCTTTAATGGAACACATAAAAAATAGAGACTCACCAAAGGTGCTATAAAAAGACACACTGTATAGTAGTTCTTCTGTCTCTACATTTCCAAATACAACTCTCCTTGTCACCCACAAAATGGCACCTTATAAACACCAGGTATGTTGGTGTTGAACTTGTGGAAGCATCAAGAAATAATGACTAAACATAGACTGACACTCAGACATACATAGAGATATCTAACCATAATAGAGGTAAAAAATGTGTTTAGTGATTTCAGGTGAAAATTTGCCAGGGCTTTGTTTTACAAATGTGGAAGATGATTTCTCAAATTATAAGTCTCCAATATATAGAGGAAGAAAGGAGGCCTTTTAGCACCCTTTTTACAAGTGACCCATGTGCCTTATGAGCATTAGGATGAGGAAGCTGTCTAAAGATAATGATGTGTCAGCTCCTATCAAGATTCTAATTTATGAGCTGCACCATTTGCCTTCTCATCAATGCATATTGAAGAAAAACAAGTCACACCATTCATTATTTGTGCCTCTTTGATGGTCGCATGGTAGGTACTTTGCCAACCACTAGAATAACTTCTTGAATTGACACTTTCTTGCACCACTTGGATCGCTTCATCTACTTTTGAGCTTGGTCATTTTACCTCCTCTTCTTGTTTTGTCTTCTTCTACTCCTTCAGCCCTTAGGGGTAATCTCCTGGCAGGTCACTGCATTCCTTGGACTATTTCCATAGTTGGTGTGTAAGCATTTCTTAAAAAACTAATGGCTATTTCACAGATTTAAATTTGACATCCTTGGGCCTGTCACCCTTGGACTCTCCTTTAGCTTCCTAATTTGCCCTTTTCTATGGACTCCCTTCTTAGCATCTTCCCAAAGGGAAGGTGACCCTTCAGCCTTTGGAAAGTACCCCTTTATTTTAGCTGAGAGTCCCCCACAAGGGCACCTACTCTTTGGGGTCCTTTAGGTTTTTGGCAAGTTCCTCTTTCAAATTTTTTGCTTCAGGCCTTTTTCCATGAGAAAAAGTCCATGGAAATTGGCCGCTTTGATTTCCTTTATTGATCCTTCCTAGAGGGGAAAAGACATTTTAGCTTCTTGAGAACAATCCATTCTCCTCGGTGAGAGCCCTCCATAAGGGCACATACCCTTTGGGTGGGATTCTTACTTCAGGCCCTTTTTCTATGGCCTTTCAGTGAATTTCTTCAGACTTTGGGACACCCCCTTGAACTAAGCCATTGAACCGACCCATTGAGCCAAAATTGGTTCAACAATTCAATCAGTTTAATGGTTCAACACTGTCACCGAGCCCATTAAACTAAGCCTTTTGAACCATTCACGCTTGAACTAAATGATTGAATTGATGTGTTGAACTAGTCTATTGAACTAGTTCAATGGTTTAACACTACGTGTCGATGAACTTGCTGATAAGCTGATTTTACTGAAACAAGTGGTTAAACCAAGTGATGAACCATTTGTTTAAACCTACCGATGAACCTTGTGTTGAAATTTTTGTTTGAATCAAGTGATGAACCTGCTGATTAATCCAAGGCTGATTGAACCAATGTGATGAACCTAAGGCGTTAAACTAGCTGAAGCGTTAAACTAAGCCGATGATCCAAGGCATTTGAACCAAGCATTGAACCCACTGATGAACTCAAAATGTTGAAAAAGTTTAATGGTTCAAAGGTGCCAACTCTTAGAAAGAATACATCATTGAACCACTATTCCAACCTTAAGGAAAAGTGTCTTTTGAACCATTTTAGCCCTCCTTCCTTATGAATTTCTTCAGACTAGAGTCCAAAGAAGCTTTGTAAAACCTTGCACTCTCTAAACTAGTTCTTTATTTGTCAAAATATTACATGTTCAGAGTCCGTAGATTTCTAGGACTTGTGAAAAATCAAAAAATGAATTGGCCTGAAATAGCAGAGGAAGAAGGGGACCAATTTTTGGCCTGTTACACCAAAAATGGTCAACACTAGGTATGGTCACAATGTGTTGCTACGAAGTACCTAGAATGATGGGAGGAATGTTATATTAGTAGTTTAGAGGAACATTTTTTTTATGTTATAGAGGGAACTTGATGTGGATTGGGATATCCCTATTGATATTTATCCACTATATGTTGGGAATAATCTATCAAAAAATTTGACTCAGTATTAGTTACTAGATTACTTCTGGATAAATGTGTGCTAAACAAATTTACAACTAATGTCTTGTTATAAAATGTATTGGGATTAAATTTGGGATAATTAAACAAATAAATTGGATACATATTCAAATTACTTAGTTTTATTATTGATGTATTTTAAATATCCAACATAGTAAAGGAGGTATTGAGAGTAGTTAAATCATGTTTAGCTTATTGGATTTAAGAGGTAATAAGTTGGCTTTGAGAAGATTGTCTAATGAGTTTACCCTATCCCTTTTTAGAAACTACAAGATCTTTATTAGAGCATGGTATAGAAGTTTGAACTTGGTTATAATTTTCCTGATTGTCTCAAACATTGGGAATCAAATCATGAAAGCATTATCTAAATTAAGTTAATTTCACCCATTATTTCTTCTTCCTTTCTTTTTTAAGGTCCCATATATTTTCAATTCTTCCTCAACCATTCCATTCAGGGGGCATCTATAGATAAAAAGTTCCATTTGGGGCATCTATTTAGGTTTATCAACTCATAGTTATAAAAATATAAGAGTAAAGACATCATTATTCAAGAATTATCAAATTTATTCTTAACAATTTTTTCATTCTTTGAAAAGATGTTATTGTGCCTAGTGTCTTACAACACCTTCTCTAATAAGGTAAAAATGTAGAAACTTCAATTGAATCACTTTATTATATAAACTACAATCAATAGTGACTTTATATAATCACATGCAATTTTAACCAAAAATCACCAATAAATATAATTTACCCATGTAACTACCATTTTAACACAAAATCACAATGACACATCCTTGATTATGGAAATGGATCATATCACATCATTAATTTTATCTAGTGCATCTTGAATCAAGTCAATCCTTTTTAAATATCTTCATGGGATAATACTTAATTAAAAAGTAAATATTTCAAAGGTTGCCATTATTCTAATTGCCAATTAATCACCTTGATTAATTATACTAATTATTCCTCAAATGGAAAATTTCATGAATTTGGAATTATTTATGTTCCTAAAATTAAAAGTGATTTATTGCCTCCCATAGGTGATATCACTCAATAAATTTAATGGGAAAGAGAAGGAGTGCAAGTAAGATATTGCATCCCTCTTAAACACTCTTCTTATTATACCCATCTTACACACTCCAAGAGGACCAATGACTACACCTTTCACATTCCAAAAAGGTCTTAAATGACATATATTACACACCCCTATGTGTGATCATTAGTATGAGGACTCATCCTCCACTGTTGATCTTGATCTCAAATTAGTGGTACACAAACATCTAAAAAGTCTATAAATATAATGGCCTTTAGACATTATATACAAGTTTCTTCATGTAAACTTAGTCTACCAGATTATAAAAGGAGATTTAACCAATTATCACACCAATTCAAGACAATAATCAAGTCTATACAAGGAGAGGTTTTTCCCACATGCAGAATCAAACATTACCAAAGACTCCATAACCTAAAAATTGAGCTCAAACTCTTCAAATTGATTATTAATACAATATTCTAAGGAGGTATGAACATTGTTTTTTGTATTTAAATGTACATTTCTTGTTTATTTTCCACATGGTTCAACCTATGGATTAGGCTTGAAATGTTATTTCTTCATGTTCATTTTAATTTCATTCATTAACAAATTAACTAACCTCTATCTGATTCCTAATCTACATAATATCATTCAACCATCCACTTTATTCAATATGAGAGAGGTTAGTAAATCTTTTAATGAATGAAATCAAAATTAAATTAAAGAAATAACATATCAAACCTAATCCCTAGGTTGATATATGTGTAAAATAATTAATAAATACACATTAGAAGATAAAAACAATATTTATACCTCCTTATAATATTTACTTGAGAACTTATTTGAATAGGTTAAGCTCAGCTTATAGGCTATGAAGTCTCTGGTAATACTTTATTCCATGTTTTGGAAGCACCTCTCCTTGTCTACACTTGATTCTTGGCTTGTCTTGGAATGATAATTGGCTGAATCTCTTTGTATAATTTGATAGAGTAAGTTTGCATGTAGAAGCTTGTATATAATGGCCAAAACATTAGTATTTATATAATGTTTGGATACTTGTGAATCATTGATTTGAGATCAAGATCAGTTATGGAGGATGAGTCTTTAAACTCATTATCACATACATAGATGTGTAAGATATGTCATTTAAGACCTTTATGGAGTGTGGAAGGCATGCTATAAGAAAAGTGCAGTCATTAGTCCTCTTAGAGTGTGTAAGAGGGGTGTTAGAGGAAGTGTGTGTAAGAGGGGTGTAAGATATTTCTTGAACACCTTCTCTTTCCCATTGACTTTCTTGAGTGGCATCATCTACATGAGACAATAATTCAATTTTTATTTTATAAAAATAGATAATTCCAAATTCATGGAATTTTCCATTAGAGGAATGATTAAGAGAATTAATCAAGATGATTAATTGGTAATTAGAAGAATGGAAACCTTTGAAATTTTATTTTATCAAAAAAATATTCATTTAATTTTCTTTAAATAACACTTTCAAAGGGTCATTTTTATTTATGATACACTAGATAAGATTAATGATGTAATAGATCCATCACCCCAATCAAGGATGTGTCATTGTAATTTTTGATTAAAATGGTAGATGTGTAGGTAAATTAGGTCCATTGGTCATTTTGGTTAAATTTTCATGTGATCAAAAAAATTCACTCTTGATTATAATTTAGACATAAAGGCAATAAAAATTAAGTGCCTAAAACTTTGTTTGTGGTGGTACCAAGGGGTGATTCTATTGATTTTTCATACTAGGAGATTTACAGGTGTAAAGTACTCTAGGTATATAGAAGTATATATGGTGTGTTATTATTATATCTAGAATCTTGGACCATAATATTATTTGACACCTCTAAGACTGGAATGTGTAAACAATCCTTTTGGTGTATGTAATAAATGTGGTGATCCCTAAATAGGTTGAGTATCTTAGGATGTATATGGATTTGATAGTTTTAGGACCTAGTTTGAGACCTTTAACCACTTGACATATGAAATTACATGTGGTGCCTCATGGTTGAATTGGTATTCCTAGTATGTACATTTATTTTATAGATATGGGACTTATAAAATTATAAAATACTAAGTCATTATAAAGCATTTCTCAAAGGGTTGCTTACCTGTCATCAATAACCAACTAGACTTTGGGACTCCAAGATGTTGACTTTGGGAATTTGACTATTTTCTAAAAGAAAAAGTTAATTATTTAAAAATAAATTAAGTATAGAAACATTTTATAAGCATGACGAGACTAAATTTTTCAAAACAAAATCTTGACAAAGATATATACATATAAAAAGAGGGGATATTGGAGTTTTCATAGATATTGAAGATTGAAACCCTATTGGCATTCACTTATAGGGATCATGCTTGAGGTTTTGAAATAATAAGAGGTTTAGACTAAGATTTTATTTTATAAAATGGGATGTGTTGTTCACAAAAACTATATCATCACATACTTTAATTAGTTTATCTTATTTATATTTATATATATATATATATATATATATATCATAGTTTAAATATATGTTATAAATCCTAGTCAGAAAAATGTCTATGAAAAAGACTGTCTTGGAGGATTGAATACTCTATATTATTTTTCAACATCTCAATGAATTAATTATCTTTATAAAAATATATTTGTATGTTTCCTTTCATAATCATTCAAAACATAATAAATAAGACAAAATAAATATAAATAAAAAAGTAATGAAATATAAATAACAAATAAAGAGAAAACATAAAAGATTCTAAAGTTAAATTAGGCTAGATGATAACTAGAAAGTTAGCTAAATAATTAACTAGAGATTATTTAATCACACTAATATAAATTACAAAAATATAAAATTAAATATTATCACAAAAATATATGTTAAATGAGAGAGAACTACAAAATAGTAATCCAAGAAAAAAGACAAGAAACTAAATATAAAACTATAAATTTTGAACTATATAAGAAGAAAATATTTTTATTGAGAAACCATAAAATATTTCATTATTGATTACAAAAGAGTTGATCAAATATTTTTTAGATTAATTAAATATCGATAATATTTCATACATTGTATGAAACATTCTTCATTTTAAAGAAAAGTACATATTTGATTTCATGCATATGAATATATTATTATGTAGTTATCAAATAGTTAATAATTTTTTCCATTTTTAGATAATTATAAATAAAAAATCAAGATAAATATAATTGACTATACCAACGGAGGCACTTCACTATTAGATAATGCATTTTTTGACTTCTTATAAATAATTCTCAATTTTAAAGACTTAAAACAAAAGAAAGTTAAAGTATAAAATATTTAACAAATATATCTTGTACGTATAAGAATCTTAAAATGATGTCCTTAAATTCTTTTAAACCTTCATTTAAGTTACAAATTTTACTTTGCCTAATTTATAGTAAATTTATTTAAATTTAATTGAGTTTATCAATTTAAGTTTAAATAATAATCCACTTTAAATAAAGTGAACTAAAAAAAGACTCCAATAATTATTATAAGACAAACACATTTATTTTTTCATGGGTGGGTGTCCTTCTAATTTACTAACAACTTAATTGATAACTAATACAAGTCATCATGCAAGGAAAACATCATAAATGAATAAAATCTGAGTGACAAAATTATGTCCTCTCAAACTTTATCCATAATGATACAATTATAAATTTTTATTTTTTAAGAATGATTTTTTTTAATAAAAATAAGTTAACATAATAATAACAGAACTGAAAAAATACATCATCATTTCACCCATAATTTGATCAAGTTCTCAAACAACAAGGTAGAAATGAAAGCATGTTTTTAACATATTCAACCTAAAAAATTGATCAATATCATTAAAATTTTCTACATAATAATAAAATATTTTAAAACTCACTGAATATAATATTGTCATTGTCATTACCATATCTAATATAACTATCAAATGCTACTAAAAGTAAACATATCACTCTATCATTAATAATCACTTCAATTTATTTTAAAAAAACTATAATTATCAAGTAGTCACATCAAATTAAGAATATACAAATCAAAATATTTAAATACATAAAAGTATCAATAACTAAAATAAGAAGTATATCTTAGAAGTTTAAAATGCAAAATGATTTTTATAATCTTGCATCTCTTGAATAAGAGGAGATCCATATTAATAGGAAAAGTAAACATGAAACATAAAGTGTAGTTTATTTATATATTTCTTATGTTTTGTGTCATTTTTAGAATGCTTTATGTTCTAGCTAGTTGTTTGAAAGTTGTCTTTTATTTAAGATATTATATATCCATGTCCTAATTTTATCCTTTTGGTTCTTATTATCACAAATTTTATATATTTTTATAATAAGGGTTTGGACCTTTTTAAAAACCCACATTTGATGATGATGATGATGATCAATTATTATTTATTTATAAAAAACTAAATAAATCAAAGGATATCCATGTTGTGTTATATTTTATATACGCAAGGGGTGTGTTAGGCATCTCAATCCTAGTCACCCCTTTAGTTACACCATCTACATCCAATTTTTTTTCTTGAAAATATGAGTTACCACAGGTGCTAAATAAGATATACTAGTACATTTATGAATCATATATGAAACATTATTATGCATAGTCACAATAACTTTAGAAGGTATAAGCTGAGGCAATTTTAAAAATTTATGACATGAAATCAACTTACACAATAATTTCATTATTAGTAGTATGTGGGACAAAATAGTTGGTGAACCACATCTAATTAGATGATACCACAAATTGATTCTTTAAAACCCCCTCCAAGAGGTATTACCAAGAGGATAAATTTTTTTGTGAGGAACTATATTCAAAACATTCCATAAAATAAGATCATCAACATCAAAGTGTAAGGATACCTGAGTGTTGTGATTAAACATGTTAGAGTTCCTTTAAACCCTAAAATATTTTCCTCAATATTTTATTTCATAAGTTTTACATTATGTTATTTTTTATTATCTCTACCCCACACACTATTTTATTCCAAAAATAAATTCACCCAGAAATATCTACTTTTCAAAAGCATAAGAGGATGTCATCTTAAATTAATTTTTATTTGAAAATGAAATGCATTAATTCTATTTTTTGATAGAATTATCAATTGAACTATCTCAATACTCAACCAAAATATCATTTAAAAAAATGTAATCACTTTATACTTATTCAATAACTAACTTATGTCTTATAAAAAAACAATCACAGAATCATAATAAATTATTATATGAATCTCAAACATAAAAATACACCCTTTATTGCAATATAAAATATTTCAAAACCATTCTAGCAATATTATTTATTATAATATCATAGTGTTCAAAGGCATGACATAATAATAAAAAAGAAAGAATTACATTTTAGGTATTAATTTTGCATATATATTTTATACCAATTTTTTATTGGAAACTCAAAACCTAGTATTGTAAACAAAGGAAATAAAAATAATCTAATTTAAAGATCAAATTCTAACAATTTTTTACACCTTCAAAAGATTCAAATGTAAAACTCAAATATTAGAGACTATGATTTTTATAATGACAACTAAAAAGTATCCAATAATTTGGACTTCAAAAAGTATGTACAAACTCTTGAGATAAATGATATATTGTGTTGTATTTCCATTTTGATAAGAAATAAAGCCTAACTTGCTTTCAACTTCTAGAAACTAAAAAACTATATAAATATTATAAAATGAAAGAGATATTTGAAAAAGATGTATAAAAAATTCCTTCTAAAAACTTTAACAAAATCACTTTTAAAATATTTTATATAAATATAAATAATTTTTTGTTGAATAATGGAAAATAATGAGAAACCAAAACCTTTTATATGTATTGTGCAACCAAAATTTCCAATCATTTCAAAATTTTATCTTTAGTTATTATTTGAAATAGCAAAAGATATACTAAGAATGTTGATTTTTATAGAAAAAAAAACTATAAAACATATTTTTAAACTATTCTTGAATATAATCATATACAATAAATTGAATAAATATTATAAACATACTTTTAATCAAAGTAAACAACTAACAAACTTTAAAAAAAATCTAGTCATGTATACATTCACATAGATTTGTTTTGAAATGAAATAATTGTACATGCATGATATCATCAATCCATATCCATTTTCAAAAAATTTAATACATATAAAGATGAGGAACAAATGAAGCTCATTCTTTATATAGATTTTTCAACTTCTAATTTTTCAAAAACATCTAATAGATATTGCCAAACTACCTCATGTTTATCTTGCCTAAGAAATAATTCCATACCAAAATAAAAATTAAAAAACCACTTTAAAAACTACTTGTTTTATAAAAATTCACATCTAAGATAAAAATTGATGCACTTAAAAAAGGATGAAATGAATATGAAATAAAAAACCCTTAAACAATTCTCAACATATTTGAAGACTTTCAAAGGCATACATGAAGAAAATGAAAGCATTTATTAAAACCTCAGAAGTAAAAAAAACTAAAGTTCATAATACCCTTTTATGCAATAACAATTGTGAATGAAATATATCAATACAACCATTAAAAAATGTAAAGTGCAAAGAAAAAATATCTTGGAACTACCTTTGAATAATCTTCAAGTAAATATAACATTGAAAGATAGGGCTCTGAGTTTATTGAAACATATTAGTAGGTCATATGAAATTTTATTACAACAAAATTGTCCAAGATTAATCCTTTAAAAATAAAATTACTTCACATGTATATCATACAAAGGCTCAAGCTTTAAAAAATAACACATAATATTGTAACTAAGAATATCTTGTATAACTATAAAAATAAATCACATGCAGATATGAAATAAAATATTTTTCACTATTTCATGTATATCAATAGAAACTCATGTATATGTATGTGTACACACACACACACACACACACACACACACACACACACACACACATCATTATCATTTTAAATCCAATACTATCAATTCATACCTATTAAATATATGTCCCCAAATATTTTTGAGTTCCAAGACTGACTCAAACAACTCATGCTTATAAAATTTGTTCATTTATTTCAAGAAAATTTGTAATAGAGCTTAATATTCACTTGAATATTGAAATGAAAAAATTTAAATGACCAAACCAAAATAAGAAATTTCATATACTCATTTTCTAAGGCACATTTATTATGCACAGTAGGGAAAAATTGGTGTAGTGTGGTTAATTAATTTATAGAACATTTTTTTCTTTGTTGAAAAATGGAGATGGCAAAAAATTTATCAACCCTATTTCAAAACATAGCCACTAAATTTAATGTTCCTATTATCTTTACTTTTAACTATTACTAAACTTATTATTAAATATAGATATATCAGAGTTACAAGAAGTTTATTCCATAAACCAAATAATATGTGTCCTCATATTAATAAGACTCGTGTGGAATGTATCTAACATCAAGTTAATTCAAATAATATTGAAATGTCATAATATACAATGATACTAAGATGTGTCTTAAAATAGTAAAAAATAATTTGATATTAAAACATGAATTTGATTATTATGAATTAAAATATGGTCGTAAACTTGCTATATAAAACACTATGTTATGTAGAAAATATTTTCAACCATGCCCTTGAACATTATGCAAATCAAACATGCCTTTAATTTTTCCTTGAAAACTATAATTTTTAAATATGCCTTTAAATTTTCCAGACATACCTTAAAACACTATAAGTTTATAATATATGTCATTGAACATTATAATAATACTCCAAGTGCATTAAGATAATTAGGGTTTAGACATATTTATCCGTAATATGATAATGTGAGGATTGATACTAGTCATATAGTTTTTATATAAAAATCATGTTTTGAAAATGACTATAAATAATGACATAAAAAAAAAGTGTGCAAGATTAAGAACCAGTATAAAAATATTATTACCTTATAATGAATATCAAAATGATGAGCTTATATCACAGTTGAAATTCACAGGTGAGAAAGTCTAATAAGGTGAAAATCCATTGTACAATAGAAATCAACACTTATATTTGTTCTATTTAAATTTTTATTAATTGAAAATATTTTATCCATATTTAAGAGTGATCAAACAACTATACAAACTTATCTTTCTCATCAGATGTAAACTAATTTTGACACATTTATCTTTCATTCCTCATAGAAATCATAAGATATTATCATCATCTTGTTAAAAATTTACCATGTCCACTAACAACCACTTTTAATTTTAATCAAATTTAAAAATTGGTACATAATCAAACATGTGAAATAATAACAAGGGAAACAAAGCATGTTCGCCCCTTCTATGTACAATGAATTTAGTTTGGTAAAACAATTATTCTAAAATAATTTATGAGATTTCAATTTTTTCATTAGGTTAAAAAAATTGTGATAACACGCATGAGGATGTCATGGGGCATATCAAAATTCTAATTTATCTAGGAATCAATATAATTGAAACATTATTATATGTACATAAAAATATTAAAAAAGTAATGTTACATTGGGAAAAACATTTCTTTAATAATAGGAAGTATATTTGATAGTTTTAATATGTGATTTAAATTATTTTGGAATAATGGAGTTTTATTCCTATTTTAGTTAAGGGTCTAGATTAATAAATCAATACAAAATATAGAAATAAATATAGTCCTAATTTGTTTAATTATTTATCTTTTTCACCTTTATAAAAATAATAATAAATAAGAAGAAATATAACTTAGCTATAAAATAGATTGAGACGGTTGATACAAATGCTGAAAATGGTTGTGCAGGGCTGGGAAGGTGTCAAAAACATAAATTTGGCTTTCATTCAATGAAAATATAGAAGTAATAAAAAGTGGATGTTTTGGTGTCTAGTGTTATTATCTTTTCTTGCCCTTATTATCCAAACTGATTATAGAGACCTAAAACTTTATGGGTAGTTGTATTGTACCTATGTGAGGATGCCAATAAAAAAATTGAGTGTTGGTTGTTGATGAAACTCATTATGGAGCTGATTTTGTCTTCAAATCCTAACCCTCCATTATGATTGATAAAATTATATATGAGTCACTTGACAAAGAGGGGTTTAATGTGTAAGATGTACTAAATGTGCAATCCACACCCCTTGTGTGGGTACACTACCTACATACCAATACTCTGAAGAGGGATCAAGCCATATGTAGTTCTCCCACATAGTGTGTTTTGTGCAATAGTGTCATGCAAATGCAAAATTCTAATTTAATAATGTTTGAGGTGGCCAGGGACTAGTATGAGGGTTTGAGTATGTTTGCAGTTGTCTTGGGTGACTGTATGTAGAGAATAGGGAAGTTTGCCTTAGTGCTTTATTTTTATTCTTGTTTTCTTTGTATGTTTGGTCACCTTTCTTGTAAATGAGATTTGAGTGGGATTTTATAGGGAATAATTGGTCATGGGTTATATGTATTCATGTTAATATGACCTAATTAAGGATAAGGACTGGATGAAAATAATTTTTTGGGCTCAAAGTGTGAAAGGATAGGACCATAAAAAATGAGACACTTTAGTGTCTGACACTATAGTCTAAATGGGGTGTTCATATCCTACAAGCTTAGGACTTAGGGGAACATGATTAACATGGAGAATACTATTTATCTAAGGTGTAATTACTATTTAGAAGGTTATGGATGATTTGTAATGATCAAAAAGGTGTTTAGGAGGGTTATAAGAGTATAAAAAAAGGACTTATGGATGGGGTGTCACAAGCCACACTCAAACTACCAATTTGGACATTTTATATGACTAAATTTACACCCCCTTTTTCCTATTGATGCATCAAAGTGAAATACTAGGATAAAATAAAAATAGAAAGCATACCTAAACTTACCTATAAGTGTGAAGGCCATGAAGATGTGTGATGTTGAGTGTGCATAGAGAGAGCACAACATGAATCATAAATTTTTAAGAGAAAACAAGGATTAGATTAGTTATTACTAGACATACTATGTCTAAAATAAGAATTTACAAAGGTTGGGTAAGATAGAGGAAGACAAAGAAACTAATACACCTCATTGAGTATGTAAACCAATACAAAACCTATTGTGATATTGAGTGATGTTGGGTATGTGTTATACCAATAGTAATATTATGAATGGAGTTGAGTGCTTAATTCCCCAAGGGTGGCTCAAGAATATAAAGGATAGCCCTTTGGCTCCATCATCATCCACTATGTAGTGAAGCTATGTGATCATGTATGTGTTAATAGATGTTTGGACTATGTGTTCAATCCCTCTGAGTAGGTGGATCAAGAATAGAAAGGCTAGCTAGTCCTTTGGTTCCATCATTGCCCAATATATGTGAACTATGAATTTATATCGGTATGAATGTGTGCCATATGAGATGGCTCATGAAGCCCATGAATATCTATTTTTTCATAATGTGTCATGGATAGTTGAATGTGTACTAAGAACTAGGATAATTTTGTCCGCTCTACAAGGTGGATATTAGGCTTGTATGAAATCCACTTTAGAACTGAGAACTAGGCTTATATGAAAGCCACTCTGAAATGATGCCAACCACTTGTAGATGGAACAAAGCATATAACTACTAAGAATACCTAGGAAATACAATGAACTATAAATAAAAGAAGGTGAATGTGCCATGCACATTTACCCCAATGAGTGGTGTCTATAACATGGATTGTGATCTAGAAGTTATACCAACTACCTAATCTAAAACTAGAAGTGAGAACCATCATGCTACAAATGATTGCCCTTATATATAGATAATATGAGTAAAATTGTATTGAAATCTACCCAATCTAAACTTGATTATAGCTAAAAAAATTGTAATTGACCTTACCTTTCTATTTGTTCTTGAAAATTCTAGGTTTTTAGCTATTTGGATAGCAATGTTGAAAAGCAGACACTTTGGTGTTCAGTGTGTGTAGTCCAAATGGCGTGCTCTTATCCTTTACTATTTTTGATGAGTTTTTTATATTCATCACTATTTTTTTGGTATGTTCTATATGTTTTGAATTCTAATTATTGTTTTGAGTGTTTTTAAAAATGATTTTTGACCCATAGAGGGCTTTGATCTCTATGACAAAACCATTATTTATTTCCCCCTCTTCTTAGGGTAGGAATGAAGACCCTAAAATGACTACCCTTAAAAGAAAGAGCCTTGTAGTTGTGTGATGCTATGAAATAAATGATATACTAATGATAATCCAAAATATTTCTCAAGGTATAACATAGTTTGTATTAGATATTGTTAGATCAATAGGGGTATGCCTAGATAGATGTAATAATGTAATAACATGTGCAATATACTAAACTAAAATTGGAAATTTGGTTATTTGTCCAGGAGGGATGGAACATGATGTATATCAAGGAATCCAAGAAGGAAAGATAATTCATGATGTGGATCATGGCATTACAAATAACTAAGAATCAAAAAAGCAAATAAGCACATAAGGCAAGAAGCAAGAAACATACAAAAGAGGCCAAGGGGCCAAATAAAAAAGGGACATGGGCACATGTCACTCAAACTAGGAAAGCAATAATATAAAGAATATTAAAATGACCACATACACATATAATTATAAATAATCAATATTGGTATGAGGGCCAACAAAATATACAAGATTATAAGCAAAAGACACTGGCAATGTCCTAAGGCACACACAAGTAATAAAACATGAACTAAGAAATGCAATCACATATAGCTACTCAAAGTAATAAAGGAAGGCATGTAAATGTTGGAAATACTAATGAATCTAAATAATCAAATAAATAAGTGAAAGTATGAAAAATATGTGGTACACGAATAGGTAGATGCTAAGAAATACATAAGTGTTATATACTAGTGAGTGTCAATAGAATAATCTATGTAAGCTATTAAGTAATTTACATCAACATAATAACTAGAGTGTGTGGTGTAGGAATGACATAACCTAGATGGTGTAGTCATGTAAAAGATGACCTTGGTGGGTAGATATGTCGATGTATGTCTCAAATGTAAAAGTAAGATGCCTCCTCAATGGGTAGAGGGAATTAATTAAGGATCTAGGTGTCATTGCACATAGTCAAAGAAGATCAAGTGAAGCATGGTAATGTAGATAAATTAACAAACAATGCCATAGAATAGAAAAATGTAAGTCTACATTGTAGTAGGGATGTAAAGTATGGATAACACATAAAATTGATAAGTTTTTAGTGTTCTGAGTTATTTGAATGTTTTTGTATTTTGAAAAATTATATTTTTTTAGTTTTTTGAAATGTTTTATTATTTTTGATATTTTGAAATAAGATTTATAAAAGTAAGTACAAAGACACTATGTAAAATTAAGATAAATAATTATGTACAAGAAAGACTAAGAAGAAATGATACTAACTGATGAGTCTCATAAGAGACTCCCTATCATGATGTCCTATATCAAGGAGAGGGACTATGTGTGATCATGAATCATGATGAAAGGGATGAGACTATGAATATAATAACTATGTATGTTGTAATTGCTTTGAAATATCTATAGTGGAAACCAATGATTGGGTCCCCCTAGAGCTCTGAGAAGTGGATGTAACTATGGGGCTCTTAGGGACCCATCTAGTAGAAAAGAAGCACTCTAAAAATGTGTTATGTGTGTAGAGGCATGAAACATCAATGATACTACCTTGAGTGTGAATACTATAGCTAGAAACTATCTAGAGTTTTTAAACTATCGTTTATGTATTGGTTGCTTGAAGAGAGGCCTCTATAGAAATGTATGAAATCTCTATACTGGTGAGAGAGGCCTCAGTGTGTCTAAATTTTGACTAGAGGAATAACTATAACTATTAGAGAAGCTAAAACTAGTGAATACAGAGTAGGATATGGTTCTAAAGTGGGGAGTGGTAACACATAAAAAACTCTATCATCTGTAACAACCTAATTAATATGAATGTATTTCATGCATCTATGAACTATAGATAGTATTTCATGAAGTTTATGGATCTATGGTCGATAAAGAAACATGTTGAAGACTTCTATACTGGTAATAATAGTAAATGGTGTGTCCATATGTGTTGGACCAATCGATAGATAAAGTACAATCTCACCCAATGAACTTTATATGTGCTCACTAAATCCACTGATAACTATGTCAGTTAGGATGATATCATGCTCTGAATATCCCAAATGCTGAAGTAATGTCATAGTGCACATGTTCACATAATACCCATTATCTATGAGAACACTATGAATGGGATGGTGATCAATGTAGTCTCTGAGAAAGAGTGCATAGTAATCTAAATCATCCTCAACTATCTCTTGCTCCAAAAAGGAGATCAAAGGTCTAGATGGAACTCTAGAATTATACACACCAATCATGTTGCTCAAAAGATGTGACTCAACTAAAGGTGCTCAGTATGTATCTGGTAGAGGATGTGCATGATATGCATGGTGAACACCTGATGTGCCCTCTATCTCTTATTTAGAATTTTATAGAAAAGGATCTAAGAAAATTTTTAGAGCCTTATCTTATGTTTTATTTTCTTGAGGAGGCTCGACTAGAGTTCCAAGATCAATAAGGTTGTCATATATCAAGTCCTATATCTTGTGTCAAAAATTGATGCATTTATTTATTTAATGGCCTGGTACCTTGTGAAAATCATATAATGCATTATGATCAGATCCATGTGGAAGAGGCTTTATTGTATCAACTTCTTGAATAGGAGGGAGAGATATGATATTGCATTCCAAAAATTGTTGTAAGACTCTGGTTGGAGATGCTAGTAGATTGGTATAGGATTACTGAGGAGGCACTAATAAAAACACTCATTGAGGGGGATCTAAAGCCATATTAACTTTAGGTTAATTTTGACTTTTTTTGATCATTAACCTTTACTTTATATGAGACTTTACTATTACTCTTGTTTTTTGTTTCTGATATGCTTGTGTACTTGAGTTTGCCCATTGAAATTAATTTGACTTCCCTTTATTTTAGTGTATGACATAACTCAATGAAGGAAGAAAACTTTTTGAACATTATTGACTCATGAAAATCTGATAGATGACTCTATTTAAAGATATCTTATAATTCTTGATCAGCCATGGGGCTAGTCATTTTATCCAAGATAGTCTTATATCTAAGAACATAATTTGTGAGATGCTCATTTGACCTTTGTTTATATTGTGAAATTTGGGCATAATAAACCTTTTCACATATTTTAATGCTAACATTAGCTAGGAACATGTCAACTAAAAGATTATATGCTTTAATCGACTGATTTGGTAGACTATAGAACCATTTTAGAGCATAATCCTTTAAACTATATGGAGCTTGGTTAGTAACTAGTCATTTGGCACATAGTCTAAGCATGCTACATGAAAATATCTCAAGTGTGTCTTTGGATCACCCTTGTCATCATGTAGAGTGAGCTTGGGTTAAACAAAACTTAGAGGCAAGGGTGTAGAAGCAATATGGCATGTCAATGGTGTATGAAGTAGAGAAAAAGAGTCCAAATACTATGGTGGCCTAGAGGCACCTTGATTAAGATGTATCACCTTGGATTGAAGATATTTGATCTCTTATATAAGGGTAGCCACATCAAGAGGTGAATATGTACTAGTTGTAAATAGTGATGCCACATATGAAGGTTGGGATACTATAGGGGGTTGTTGAGACATAGTTTCCCCCGTAGTGTCATTGGAAATTGGTTGTTCAGTAGTCTGAGAGGATTGACCATTATTTTATTTTTTATTTCTTCTTTTAGTATTTTAAGCATATCATCTTGCATATAAATATTTTTAGTTAAAAGTTCTTGAAGTTCCCTCTTATTAGTTTCATCAAAGCTAGTATATTGGGCCATTATTAAGGTAGAAAAATAAAGTAAATTGGATTGAATTTTTTGCAATAAGTTATAATAATAAAATTGTGATGGAAAGAAATTACTGAATAAAGGAAATATAAAGTTCTAAAGATAACAAACTAGAATATACATAAAAAGGATATGAAGCTCACTAACATGTAAGGTGATACCTCAAAAATCATAAAGACCTAGTATATTCTAATAGGGATTGAAATAAATGATTTTTAAAATTACTATGGTGAATTTTAAGAAATTAAATGTGAAATTGTGATTTATATATGCAGGAAAAAAATTAAAAAAAATTGCTAAAATCAGCAAGGAATTTTCCCTAGGGTTTCTAGGGTTTTTGTGTGCAGATGAAGTCAGGTTCACCAAATGATTTAACTTATTTATGAATAATGGAGTTTTATTCCTATTTTAGTTAAAGGTCTAGATTAATAAATTAGTAAAAAATATAGCAATAAATATAGTCCTAATTTGTGCAATTATTTGTCTTTTTCACCTTTCTAAAAATAGTAATAAATAAGAAGAAATATAACTTAGTTAGAAAATAGATTGAGATAACTAATATAGATTTTGAAAATGCTTATGTAAGATTGGGAAGGTTTCATAAACCTAAATATATCTTTTATTTAGTGAAAGGATAGGATCACCAAAAAGTGGATGCTTTGATGTCTGGTGCTATTATTTGTTTCTGCTACTATTATCCAAACTAATCATAGAAACCTAAAACTTTATTTGTAGTTGCATTGTACTTATGTGAGTGTGCCTATGAAAAATCAAGTATTAATTATTGATGGAACTCATTGTAGATCTGATTTTGTCTTCAAGCCCTAACCCTCCATTATGCTTCATAAAACAATAGTTGAGTCACTTGATAAAGAGGGGGAGTTAGTGTGTAATATGTATTGAAATTGAAATCCACACCCCTTATGTGGCAATGTTGCCTACATACCAATACTTTGAAGAGTGATCAAGCCATGTGTATTTCTTCCACCTAGTGCGCTTTGTGCAATAGTGTGATGCAAATGCAAAATACAAATTTGATAGTGTTTGAGGTGGCTAGGGACTATTATGAGGGTTTGAGTATGTTTACAACTATGTTGGGTGATTTTATGTAGTGAATAGGAAATTTTACCTTAGTGATTTATTTGTATTCTTGCTTTGTTTGTAAGTTTGTTCCCCTCCTTTGTAAATGAGCTTTGAGTGGGATTTTATAGGGAAAAATTGGTCATGGGTTAGATGTATTCATGCTAAGCTAGCCTAATTAAGGATAATGACAAGATGAAAACAACCATTAGGGCTCAAAGTGAAAAATTATAGGACCACTAAAAATGGGACACTTTGGTGTCTAGAGCTATAGTTGAAATAGGGCACTCCTGTCTTATAGCCTCAAGACATGGGGTAACATGATTGGCATGGGGAATACTATTTGTTTGATGTGGAATGACTATTTAGAAGGTTTTAGATGATTGAAAATGATAAAAATGGTGTCTAGGAGGTTTTCAAGAGATTTCAAAAAGGACCTATGGATGGGGTGTCACAAGCCACACTCAAACTACCAATTTGGACATTTTATATGTCTACAATATGAGTATCTCTTTTAATTTTTAAGAAAGTTTATTTACATATCATAATTATAGAGATATAAAAAAGAGACATATAGTTACATCATCTCTAATTTAAACATGGGTAATCAAAGAAAGAAAGTGAAGATCAAGGATTGAAACAAGTACACAACATTTTACAATAAAATAATGGAAATGAACCATTTAATGTTGTTGTCAAGATACTCATCAACAACCTTCACATGTTTATAGTGATTTTTTATTCTTGAATTGTTAATAAAATAAATTTTTTACACCATAGATGATATATTTTGATAGCTTCATGAATTAGTTTCATACATACATGCATTATGCTTAAATTGAATACCCTTATAAAAGAACATGCAAAGGTATTTACTCCTCCACTACCACCACTATAAAGAATTGTTACACCTATTTAAGATCATTCTATAGACTAAATTGTTATACTTATTCAAGATTATGATATAGAGGTAGTTCTCACATTTATTTAGATTCATGATACACAGTTAGTTATAAATCATACTCAAGTTATTCTACATACACATTTTAGAAAAGAATAGTTGAAATTACTAAATAGAAATTAATTAAAATCCCATTATATTAGAGAGTAATTCAATACTCACAAAAACTAATATTTTTTCTATGTCATATACTAAAACTATTAAAATTTTATCATGTTACAAAAAAATGCAAGAGATACATTCTCATACTATACAATGGATTCCATAGAGTCCTAAGATTCCTAATGTTACTAATCATAGACATGATACTATGAGTGATGATGATGGGATTATAGTAAAACATGATATTAGATTCATATACACTTGCATCTACACATGACACTTTCACTCATGAAACATTACCATCATAACATATTATAAAATAAATTCATGTGAGAATCTTATTGATTAGATATTTAGTTAAAATAATCCACACATTTTTTTAAAATAAAATAAATTAAAAAGTTTAAAAAATATTAAAACATTATAATATTTAGTAAAATAAAAAATAAAGATCTAATCATAACATGATTGCTAGTTTACATTATTTGCATATGTTATTTATCACATGTTTGTTAAATTACCTATTATTTTTAAGATACACATGTTTCAAGGTATACATGAGTGACATGTAAGAAATATAGATACACATGATACACAAATACAAAGATGTTGGACATTCTTACCTAGGGGATATGTCAATATTGGGGCATCTTATTCCATAGGCTATATTGATACACATTGTATCTTTCAATGACATTTCCATTTACCATGTTGAGCTATATTGATTGCTTACACATGTCTTGATATTAATAATTATCTATAAAATAATATATTTCATGGATATGTTACTCTAATATGATATTACATTGACATAATTGGATTATGAAGAATATATTACTTGTTATATGCTTTATTAATGTTGTGAATTCTCACACATGTTACTCATTTTTTTGTCTATTATTTTTTAATTTTATTGTCCATTGATTACAACCCTTGGCATTATGTATGTGACATTTATTTTACATTTATTTTAGAACTTGGAATCATATGTGAAATTTAATGTCCTTTATTTGTATCCCTTGGACTTATGGATCTGACATTTCTCATATAGTGTTTGTTCCTTGGCCTTGTTTATGGAATTTTATTATCCCTTATATATGGCCCTTGGCATTGTGGGTGAAATTGAGTACTATTTCATGTGATTCTATTGTGTGTGTCATATCCATGACATTATATATTGAGTTTATTAGTGATGTGATCCATATCAAAAACCTCCCCATTTGTATGTGGTACCAAAATACATATCATGCACTCTTTCTATGTAGAATTATTCAGTTATTCTAGCCTACTATATATATATATATATATATATATATATATATATATATATATATAACATACATACATACACACACACACACATATATATATATGTATGTATATGTGTGTATATATATATACATACATACATATATATATAACATACATACATACATATATATGTATATGTGTATATATATACATACATACACACATACATATATATATATATATATACATGCATATATATATATATGCATATATATATATACACACACACACATATACATATATACATATATATATATATATATACACACACATATATATACAAATATATATATACATATATATATATATACATATATATATATATTAGATGTTTTATGTGACATATGTTTCATACATACTTTGATGACATATTCATTATTATGATGAAATATTCTCCACATGCTGACATAATTCAACATGATTACATATTGTATACATAAAATATTACACTTAACTCTTTGTTTTGAAATGAATGATTTGTAATGTACACCCCTCACCTTAAAATATGGTCATAACAATGGCCTTGTCATAGAGATTTGAGCCTCCATGATTTTAGAGTTATATTTTTTGCGATATATGCCATGCACATATATTCAGACTATAGGGACATGAAGTTATGGGTTTCTATATTTCGATAAATTTGGTTGAATATGCCATGTAGGTTCAAAAAAATTTATAGGGATAAGAATTATAAGTTTTTCCAATATACTCATATTAAAATACATATAAGGGCATAGGCAATGCATTTGCACATATTTGTAGGATCATGAACTATAGGTTCTCAGATTTGAAAATGAAAATGACACATATATGCATATAATTGTATATCATATTGGAATAAATTCATGTGGCATGAAGCTTATTCATGACATACACACTTTTGTAGTTTCTATTTTCACACATATTCCATGGTACATAGCAGTGACCACCCTTTAATATATAATTATATATGTAGTGGTTATTTCATTTTAAATGAGTAATGTGGTTGATATTCAAAACCCTCAATGGAGTTGACATTACTATGTGAACCAAATATATGGTTCACACCTCTCATATTAATGTTACAAGATTAGTGTAATATTATTTACATAAGATGGTATAATTGAGGATTTTATAATGCTTAATGGCCTTATCACTATTCCCATTTCAAATAGAGTAATGGAAATTGTCTTCCCAACCCATGGCCTTGCACTAGTTATAAAATTTGGGACTTGATCACCCCTGACTCTCTAAATGATACAAAAAGAGGAATAATTATTCATGGGCTTCAAATGAAACCATAATTCTCCAATGTTACAACAAGGAATCATCATTTTAAAAAAGATAGAAACATGGTTCACCATTTATAGGTGTATTCCTTCCTTTTTCTTAAGTTTCAAACTTTAAATTGATTCATTTTAATATTTCATTTCATGGACAATGATTGCTACATGTTCATTGTATGTTTTCTTGGAAGAGGATGCATATTTTGAAAATCTCCCAAAGAAAAAGTATGTTTTACACACTCAAGTAAATATCTTTATCATTTTACTATTCTAATTTTATTGCATTTAAATACTAGAATAAAATGGAGGCATTTTAAATACTAAAATATGGTATTAGATAATTAACAATGCCAACTTTGACCTATCTTTACCCTACATAATTTGTGCATACATATATGACTCTATTCACCATTATCTCACTTACACATGCCTTTCATGGCTCTAATTCTCCATAGTTATTATAAATCACACTCATGAGTTCTCCTAGTATTAAAAAACTAGTTAGTTATCATAGTTAAACATCTTTAAATCATCAGATCAATTTTATTATATCTTAAACAAAACTTTAAAATGAATATGGTACCATTATTTTAGTACTAGCCAATCCTTAATGTTTTATCCCATGCCAATAAATGGTTAAATTTTAGATTAATATCATTCATATTAGTTGTTTCATATTTTTTTCATGTTGGTGGCATGAGAAAGAACCTAAAGAGTCTCATATACATAAAAAATAGGTCTAAGACTATTACCCATTTGGAAAATATTTATGAAGTATATTCAAACACTTATAGTTTCAAAGGCACTGCATTGTTATTTCTATTTATGAAATTATTCAAAAGGACTATGCCCAAGCAAATTCTAAATAACCTCAAACCCAGTCCAAAATTATTATTTTTAAAATATCAATATATAGATTATAGGCTACATACATTAAAGGATAATTATTGTACACATTCACCTAATGGGGAGAATTACATTATATTTAAATTCCCTCTTTAGATTATTAGATATATTGGGAATTCTCAGCCATTCAAAACAAAGTGTTTGGGTTCATCTCAACCCACCTTTAATTACCTTTTTTAGGACTTAACCTATTGTCAATAGTATAACTAGAGTTATAAGAGGAGTTAGATAAATCCATATTATGTACAAAGTCAAATCTTGAAAGAAGTCTGAATTAACTTTTTAGGGTTATGGAGTGTAAGCTGTAGGTTTTAAAAGAGTTTGAGTACATTAAATTAGGTTATAAAATATGTAATAAATACAACCACTTATTTTTGAAGGAACTAAGCTAAATTGATATTCTTAATAATAAAAATGAATGAGACAAATGCATACTTAGCTAGAAACTAACTGAGATAAAGATCTTGAGGATGGAAACTAGTATTGGAGATGGTCTAAGTGTCATAAATAAGATCTAGGTGTCAAAATACCTCTTGGATAATAATTACCTACCTTGGATAGTAGTGTTATGGTGCTAGTGTCTAATTTTGGTATTAGCGTCCTCTATATAGGAACTATTCTAAGCTTTTTAGAGTATTTATGTTTGAGTCTGCCAAGCCTATTCCTATGTAAACTAACCCTGATTTATTATATGTGACATGTTGTGATTGATTTCATATGTAAAACCTAGACCTCTATATGGTTAGGGAATTTGAATTCACACAACTAGTAAACATATGGTGTTATTAGGGTAGGCTGGACATCATCAACACCCCTTTTGATCAGAGTTGCCTATATATCAATACTCTGAGGAGGGATCAAGTTTGATGTAGTTCTCCCCACCTAATTTTTGGTACAATTTAATTGAATATAGTATGAATTTTGGTTTGAGTTCTTTTAATGGTGCTTGGGACTAGAAAGTTGAGTATTCTAAGCTTTAAAAGGATGTAGATGACTATATGCATAATTAGGGTAGAATAGGGTTGATAACCTTGATTGTGCACAACTTGTTTTGATCTTATTTATGTGTATTTTCATATGATTTCCATCTAATGGATAAAGAGATAAGATTCATATATATATATATATATATATATATATATATATATATATATATATATATATATATATATATATATATATATAGTGATCTAGTGTTTTTTCATGGTTTAAAATAGGTCTAGGTTGATCTTAGGTGCTTTAGGAATTGAAAAGATATCCATTAGATCTCAAAAGAGAGAAAAGGACAATAGCACCCAAATAGGACAATAAAATTATGGCACTAGTGATCTAGTGTTTGTGCATGGTTTAAAATAGGTCTAGGTTGATCTTAGGTGCTTTAGGAGTTGAAAAGCTATCCATTAGATCTCAAAAGAGGGAAAAGGACAATAACACCCAAATAGGACAATAACATTATAGCACTAGTTTCCAAGTGGTACAACTTGAGTAACTAGGTGTATAAACATAATATTTTCAAACTTTATCAATTATTGATGTTTTATCTCCTGTAAAAACCCATTGAGTCTCAATATCCCTAAGTGCATGCCTTACAAGGTGCACTGGGAAAGGAGTGGTAGACCATTGATGCTTCAAAATATTTGTATCCCCTATATCACCACTTGAAATCAAAATAAACCTCTTGTATACACTTCTCTAGGGAAATATACCTCACTTATACACTTATCCTAGTAATTCATCACCTTATACAAACCCTATCTAGTAAATAACTCTTTTTGACATTTATCAAATAATGTTGGCCTGGGTCGACCCTATACTTAAAATATATTATCATGTTATGGGACTCTACCAGCCTTATCCAACCTATCTAGGACCTAACTTACTTTTATTAATTAATAATATAGGGTTAATTAGGTCAACACTATCATCTAAAATTTTGTAAGGGTTTAGGGTTAGATCCATCTATATATACACATATTATTCACCATTTATAGAGAGATAATAATAATAACATCATACATTCCACATCTTCTTATCCACCATTCTACTTGAAGATCATTTCTTAGGATTTCAATACTACACTTGGAGATATGAATCTTGTCTTATGGATAAGTTTTTTGGATGCATAGATAAGTTGTGTATCTTAAAGCTGACCTATCCTTATTATCCTTACATACCAAACAACCTCTTGAAAATAACCTTGGCCAAGGGAGACATTTAGGATTGATGGGTTCACCTTCAAAGGTAAGTATTCCTAATGCTTACTCCTCTTTGTTAAAGTAGATAAATTTCCATTTATTAGCTTATATGCTTCTCTCTCCATGCATTAGTATTTATTCTACATTAGATTTAGTAGATATATTCTATGCATGTTTAATTTTATGTTTGTTACCCCCATTTTGTGCCACAATATTTGATGAGAACCAGGTTAGACTTTACTTTACTTTGTATTTATCTTATGAATAAAAAAACACAGGACCTAGTTAGGGTTATTACATGGTGTTTCTTGAATAGAGGATTTGTAACCCTCTCTAGTGGCATTATTTTGGTAAGTTACTTCTTAGTTAGGTCTAGTAGATCAATCTTGGTCATGATCCCAATTATCTAAATGTACCAACAACTAAAAGGGTAAGTGTGATTTATCTTCTCTGAGTTAGGATTGATTTGTAGATCATCTTCACTTTCCCTTGTATACATTCTGGTTAACTTGACATAAATCTAACCCTTTAGGTTGTATTTCACATATTAATTTATTATCATCTTATATATTTTTATTTAAAAATTATTGTATTGAACCTATCGATACAATCTAACATTCTATACACACATTTAACACATAATCACTCCAAATTGACTCTATTTTCTCTATGCAAGTCTTCTCCAACAACAAGTAACTAGATAGATTAGCTTGATATAGTTCTTTTCTTCATCCATAGGTTTTAAAACTTAATTAACCTAGTTGAATTTGTTTGCATCTTATTTTCAGGATACAAGTTTTATAGACTTCGTCAACCTAATTGACTCTATTCATAGAATATAAAAATAAGAATTTGAAAAACACAACATAAAATTAAAAAAATCAATAATATTAAAAAATTATCAAGGTTTATTCTTACCTTAGTTTTTTTCATTTACAGTTCTATTTTTCATAGTTTGTAGTCTATAAAATTGTAACCCTATAGCGAACTGGGTTGACTAGCTTGACACAATTTTGTAGCTTGCTTTCTCTCTAGAAAACTCACTCGACTTTTTTAATTATGTTATTTTAGATCATACTTTAATAGATAATAGTGACCCTATCAAATCTATTCTATAATTTTTGTATATAGTGTTACCTAAACTAACTCTATACTCTTCACAAATAAATAAAATAACCTATCTTGATAGTAATTAATTTACTAAATTCAATTTTGTCTCTTTCTTACTTAGAGAAAAAAAAACATAAACTAAATATGAGGTTTTTAATTTACCAGTTTAGTCACACTAATTTTCTCTTTTACACACACTTCCAAATCACTTAACACTAAAAACATTAAACAATTTCTTCCCAAGGTCCACCTACTTAGATTTATTCACCAAAGGGAAAGTAGACCTAGTTTTTTAGCCAGGTATAAACATGTATTTGATGGTATATATTGGTAAAGCACCTAACACCTCTATCACTATGGTATTGTGAAGTGAAGGGGTAGACCCCAATACCATTACTAATATAGATTGCTTTCAACCTAAAATACATGAAACTATCCATAGATTTATTTTTTAGTTCCTTCTTACAACCAAATCCATGGCACATTAATTTCAAAATTTATTATAACTTAACAACATTTAGGAATGACCCCATAGATTACCATTTACATTCTAGTTTTATTATTATTGATGTATTTTTTATGAACACTAAATCATAATGAGGTAGCGTCTAGCATTTCAAGATCTCAATGGATGTCAACTCTAGTCTAGGGCACAAGTTGTAAGTATGTGGTTTTAACAACCATGTCATGGAATAAAAGTTTGGGCATGCAATTTGTTAACAAGGATGATGAATGGATGAATAGTTTCTAAACAAATCTCAAAAGATAGGTGATTTGGTGGTTGGATGGTTGATAATCTAGAGTGGGTATATCTTAGAAATAAACTCAAAAATAGAGGGAAGGGTAGATTAAGAAAGGAGGATTATATGGCTTCAGGAATCACCTCTCAAGATGGATTCTAAGTGGATAAGTGCTTTTAGAACCAAAGTCTATTTCTAGTAGCTATTACACATACACCAACATACATGGTCAAATAGTCTAGGATAATTTGATATAAGAAACTCAGGGATCTCATTCAAAGGTTTCTCCTTTTAGAGTAGCTATTGCACACCCTTACTTAAAATATTATGACTTAGACTAGGGAGGTATCTGAGATAACTATTATACATGCACATAAAATTGTATCAATGAAATCTCCTCTACACACTTAGAATAATGAAATAGTCAACTTACTTGAAAATAATCAATATCGGTGCTAATCATTCAATAGATTTTGCACATCCAAAAATAGCATATTAATAATGATAAGAAAGAATCCCTCATATCTATTGCACATTAAGAATTATTGAATCATACAACCAAAATTAGAAAACCTAATTACATAGAACATGAAGAGAAAATACACAAACACAATCATAGACAATCAAAATTGATTTTGTTTATGTATTAAAATTTTCTAACCCTTTACAAATGTGGTTTACATATGTTTAAATAAAATTGGTGAGGAGTCACCTCATCCTCCAAGTACATGCAAAATTTGATTACATGGTGTAGTTAGAACATTAGTTCTACATATTGTTTCAAAACTATATGTAGTGTATAGATAGAGCTAACTTACATTCATCAAGAATTAAAGTCATCCTTTACAATATTATGCATGTGTCCATGTTTACAAAAAAAATTAGGAAACTTTTACATTAAGTTCTAACTTAAGTATACTAATAGTATAAAATTGATGATGCTATTATTGACTTGATATGCAAAAAACTAACCCTTTCAGCTAAGGTTGAGTGGATGTCTACATGGATGCATTAAATTTTGTTGAACTCATCACTATTTGTGTGGGTATTGAACTAGATGTTACAACCTCAGTCTTCTTCTTCTTCACCTCTATCTCAAGATAACATTTGTGACCCACATCATGTTGTTGCATGATGATGTATATGTTAAGTAATGAGGGTCTATTCACCTTGTTAACTTGATCTAAGAGTTTTACATGTTATTCCTTCATATTTTTCAAATTGATATTGAAAATTTCAACTTCCATTACTTTCTTTCTTTCAAATCTCAGTTCAGCTTCAATATCCTCAAGTGCTAACCCCTAAAAACTCTAATTAAAATTATCAGATGCTTCTTGAATGAGTTGGTCAGAATTAATTCTACTTATCATATTTCTTATTACATCCCTTACCTTTTATAATTTCAAATTGTACAAAATATACAAGATAAGAGTTTTGTGTTTTTGATATTTGGGCATTACTACCCCAGTTATGGTAACACACTCTCTAGATTTTTGTGTTTTAATGACCACCAAATTCAGGTAATTTTATGCCTCTAATGGTATCATCAATTCTAGATGGTTGTATAAGTTATTAGTAGTGTATAGAATCAATAACCTTAGTTTATTCTCATCTTGATTTAAAAAATTGAATAATTGGTGTGTTTAGGATATATGGGCAGCCAATTAGACCCTCATTACTTAAAGTTCCCCAAGAACATTATAACATTTTGATGCATATTATTAAACCTTAGTATTTATTCATACTAAAATATGGACTATTTTTTTTTGCTCTTTTATTTATTCTAATTCTTGATCTAGATCTTGCCTTGCCATCTTTGTCCCCTCATGTAATGATGTCATAACATCTTTATTAGTTTTTGCTAAGGACTTGAAATCTTATATGTAGGGGGATTAACCTAGTTGTTTAGTCTTTCTCTTGGATAAGGCATATACCTCTTATCTCTCCTCAAGAATAATTTCCCTCCCTATTTCATCCTCCAATTTCCTCTTTCTAACTCTTTGAATGTTCCATGATAGATTATCAAACAATGAGGTTATTAATGGTAGTTTTATAATTTTGAAATTAGGATTTTAGGAATATTTCACTCTAAGATCAACTTCCCATGGTGGAATCATTATTTGGGTAGGGTTTATTGATTGTACATCCTTAGCTATAGCCTCCACCTCTAGATTTAATGATGGTTATTCAATGGCTCCTTTGAGAACTAGATCAGGAAGGGATGGAAATATGATCTTAGATAAATCCACACCTCTATATTGGGGGAGTGGATAGACTATGTATAATAGTTTACCCCTTTTAGCCTGTATTTAGGTCATGATAGTGGTATCTAGAGAAGAACTTGTCGAAGGCATTGGCAAAGTGATATGTGTGGAAGAAACATGGAGTTGGGAATCAACCAATGCAATTTCAATTCTCTTAGTGGCTCTTTTCTTCTTCATGGTTTAGACTGTAGCATTCTTAGAGGGAATACTAGTGGTGGCAATAATGGACATGGATGACACTATGGGGGAACATGAAATAATAGTGGTAGAATAAAAATATTCTACTTTAGGGGTGACCAAAGGTATTTATAGGGTGGTAGTGGAGGAAATTGAAATATCAAGGGTGGAAGTGACATCCTCTAATTTTGGAGTGAGTAACTGGGTTATCAAAATAACACTAATAAGAACTAAACCAAAAATGAGAACAAATAAAGAAACTTGGGAGGAAGAGTCTAAAAGATGGATCTTATTACCTAATTTATCATCTTGGCTTACTGACTTCCATTTATTAGTCATAAGGCTTAATGCCTTGGATCTTTCCAACTCATCTTCTTCATCTAATTCTTGTTCTATCTCCATTTATTTTTGGACTAAAGGTAGGTCCTATGGTTGATAAAATATTAGATTCTCTATGAGAGGAGGAGCCTGTGTCTTCCTCTTATATAAAATTATAATATTCAATGGTGGGGAGGAGGCTCACTAAGTTGAGATAGTAGCTACATCTTACAATATTGATTTCTACAATTGTGGTGTAGCTGTAGGTGTTTGCACTGACACTAAAGTTGGGTGATCTTGGTCATCTGCATCAAAGGAATCCAATTCAATTGGTTTTCCTTGGGCTCCTCTAAGATGAATATCAGTCAAACCAAGCTCTTTCTTAACAGCTTTTAATAGTAGGGGAAGTCTTTATATAGACCCTTTTTGTATTTTTACTTGTTGTTGGGGTATATTACCCTAGAAGTCAAAAGTATCCCATTCTCTAGGAGGTGATAGCCTAGTATGCTTTTCCTAAACTAAATTGAAGTATTTTGGTATAATTCTCAAATTATCCTCCTTAAGGCCTTCAATTTTTTCCATTTTTAAGACTTGGTCATCATCTTGTGCATTCATGAATATAAAATAATGGTTATAGGGGACATGTTGGTATAGGATACTAAATCCTTGGATGTGCTCTTGGATCTAACTATGGGGGTCCTAATATTTGCGTGTAAAGGTAGGCAACTAATAATGCTTTCTTTTATTGCCTACATCCCTAAAATCTTTCTTAATAGAATAACACATTCTACCAATGATCATATGAGATTCATAAAATGTGCTTTTCTTCTATTTAATCAAATCTTTCTCCACACTCCACCAAAGTTGATATATAATTTATTACTCCACAATATTATTTGGTACATACATGGGGAGGCATAATGGGGTGGATATTATTACCAAAAACCATGATCACCATATAATCTAGATACAACTATTAGTCACTCCAAAGAGATAGTGTATCCACTATGCTCTTTCCAATTCTAGGTAATGGGGCCTCATGAATTTCCTATCATACTTGAGGATATTCATCCTCAATAATTTAGGTCGTGTATTTTGTGTATGTGTATATGTGCATAAATTGTTAGTAATAATAAATTCAATTCTTTATGTAATCTATGGTTGGGATCCAAAGCTCCCCAAGGTCCCTATATATTGTCCCCATTATTGCATTTAGAAGGTAAGAAATCATATAAAAATGGATGGATAAATTGGGACTATTGGATTTGTGCATAAATTTTTCCCTCAAATCAAAACTAATGATCTCTCCCATGACAAAATTTACATCTCTAGTCATTATCATATCCAATAATGTCACCCAGTCTAGGTTGAGAAAATGAATACTTGGTATGCCATACATTCTATTCAATAAGACCATCCTAATACAAAACACCATTATAAATTTACTAGTGTGGGTGTGAGACTTTACCTTTACAAAAATAGTCTCCCCAATAAGAATCCTTGAGCTCAAAACATTATCAATGGGATTCTGTTTGTCCCATGTTATTAGCCTATGCTTATCAAAAATTATATCTAGCACTGGTAGAGATTGGTACCTTTGAAAATCATCACCAATGATATAGGCTATGACCATCTAGTGATCCATATGGTGTAATAAGGAATCTTATGTTATCTTTCTAGCAAATAATAAGTCCTATAATAGGTCAATGTAGGGCATAACCTTAGTCTTAGTCATTATAAAGTTTAGTCTTTGTCTCTTAAGAGCAATTAAGTATATAACCAATTGAAGCTTCATTAGTGATAGATTTCCTTCATGTGAAAATACATCTAAAACATCAACAACCTACCATAATTTTGAGTAATTTCCATACCTATTATCAAATATTATCACATCAAACACCATGTTTATAAACTCTATAGATTCCTTGATGGAGAATGGTGATGGTGGAAGTGCTCCTTTGAAGCTCTTAGATGATGATGCCATTATAATTGTCTGGTATTCTCAAACTCTTTATATGTGCACCATAAAAAACTCCTTTTGTCTAGTTTCTTATTTGTAATGAATTCACATGTAGCTAGGGCTTCTGTTCATAGATTAGTAATTGAATTTGAATTCACTTGTGAGCAATGAATAGGTCAATAGTTGCACATAAATTATATAGCATTTTTCATTTAATTCTAGTTCATGCACTTTTAATGTCCAACATTCATATTTTTGTTTTACTTACATAATTTAAATCTCATTAGTTTAGTTGGTGGGTTACATTCTTTGTCAAGTTTTGGGATGTAGTTTCACTTTATTGGCTAAGTCTAGTGGGATTTTAGTAGGTAAGAGTTGGGAGTCAATTTTTTTTTGGGACCAAGCCAATAATTATCATAAACCAAAGGATCTAAACATAAAGTATGAAAAAAATTCTTGAAGAACAAATCCCTTGGAATAAATTTTCAAACAAAATATCCAAACAAACTCTCCAAGAATTTTTTTTGAAGTGTATAAAAGTTGATGATGACTATTTTGAACAAATTTTCTAATGAAATCCTTAGACAAAATTTATGATGAAAAGCTCTGATCAAAAGTTATGATAACAAAAAATCCTAAATTATTTTTTTTAATAAAAACCAAGTCCTTTGGAACAATCAATTGAACAAAATGTCCAAAAAAAATGCCTGACGTGGAAATTCTGAACATAAGTCATGAATAAAAGACCCGATGAGCAAATACCAAACAAATATTTCAAACAAAAATGTCTAAACAAAATGTTCCATATGGAAATTCTGAACAATAACACTAAAAAATAAATCCTAAACATAAGTTTTGAAGAAAAAAGTTCTTATAAATAAGGACCAATAAAACTATCTAAAGACCAAGTCATGAATAATTTATCTCAGTAAAAACCATGTCCCAAAAACTTGCATTGTACAAAAAATCCAAGAAGTTATTTGTAAGTTAGTCTAAAAATGTATAATTCTATTATTTATACTTCCAAGTGTAAATATTAAGGAACAAATAGATATAGCTTGCATAGTTATATAGAGGTAAACTTAACAGTCAATGCCAAATCACAAAACAATATGTGCCCCATTTCTTTGAGAAGAAAAAAAAGAGATATTGGGTACAACAATTACTTGCTCTTTAATCATTGTATTTTTTATTTCAAAACTTGTACTATCTAGCATTAGTATAATGTTTGTGTTGTGTGCTATAATTAGATCAAACACATTAATTGAATTGCTTATGTGCTCAATTGAATTTACTTAGTTATTATCTTGAAAATTTTCCTTATCTTTAGAACATAGTTTCCTCTATCAACTCAGTCTATTACATGATATTGGTTTTATTTTATCTTCAATACATATTCAACCTTTATAACTATGTGTCTTTTTAGATTTTTTAGTTTCTCCATCTACACTACATAATCAACTTGTATGACTGTGTCCTTTATATCATTTTTTATTTATTATCTTACAAAACATATTAGATTGGTTCAACTCTATATCTTAATAGTTGATTTGTCTTTCCATAAAGTTTTTAACCTCTTTATTTTGTCATGAATTTTCCATTTGATGAAAATTCATAATTAAATCAAACAAAGATGATGAGTTTTACCAACACTAATAGTTTCCCTAGGACACAACTTCTGGCACCCACCACGGACAAAATCAATGTCCATATTTCCACTCACACTAAAAACTATGGGACTCTTCCCCATTAATCCTTAGTTCACAACCCTTTGGTCTCACTAAAAGATGAGGATAATTGAGAATACACAACTTAAATGTTCTTCTTCATCAATGAATTCCCTCAACATAGAGGAAAAGACCCTACAACCATCTATAATCTCATGATGGGTCCTCATATAGGATAACCCCATTCATCATCCCCTATATTTTCTCATGGATTTGGGTGAACTAATTTATTTTAATTTCAACCTTTTCCCTCTATTATGTATCCTTCACATACCATGACATCATCTATTATATCTTATTCAACCTCCATGCTAAGTATTTCTACCAACATGGTAGGTTCAACTTTTAGTGGGCATATTCAAAAGACCCATACCCTTAACCATGATACTAGTGCATATTTTGATACCAATGATTCTCATTCCACTAGTGTGGTGTATTCTACTACTTCATCCCACACTCATAGCATAACTCAAGATGTTAATATTAACACTAATGCATCACATGTCACATACACTAGTCAAAATACTACCAAAACTAACCAAATCCTAGTAAAAATAATTAATCAAATGCATACCTTCTAAACCAATAATGTAAATTAGACAATGTAGATGTAAAGTCATCTCATTCATATTCAAAACCAACCATAATAGGTTTTATGGGGAGTGAAAAATTGTAATGCCCCCCACCCCCCTTAGGGATTCCAATGGAAAAATTATCCCACAACCACCACTCATTAATAAAATAATCACACATCTACAAAATGAACCTCTAGTACCTCAAATTTCTAACATTGACATAAGAGGTATCACACCCACCATTACCTATAATGGTTAATCAATCTCACGTTGCATTTACAAACATTTGGTAACCTTTATAAACATTGGGTTAAGCATAAAACCTTTACCATTACCAAAATATTAGATAAAACACTTTTAGGAGATGTTTTAGATTTTTACAATCAATTAAAAACCCACTCTATCATATCCTCAAAGACTTGGTCAACTCACTAGTCCAATAATTCCAAACTAGTGATCTTTTCAAGAACAACTTAGCCCAATTTATAAATTATAAACAACTTGAAACTTAGAAACATCACAATCCTTCATCAAATAATGGAAAAAAGTGTCTAAAAAATGTAAGCATAATATGGAAAATGACAAACTCTTCTACTTATTCACTAATTATCTATAACCCAAATTATAATATTAGGTTAGGACTCTCTCTCCAAAAACCTTGGAATAAAATCTTGATTAGGCTAAATGAAAAGAATTTCACATGAATAAAATCAAACCACCTTAACCTATAATGGGTACTTGTATTCTCATAAAAAACAAAAATCATAATGCAACCAATGATGGTTTTACCAAAAAATATGATACTATTCATGCCATCCAAACAATTATTCCAAATAATGTTATGGAGTATGTTCCCCCGAAATATAGCACTTGTACTCCCATATTTCTCAACCCATCCACACTAATGTGCATAAGCCATTTTCCATAGTATAAATTCAAAAATGTCTTCAAAGACCTCTACCATAAGATATTTATCCCACTCATCTTATGAAACAATGGTATGATCCAAACAAATTTTATTGGTTTCATACAAGTTGGGACCGTTCTCATGAGACTTGTAGAAAATTATGCAATCTTGATATGGATTTTATTCTTGGTCCAAAATTTTATCATAAAAACCTTATTCTAAAGAATCAACAAACATATGACATAGATTTTAAAGCTCAGGAAACAAAAAATAAAAAAGCAAGCTTTAAAATAAGATAATTCTCATCTTATTATATACAAATATCCTCTTCTTAACCACCAAGATAACATCAAAAAACCTATCCATTATATTAATGATGTTATAATTCCTATATACCTGACTACCAATGATGAAAATATGGTTAATATGACTAACATGAGAAGTGTAGTTGATTTTATTGACTCAAATCCAACACATCACACCTCTCAACTATTCTACCTCATTCAAGACACTTCCCCATATCATCTAATAGAATTGTATCAAGAGGAATATATACCAATTAAAGCACCACTCTCAACCTCACAACTTTATTATAACTATCATACCATTTTTTCTCTTCCCACAACATCGACACAATAAGAAAACACACCCAAAACTTCGAATAGTATTTATTCTACCCAACCATAAGAAATAATTCAACCAACCACCACATCATCTAAATTAACTCAACCCGTTTATAATAAACCTAAACCAACTACACACTATCAACACAAGTTCAATTTCACCTCCAACCCTCCTTCCCAATATCTCTTGCAACACTGTGCACCTATCTCTAACAATCCTCTCATGGGTTACGAAGAATGGGATCCCATTGCATAAATTTATCATATCCCATATATAATACCCTTATTATATCTAATTTAAACTTCTCCCCATCATCAAAATTCTTTAATTAAATTATTGTTTGAAATGAACATCCCTCATCCTCCTCCTTCTAGATGCAAATCCACCGTATCTAGAGATGAAGATAATATACTTCAACAATGTGAAGAGATGTCCATCCATGTTGATGAAATAGTGAACACTTATCTTTCACTTAAGTTCCCTATCACCTCCATGATTATTGATAAGATACTAATTCATGTAGATTATCCTCCTCTATTCATTAGTATCTAAATTTATAATATCCAAGTTAAGCATTCCTTAATTAATGAAGGTCTAATCACTTGTGTTTCCTTCCTTGACTTCATTAAGACACTTGGATATTCTGAATGTAACCTCAAATCTACATGTAGTACATGTCAAAGATATGACAAAAGGTAAATACCTCTAGTACATGTTAATAATATGAAAAAATTAAAATGCTTCCTTTACATCCTTAATCCTTTCAGCTACCTTCTGAAAACATACTTGTTATATTAACCAAAACTATAAAATATATCCATCATGCTTCCTATGACAACAAAGTCATTCCTAAATGTACCATCAAATTTCATATACCTAACTATGATGATGGTTATGATTTAGACAAACCATTTTTAGCTATATTATTCTAAGATAAAAATGGCAAAGTTCTTCGATATCATTTTTCTTTATTTTAGTCTTTTCATTCAAATTTTAGCATTCCTTCCTTTATACCACCTAATACTAGTATTTTTACTATTTGTCATAGGGTATAGATTGAGAACTCACATGGTATGCCTCTAGTGACATTATATCCCCTCAAGAGTATATTCATTGATCATGCCATGAAAAGACCTTATTACTTTACTAAACACTATGACCCTTATAATCTTCTTCATCTAGAGATGTTATCCACTATATTTAAACATGTTTCACATCTAACCTTACATTTAGATGACCTAGTCTAATTTTTTCTCCATCCCCACCTTTCCTTGGTCATGGCCTTATTCCTTTACCATATCTTGATCTCATTATTTCAATTAATTTCTTGCTTATTATTGGAAAGAGGAAAAGAAGAAACTATGTATGGATATGGTTGAAAAACCTAATTGATAGTTTCAATTTTAAATCATAAGATTGTGAAGAGCTCCTCTTTGGATTGAGAATATGATCTATATATAATAAAGCACTAAATCAAACTTGTTATTTAGATAGATAGTTGTATCGATTTCCTAGTGATAGCTAGATCCTGGAAGTGAGAGCTTACTTAGGGGCTATCAATCCACACATTTTAAATAATTAAGTTTATAAATAAAAGAGAAAGATACTTGCATCAATGAATCAAAAGTATTTAAATTAAATACAAGATTGTTTTCTAATAAATATTATATAAATGATTAAATTAACTATAAAATAATAAAAACTAATGCTAGGGGGTTAGGGTATGCTTCAAAAAATCTAAAAGAGGTTTGTGAATAGGCTAGAACAAAGAAAATTAGGTTTGGTTTGGTGTAAATAGGTGAAATCAGCTTGTTGGTTTTTGGTTCCACAATGACCATTGGTAGTTGGGATGACCATTGGTGGTTAAGGTGATCATCCATAGTTAAGATGACCATCGGTAGTTGGGCAGACCATCAGTGGTTGAGTCAACCATTTATGGTTACTATGTGAAGATCTTGGTAATTTTGTTGATTGATGAGATATAAAATATGGATTCCAAGAGATGGGTAAGACTTGGCTTGATTGTAAAATGGAAATAAAATAGATGAATGATAGGAATCAAGTAATTATCTTATCAAAAATTGATTGAGTGGATGATTGAGGTGGTTGGTTTATTGGTGGAATCTAGCTCAATCCTAGTAGAGTAATGATACCTGAAGGCTTGGTGGAGAGGTAGTGTAAAATTGACTCTCTGATATGATTTCTAGATTATTGGATTACTAATGGAAAATGACCTATAAGAAATAAAACTCCTAGATGCACAAGCTCTTGATAGTAATTACATATTCATATATGTTTTTAGATGTTTATAGATGTTTTTTCAGCTTTTTGCTCCTTTCTTTTATAGGCAAGGTGAAAGAGTTACAATAGCATGCGAACTAAGATTTCCATAATTAACTCATCCATGTAATGGCTCACAACTAGAATTAGATGATCTATTTTCAAAAAAGTTGAGGTGATTAGTTTGCATGGTTTTAGTTAGGGTAGTAGAACTCAAGTAATGATAGTTAGGGTGATTGTTGATGGTCACTCTATCTATCGATGGTTGAGTACTAGAGGATAAAAAGGGCTAAAACACTAGGTTGAGATAGTTAAGTTAAACTTGATTATGGGCTAGGTTGATTAGGGGTTGGAAGGTGATATTGGTCCAAAAGGGATCTTAATGTAGTCTAGGGGTATTTCAACATTTAGAATCATGGTGTATATATTTTTAGTGTCTACATTTTTCCATTTTTTATTATTTGTCTTTAAATTAACAATCTACAAAATAAAAATGGAGTATTAGTCGAAGGTCCAATTGCCCTGATTATGGGAGGAGGTGTTCCCCCTCAAATTAAGATTTGATGAGGTGAAACCAAAATTGATTTGATGTTTGATAAGTGGTTCATGGTAAGCACTAGGTGGTGATAAAAGGTGGTTAGGCATTTGAGATGTAAACATGCAAACAAAATGTGACTAAGTATGATATCTAAGATCACACATAGACTAAGGTTGCTAATGTTGGTAAAAATAATAAGGGTTAATTCTAAGGAGGACAAGTGACTAGTGTACCATGTGACCACATTTAGGCATGGTGGCTAGGTACACATGTTATTATCCTAGACAAGGTTGATGTTTCCATGGGTATCCAAGGTAGGAAGTACTCCCATGGAAAACATAAATGGTATAGTCATGCACTAGGTGGTACAAAATTCAAATGATCAACATGGCAAAAATGGTTGATGTGGTAAAAAAAATACCATGTAAGGTCATCATAAAACATGTAATAGTTTGGGTCAAAAATGGATAACATCAAGGGATAATCTCCAAAAAGTTCAAATTTGGTATGGGAGAGATTAGGTTAATATTACAAATTTGGTATGTAAGTTAGGTGCCAAAATTGAAAAAGTATGAGATCTTGACTGTCGATGGTCAGGGGTTCCTAGTGTTAACCATTGATAGTCACCCTGACTATTAATGGTCAGGGGGAAACCCTAAAAATATGGAACATAAAAAGTGAAAATGAGATTTCATTTTCACTTTTAACATTTGGCCTCCATGCATTCCATGCTTTATAATTTTTCACTTTGGCATTTTATAAGAGGTTGTTTGATTAAGTGTGTTGGCTAAGGTGGAGCTTGTGGATTTATTGAGCATGGGTTTTGAGGTGATCAGTGGGGACCATAATGTAAGGTAGATGAGGGTGTGGTTGAGTAATTGGACATAGAGTCTAACCTCGACAATGATCAAGGAATGAGGTAGGTGATGTTTTACGAGATTGTAGATGAGTTGATTTTGTTATTTTATGAAGTTGAATTTGGGTAATTTAGCTATTTTAGAAATGGTTTCTAGGTGGATGTGCCCTAGTTTAAGTGTTTTGGTGAAATTGGAAAATGTAATAGATGATTTTGTTTTTGAAAGAGGATTTAGGTTTGGGGTGGGTTGTAGGAAAGTTTTAAGTATTTTAGTTTTGTTACCTTTGTTTTATTATGTTATTTTTAGGGAGGTTAGATTTAGGGTTTTTATATCAATGGTCACACACAATGATCATCAGAGGTTCAGACCAACTATCGATGATCAAGTATGATCATCAATAGTTGACCATCAAAGGAATATGTTCACATGACTGTCTATGGTTATAAGGACCATCAATGGTCAAGCATTTAGGAAAGGTGGTTTTAGATGATGTTAGAATGTTTGAAGAAAAAATTTGGGGTTAAGGATAGTGAAAATAAATAGGTAGGGTAGTGAAAATAGCGAGATAAGATAATTGATAATAGGTGGAATGTTGGTTTTGATAGGTTTGGGTCGGTGATGGACACTTTTGTAGTTTTAGATTTGGGTGTTGTTAGGGAGAAACATGATGTGCTTAATTTGATTAGGTCATGAAGTATGTGGATGTTTTGTTATAAAATAAGGTTAAATTAATGTGGGTCTAGGTAGAATTATTGAAGATGAAATATATGAGTTAAAATGATCATTTTGTAGGCATGAGACCATATTTAGATGAAGGATCAAGTCCATAGGATTTTCACGTAGATCTATGATGGGATGACTATGAATAAGTGGAGGCACATAGAAGAGGTCACCTTGGTGCCATGGTTCATTATCAACACCTAATAATGGATGTAGTTATGATCATGGCTCTCATTAAGAGATGGGATCTAACCATGAACACATTTTTGTTATCAATAAGGGAGATCACCATCTTATTAGAGGATGTGATTAGGATTACATAACTACCCATTTGAGGGGAGCTGATTTAACACATTGAGAGTGAGGAGTGAGATGACCTCATGGAGACATTATATGGAGAGGATTGAGTACATGACAATTTTTATTCTAACAACTTTAGTTATAGGCCCTTATATCAAAGGGCTCTAGTAGACTGATGTCTAGTGACGATGATGATAATGGTAGTGTCTTATTTTGGATTGCCAGATTTAAGTAGAGGCCATTTCTATTGGGAGTATTAGTGGAGATGTTGCTAGGTAAGAATGTTTTTGGATGGTATCCTATTTTGTTAGTTCATATTTACAAGGAGATCTAAGAATTTAGAGCTCATAGATGATATGGGTTTAGTGTTTGGTTCATGCTCCATTGGTAGGTGTATGATCATATTCAGGTCTTGAGGACACTAGGATTACCTTGGGATGGATACACCTAGGTGAAATTCACAATAGGATTTGTGTGATGGAGGGGATACTATGCATCAATTAGAGTAGGAGGAGGTGTAAAAAACATTGACTAGTTCAGAGATGCCTTCGAGGGTTTAGTTGTAGGCAATGTTGTGTGGAGGCCATATGTGGGCTGGCCTAGATGGGCCTAGTATAGTTATCACATGTTATCACTATAGAGATAGTGATGAATGTATAGGTGGTGAGAGGGGGAGATAGAGATTATCCCCTTTGATCGAGTTTGGTCATAGTTTGGTCTTGTGTAAGGTATTTTGGCTCCTCCTTAGAGGTATAGGAGAGAGCATATAAAGTTTTTACTTTTAGAGCTATAATTATAGGATGTAGTATTAGATCATGAGGAGCTACCAATTAGAGTAACTATAGATGATGTTCATTTTGTTGATAGATATATGGCATGGTATTAGGCTCTATATGCAATAGCCAATTTTGGGTGGGGTGACAATGGTCATTAGCCCATGGATGTGGATCTAGAAAGTGCATAAGTGTAGGGTGGAGATTAGGATGGATAGGTATAAGTAGCATTAGTAGCTAAATAGGCCCATATCATAATATTATAGGAATAGGTGGCCACATTATAGGGCCAAGTTGTCATGTTATAGGGTCAAGTTGCCATTGTTATAGCTGAGAGAGATCAAACAAGGACCACACTTGGTTTAGTGACTCAAGAGAGGGATACCTTGAGGTAGAGGGTAGGGGTAGTGGTAGGATAGGCAGTGCCATTAGGTTTCAATCTTATATCCTAATACCTAGCTATAGTAGAGGAGCTATAGTATTATGAGGCTATTATTCTAGCATAGTTATTTAATGAGCTCAGTTGGGGGGAATATAGAGCCAGTCTAGTAGGTGGTCCAACTATGGATACTCTAGGATAGTGGGCATCTATAGTTAGTGGGAAAGTATAGGGCACTCTTGGAGGACCGACACCTAGTGATAGTGGTAGTGGAGTAGGAGGGGCCAATGGTAATGGTGCCTAGGGGTATGATACATGACATTATATATGTACATGTTTTGATTTTTAATACTATCCTACATAATGATGATGCAAGATGTACATGTGAGAAAGAGATGACACACATTTATTACATATATCATTTATGTGGACACATTATGATGTTTATGAGACTCATGAGCTATATATACATGATCTTTTTTATTTCTCATGCATATGGTTATTATGGTTTGATGTTTATGCTTATTGCTCATGGTGCATTTGATTGTTATTTGGTGTTTATTACTTATTATGTGATGTTTATATTGCTTATGGATGTTATTAATTTATGATGATGGTCATGGTTATAGTTGTTGTTATGGTTATGCTTATGACATGTTAGTTTTTAATGAGTATTTTGGATTTCATTATGTTTAAACATGTTAACATTTATTCTATTGCTTATGGATGCTATTATCATGTATGGTATGATAATGCAGATGGTTATGATTATAATTCTAATTATGAGGTTTTTATGGCCATGGTTATGCTTGTTATTGATGGTTATGCTAAAACATATAAGGTAGGTTAATTAACAACACTAGATGGAGGAACAAATAATATAATCAAGAGACAAAATGCCATAATGAAAATATCAACTAATCATGATAGGATAAGTAGATAACACAGTGCTTCATTATTGATAAGGTTTAAAAATAGACCCAAAGTTGGATTAGCTTAATGAATATAATCCATTTGAATGCTTTGCATGAGCAGTCATTAGTTGGTTAAAAAGGTTTATTAACCACATAATGTAGAGTAAGCCCAAAAATATTTTGTATATAGTGTAAAGGGGAGATGGGTGAAAATGGAACCCCATTGCAAGACTGGAATGCCTCCACTATAGGTGTCCAAAAGACCATGATAAATAAACCTATATCAAATTATGTAGATTGATCGATGTAGGAAGTTTAATTACAAAATATAATTATGGATTCTACCTTATCTTGGTGTTTGAGAGCCAATTGTGGATTTTCAAGATTACTTTTCTTTCCTTTTGATTGTGCTAATGGGTCTCTTACTAATTGTTGTATGTGGGAAGGTGATTGATGTAAGAAGCTTCCAAAAAATTTCTATGCTTTTGACAAATGATAACTCAACCATCCTTAAAGGGAGTTGTATAAGTTTATATGCTTTGCTTAATGATTTTTGATAGTTATCCTTCAAGGGAGCAGTCTACCTTACATTGTGAAAATTTCAAAGAGGTTTTTAGTAGTTATCCTTCAATGGAATAGTCTATGAATGATAGGATTGATCCATAATTACTAGTGATTGGGATTTTTTATTTTTCTTTGTTTTTACTTGACGTAGAATTACTTATGTTGGCTTAGTGGTTCACCTTAATAGTGGTAAAACTAAGAGCACAAGAAGGTTGGTTAGGTGTAAATAGGTTTACATGACAATGATCATGGGGATCCATCATAAAAATGGGTGGAAAGTACTATGAGAACTATGCCATGGGTAGAGTTGTAGTACCCAAAGTTTAATATTAGGATATGTTGATGATATATAATCACATGATTCATTTCTAATCGAGTGTCCCCTAAAGTAGGGAGATGAAATATGGGTGGATAACAAGGGATGAACTTAAGTTAAACAAAAGGTGGTCTTGATCCTTTTAAACAAAATAATGGGTATATATGTAAATCATTGAGGGGCTCAATTTTTAGGTGGCCTTCAAGTGAAGATAATCAGTAAGCTCCTAATACATACTTGTTGGTTATGATATAATGTACAAGCCAATTATAAGCAAACTTTCCCTACTTAATTTTCTTCATATTTGTGACATGTTGATTTTCCTTCAGGATGAGGTCTTCAATATTAAATTCTTGCTCTTTAAGATGTTTGTTATAAGCATGCTTTATATGATTTTGGTAGACATGAAGATGGGTGAGGGCTACTAGGTGACACTCATCGAGTATCTCAAGCTGGGCTAGATGGTGTTGGTAGTACTCATCCTCCAAAGTAAGCTCTTACAAAGATATACAAAGAAAGGGGATTTTTGCTTCAAGGGGAAAGACAACCTCTACTCTAAATACAAGATAGAACAAGGTAGCACCCAAAGGGGTTTGAATGCTAGTATAATATGCCCATAAGGCAAAGGGGATGTGTAAATGCCAATCTCGATCAGATGCATTGACCATTCTAGTTAGCATGTTATTAAGAGTTTTGTTAGAGGATTTAGCCTATATATTAGCTTAAGGGAGATAAGGCAAGGAAAAACTTAACTTAATTCTAAATGCATCACACAGACCTTAGATTTGTTTATTCTTAAATTAATTACCATTATCAATGATAATCTTATGAGGATACCAAATCCATAGATGATATGATGGCTTATAAAGTCATTAATATTTTCTAATTTGATTAAGACTAGAGGGATAGACTCAAGCCACTTGGTAAGGTACTTGATTATAGTGATAATTGAATAGTGCCACTATGAGGAATGGGGGTTAATTTCACTAATGAGGTCTAGACCTCATTGTGAAAAGGGCTAGAAGTCGAAATAAATGTGAAGACCAAGACTAGACACATGATGTAAATTAGCATGTTTTTGATACTTAACACACTTTTTCACATAATCACAACAATATTAGTTAATAGTAGTCCAATAATAGCTGAGTTGAATGATACGCTTAGCTATAGTGAGGCCACTAAAGTGTCCCCCACATATACCATCATTTATTTCCTTGATAGCATAAGAGGCTTTTGGAATACATAAACAATGAAGAGGAGGCAATCAAAGCCATGATTATAAATAATTCCTCACATAATTGTGTAGTGTGAGGTAATCTAAATAAATGCTCTTCAATAATTCCTAGAGAGGCTAGAAGGAACTATGCCAAGGTTAAGATAGTCAACGGTTTAATAGTACCAAAGGTCAAGTTGGGTCTCCTTGACATTAAAAATGGTGGGAAAATCTAGTTTGACATAGGAAGGTTAGGTAAGTCTATGGATAATGATAGACAACTTAGAGTCTAAGGGTGTAGATGGCATTTTTGAGGTAAGGGAATCCATAGTGTTGGCAAACTTATTTTTAGATAGTAGGGTTGATCAGATATAGTAGTGTTTAAATGTTGTTAGGAGTTTATCAAATAGTTACTTTTATTATTATAAAATATCATTTTTTACACTGGTAAGAGCCATTTATTTGATTGAACACAAGTTGGGAGTCACCAAAGATATTGATCATTTTGACTTCAAGGGATAAGGAAGTCTGAAGGCCTATTAAGAGGGCTTTATACTAAACCATATTATTGGTGCATTCAAAATAAAGTTTGAAGGATATAGGTAGAGGTTCATTGTCAAAGGGGATAAGGATGATACCTACTCCCCCACCACATTAAAATGTTGATCTATCAAATAACATGGTGACTTGATAGGTGAAATTTGCTTGAGATAGGGTCACAATAGACTCATTGGGGAACTCAAGAGGAAGATGTTGATTGTATATTAATGGTACCTTGGCCAATTAGTCAGTAATGACTTGCCCTTTCATTGACTTATACTATAATAACTAAAGATAAAACTCTACTAAGAGCATGAGCCACTTGGCCATATGTTAGTTTTGGTATGGCTTAGAGTGCATATACTTGAACATGTTTATGTTGGTTGTGACATAGGTTTTATGGTTAAGAAGGTAGTGGTGAACCTTCGTGGTCATGAAGACTACAAATAAGTAGAGTTTCTTAGTATGAGTGTACCAAGTCTTGTACTCTACCAACATGTGACTAATGTAATACATGGCTTTCTCTCTATGTTGTTTATCTCGATGAGCTATAATTGTCCCTAGGGAATGGTCAGTGGCATAGATATAAAGGTAAAAGGGTTGGTCATACTTAGGAGGGGTAATGCTAGGTGGTGATAAAAGGTACTCTTTGAGTGAATCAAAGGCCTTTTGAAAATTTATATTCCACTTGAAAGAGACATCCTTCTTCAAGAGGTGGTGGAAAGGTTGGCATCAATCTGAGAGCTAGGAAATAAAATGACAAATGGATTGAAGCTTCCCCTACAAGCTATGAAGATACTTAAAAGGCATGTATAAGATTGATATGATATTGGTGGGATCAACTTCAATTATATGAAGGGAGATAATAAAACCTAGAAGCTTTCTCGATAAGACCCCAAAAATGCACTTCTTGGGGTTAAAGCAAACATGATAGTGGATAGGGTGCTTAAAGATGATCTTAAGAACAACCAAGTGATCCTTTCAGAGTTTAAATTTTTTGAGAAGGTAATCCCCATAGTCTTCTATGATCTTATGGATAAGGTCATAGAAAATGTACGTCATAGCATGTTGCTATGTTGCACCATCATTCTTTAACCCAAAAGGCATGACTCTATAGCAAAAGATCCCCCAATGGGTGGTAAAGGAAGTTTTATGTTAATCTTTAGGAGTAATCAAGATATAATTATAGCATAAGAACCCATCCATGAGAGATAATATCTTCTGTCCAACTGTAAGATCCACATGCTAGTTAATGTTAGGTAAAAGAAAGTCATATTTGGGGTAGGTGAGGTTAAAGTCACAAAATTCCACACAAATACATAGACCCCCTATGGCTTTATTGATAGGTATGCCATTTGAGACCCATTGGGGGTAGTCAATAGGTTAAAAGAAGTTGATAGATAGGAGATGACGAAGCTCTTCTTTGACAAGAAGAGTTATGTGAGGGTTCATGCATTGGAGCTTTTACCTGATAGGTTTGGCATCATGATGAGTGACTATGTTATGGTTAACAATGGTGGGGTTAATTTTGAACATATCATTATAATACCAAGTGAATTCTATACTATGGTCTTGGAGGAAAGAGGAAAAGTCATGAATTTCTTCAATGTTCAATGATTGGCCCAATTTAATAATGTGAGTGTTATCCATAGTACCCAAGTTTATATCCATGGTGTATTTTTTTAACATGGTCAAGGTCTCAAGAGGAAGACATTTATGGATTGAATAATCTAGGGCACCAATGTAGGTGAGAATGGAATCATCATCCTGACAGTAAATAGTGTTAATGGTAGGAGAGTCCTCTCCTATCATCTCAAGATGGGTCAAAGGGATGGTCATAGTCACCCCTCTTATTGATAAGTTATGGGTCCTAGGTTGATCATGTTTATGAAAAAAAATTATGTGGGATGATTTCATCATCCTCACACATAGGTGGAGGTGAGGTTGGTGAAGAAGGGACATCCTCCTCAATAATGGTAGTGGTGGGTTATTTGGCTTTCTTCTTATTAGGAAAGATGAAACTAATTCCATGATTCTTGTGTGGCTTTTTGGTTTTGATGGTGACCAATTCATGTGAGCCATGATCATATCACCCAAGACCAAAGCCTTTCCCAACACACTACACACTATTGGAGGTATGTCTTAGTGAAGCTCATTTTATCATGGTAAGAGAAACTGACGATGAAATGTCAAGATAGAAGAGAGGTCGTAAAAGTATCAAGGGATTTTTTTAGTCCCCCATAGACAAAATGAGTCTAGTTGGGAGGTCCAAAGGGAATGATAGTTTTGATATTGGGGTCATATCTTAATTGGTTGGTAAGTTTCCCATACTTATGAGGAATAGGGAAAGCATCAAGGGTGAGAATGTGATACTCCCATAGTGAAAGGATATGGAATGTTGATTTAAAAGGGTAGGTGGTAAGAATTTGGTGTGAAAGTATAGAGGAACTAGTTGATGCCTCATCTATAGAAAGAGGTATGATATCTACTTTGGTAGTTGAAGGTTGGGTTTGAGATATTGAGGGTGTGCTAGATGGAGGTATGAAGACATCATTGTGGTGGTAGGTCATATTGCATGTTGAGAAAAGAATTAGCTCAGTTTATATGGTGATGAACTAGCCCTCATGCTCAAACTTAATTCAATGGTGAAGGGTAGAGGGAACACAACCCATAGAATGAATCCAAGATCATCCCAATAAGATGTTGTATTGGAATTCAATTTGTAAAACATATAACAATTCAAGGAAGGTATAGGGTCCTACACAGATATGAAGGATGATGGTTCTTAAAGTAGTGGCCATGGTATCATTGAAGGAATGAAAGAAAGCTGAGGATTTAGACATAACATTATCTAACAAGTTGAGTTGTTTATAGGTGTGAGAGGAGATGATGTTTATGTTAGCTCCCCCATCAATCATGACCCATTTGATGTGATTTTTGTTGATGTAGTAAATGATAAAGAGAGGAATATCTATGTCTTTGGGATGGATGGAGGGTATTTCTAAATCCTTGAAGGTAAGAAGGTTGGAAATTTAAAGGGCATTAACAAAGGTAGATAGAGGTAGAAGGTCTTTGGGTTAGACCTTAATGGATTATAAAGCCTATATTAGTGCTTGGATATGGTGGGGAGAGGTAGATATTAACTCATACAAGCTCATCTTCACCAGGGTCTAATGAAGTTATTTAAGAATAATTATCCTAATGGATTTTGAGGGGTTAGATTGGGAGGCACCTAAGATAGACACCTTGGGTTTGGTCAAAGATGGAGAAGGTTTGGTAAAGTTTGGTTGGGAGATTGAAGAGGATTATGTCTAAGAAATATACACCTTAGCATTTCCCTTATCTTTATATTATGATATAGTGACCACATTGATAATATGGATAGAAGGAGAGGTTGAGTTAGAAGATTGGTTAGATTCATCTTCACTCTGAGGTGAGAGTGGAGGAGTAGGTGAGTTTTGAGTAGGTATGGTTGGTGGTTGAATTAATATGGAGCTCATAAGAGGTTTGTTTGATAATAGATCATCATCACCATAAAGTAGATGGATGATGGTTTGGAGAGCTTTACAATTCTCTGAATCATGGCCCAATATCCTATAGTAAACACACACTTGGTGATCATTATACCAAGTGGGTTTTGAAGCTAGAGGGTCAAATGGTCTAATGGGAGGTAGGGTTAAGTAAGAGGTTTGTAATAACATATGGATAATGGTCAAATAAGATTTGACCAGGGATGTTAAAGGTGTAACAGTCTTAGATTTAGTGGTTGGGGTAGAAGGTTGCTTTAAAATAAGTTTGGTAGTAGGTGCTTTGGGTAAGGTGTTATGCTTATTTTATGGATTCAGTTTTGGCAAGGAGGTTGATGAGCTAGAGGTGGAAGATTGTAAGGTAGGTAGCTTAGGTATTGTTGGCATGGTGAAAAGAGGTGTACCAAAAATTAACTACAAGGGCATAACCAAGATAGGTGGTAGGGTTTTGGTAGAGATAATTGACTTCCTACTCAAGGTAGAAGGATGAGTCCCCAAAATGGAGGGAAAGGTTGAGGGAGGCAAAAATTAGGCCTTTCAACCTTTGTGTGGCTTTTCCTCTTTAGTTACTTTAGTCTAGAATTTGGTTGGTGGAATTAAAGGGGTTAAGTCCACTTTGATATATGGGTGAGTAAAGCTCGGTGTAGGGGGGATGCTAAGATTCCTAGTATACCTTGTTAGGATGATAGGAGAGGGATTGGATACTTGGCTCTTGGTTGGCTTAAGTGGTTGGGGGTTGTTTGGTTTAGTGGATGTTTTAGTTGGTTGGTTAGAGGGTTTAGATGTTTGGGTAAATATGGTAAGATGTTGATCAATAGAAGTGGTGGGCTGGTCTGATCAAGAAAGGTTTGGAGGTCTTGATTAGGTAATATATTGGAGGCTTAATTTATGCCATAAGGTATCTTGATCCATGTCAAGGTTGGAGATAAATTCTAATTTCTACACTAGCCTAGAGAAGTTTTTATATTTTGGTTTAGTTCCCTTAATGGTGGATATAAAATATAACCCCCTAGGTGGAGTCATAGGGATGGTAACCTCATCTTCTTCCTTAATAAAATGATGTGGGGTTGAAAAAGGTGGTTCCTTTGTGGGAGGAGTAGACATGGGGGTTTCTTCCTTGGGATTGATATCTGAAGAGGGATTGGTTTATTCTATAGATAAAGGTGAGGATGAGATGATGATGGTTAGTTGTTCTAGTATATTAGTGAAAAGGGTGACTAGTGGCTCTACTACCTCAATAAGTGGAGGAGGAGAAGATGGTGTTTCCCTAGTTTGAGTGTCTAACAGAAGGGAAGGTAATTTCACTACCTCAACAAGTGGAGAGGGTGAGAGATAAATGGGTTGGTTAACAATCTCTTTAGTAATGAGTGTGTCAAGGATCATGTTAATTGTATGGGTACCATGAGATCATTTGATGATGTTTCTCTCATTCTTGGTAGGATCATTGTTTGGGAAGGGTTGCCTAAATATATCAATGGCTCAATTTAATGGGGCATTAGAGTTGTCCAATATGAGCTCCCCCTTATCAATGAAGGATTGGATAAGGCTCTTAAAGGTGTTGTACCTACTGACATCATGTCCTATCACTCAATGAAAGGCACATAAATCATTCTTATTATACTAACTAGGTGTGGGATGAGAGGAGTAAAATTATTGGGGTGTCTTGATAGGAAGAAATTGAATGATATTAGCTTTAAATAACTTCTCAAAGATGGAAGCATAGGATTATCCAAGTGGAGTGAATTGATTCTAGTTATTCTATGTTTGGCTCCTCAGATTTTGCTTTGAAGAACTAGAGGAATTGGATTGGTTAATAGAAGGTATAGGAGTGGAATTTAGGACAACCGCATTCATGGTCCCCTTGTTCTTATTCTTGGTATTGGGTTGGTTATTTGATTTTGAGGAAGAAGGTTCATTGGTTTTATAGGTTGAGTTATTTTTTTAAGCTTAAGCTTTCCTTCATCAATGGATCAATTCTCCAACTTACGTGACATGGCGAAAGTTTCATCAGAGGTTCATAAGATTTGGACACATAGTGTGGAAGAGATATGTTTGGCACATGCCCAAGAAAAGAGCTATGAGTTCAAGTTAAGGCAAAGAAAAATATGGTTTGTTAATTAGGCTCCTCTAATGAACCATAAAATCAGCAATGGATTTATCCTCAAACTATCAAATAGAGTAGAGGTTGGTGATAGACACTTTCTTGGAGATATTGATCGAAAAGTGGTTCGAGAAGGTTTGGGCTAGTTGGCTAAAGGAAAAGATGGAATGTTTGGGTAAGGCACTATACTAATCCAAGGTTGGCTAGCTAGAGACATGGGGAAGGTTTAGAGAAAAAGGACATCATCATAATTGATGGGATAACAAGCATGCCTGAATGCCCAAAGGTGTTGTTTGGGATCCTCCTTAATTTGAAATTTAGAGAACTTGGGAAGTTCCCATTGGGGAGGATATGGCTTGATAGGTATAGATGGATGGATATACTCATTAAAAATTTGGTCATATAACAAGATGTTGTGATCACCTAAGATGGATGGCTCTAAGGTGGTCATTTTGTCCATAACTATCTTTATTAGGTCTACTTGTGGTTGTGTACTTGAGAGGTTATAAGATGCATATTTTTGAGGTGGTTGAGAGACATACAGATAGTGGGTTAAATTTTGGGAGGTTATGACATATGGGAAAGTGGATGTTACTGGTTGGGTGGAAGACACATAAGGGTAGGTAGAGGTTAGTGGTTGGGTAGTGGGTACATGACCTTGTATATTAGGGATGTATCCAAAGGTTGGTCTAAAGGATGATTGTTGGATAGGAGTAGTAGTTGGGTTGGTAATAGATATAAGGGTGGTGACCCTTATACTAATCGATGGAAATGTAGAGGGTATGGACACCATAAAGCTTTAGAGTAGATTTTTGGTTGATGGGTTAAATGTCACTAAAGGAAGGTTGGTAGTGTTATAGGTAGGAATTACTATAGTGGATGAGTAGTTGTTAGGATTAGAAGGTATAAGGGTAATGGTAGTTTGGGTTGGTTGGTTTTCAATAGTAGTTTTAAAGGGTTTGTTGGTTGATGAGGAGGATTGGGTAGTCAACGGTTGTATAGTAACCATGGAAATGGAGGTAATCCCCATGAGGTGGAGAGGTATGCCATATGGTGGATCTATGGATGGGGTTGAAATTAGGATACAATAAGACATGGTTGTAAGATAATGTTGCAAGGATATGAGATTGTTATCTAGGAAAGTGGAAAATTTTGCATCTCCTTGAGGAACCTCCTAAGGGAAGGTAGGAATTCCTAAAGGGTGAGGAGAGTCTAATATTTTGGAGGTATAGTCCATACATGAAGAGGTGGAATACATAGGTTGGATTGGTGATGGGTTTTGATCCACAAGGTCTCTTTATTGATGGTGAGTGAGAACCATGTGAGATAGGGGAGATAACATGAAAAAAAAACATTACTACTCAAAAAAATAAAATACAAGAAAATGATCAAAGAAATAAAATCACACTCTAAGAGATATGTTAATCCCTATATTTTTAATTAATCTCACTTTTGGCTTATGCCTTATGGGACAGAAGTTGGTTTATAGAGTAGGTACTAGAGGCAAAATGTATGGATGGTTTTATGTTGTTTTTAGGTTCTCAAAATAGATCTATATTGAAATCAATACATGGCTTGGTATTGGAGCCTACCCCCTCACTTCACACACCATAGTGATAAGGGTGTCAGATACTTAGCCAAAATATATTGATATCCAAAGATTATACTCAATCAGAGAGCTGAGATGGTCCTCCCCTTGGTAATGACCTCCAAGTAGGATCACCAGGAAAGGGTAAGGTTACTACTAGGTGATGAAATCCTAGTTAGGCCTTGTCTCAAGTATGTTTGATGTTTAATTGATGAAAGTGGTTTGGTTTAGGTATGTGCAATAAAGAGTGAAGCTATGATAGATTAATTTGACTTTAAGCTTAAGCTATGTGAACTACAATTTCAAGTAGTCGATGTATGAAATAATTTTAAGCCCAAAATAAAAAAATTATTTCATTAATGAGAAAACAATATGGAGAGAAATATATAGATGAAAATAAGAGAAACCCGAGTAAAGACTCACAGTCCCACTAGGTGTACCAGAATGTTTCAATGAATTTCTTGCTTATTATCAAAAAGAGGAAAAGAAGAAACTAAGTATGGGTATTGTTTAAAAACCTAATTGATAGTGTGCATGTTGAATTAGAATATTTTGAAGATCTCCTCTTTGGTTTGGGAGGATGACCTATAGATAATAAATCACTAGAGTAAACTTGTTAATTAGATAGATAGTTAGGTGGATTTCCTAACGATATTATGAAATAATTTTAAGCCCAAAATAAAATATTTATTTCATTAATGAGAAAACAATATGGAGAGAAACATATAGATGAAAACAAGAGAAACCTGAGTAAAGACTCACAGTCCCACTAGGTGTGCCAGAATGTTTCAATGAATTTCTTGCTTATTATCAGAAAGAGGAAAATAAAAAAACTAAGTATGGGTATGGATTAAAAACCTAATTGATAGTGTGCATGTTGAATTAGAATATTTTGAAGATCTCCTCTTTGGTTTGGGAGGATGACCTATAGATAAGAAATCACTAGAGTAAAATTGTTAATTAGATAGATAGTTAGGTGGATTTCCTAATGGTATATAGATATTGAAAGTAAGAACTTCCTTAGGGGTTATCAATACACATGTTTTAACACAATTATGTTTATAAACAAAAGATAAAGGTACTTTCATCAATGAATCAAAAGTATTAAAATTAAATGCAAGAGTGGTTACTAAGAAATATGATAGAAATGATTACATTAGAAATAACCTAATTAACACTAATGCTAAAGGGTTGGGGTATGCTTCATAAATTTTGAAAATGGTCTATGAATATGTTGGAACATAAAAAATTAGGTTTGGTTGGGTGTAAATAGGTGAAATTAGCTTTCTAGTTTTTGGTGCCATAGTGACCATCAGTGATTGGGATGACCATCAGTGATTAAGCTAAATTTTGATGGTTAGGTAGACCATCAATGGTCTATTCAACCATCGATGGTTACTATGTGAAGATCTAGGTTGATAATTTTACTAATTGATGAGGTCTAAAATATATATTTCAAGAGATGGGTAAGACCTTGGTTGATTACAAAATGGAAATAAAGTAGATGATTGCTAGGAATCAAGTATTTATCTTATCAAAAGTTGATTGAGTGGATGATTGAGGTGGTTGGTTTATTTGTGGAATCTAGCTAAATCCTAATAGAGTAACGGTACTTGAAGGCTTGGTGGAGAGGTGGTATCAAATTGACTCTCTAATATGATTGCTAGATCACTAGATTATTGATGGTGATTAACCTACAAGAAAGAAAACTCCTAGATGCATAAGCTCTTGATAACAATTAAATATTCATAGATGTTTTTGGATGTTTACAAATGTTTTTTCACCTATTTTCTCCTCTCTCTTATAGTAAATGTGAGATAATTAAAATAACACACAAATTAGGCTTTCAATTAACTCATCCATGTAATGGCTTGCAACTAGAATTAGATGGGAAATTTTAGAAAAGCAAGGTGGGTAGTTTGCATGCTTTTAGTTAGGGTGGTTATATATGATCAACCTAACTATCAGTGGTTGAGTAATAGAGGATAAAAAGGGCTAAACAACTAGGTTTATCTAGTTAAATTAAACTTGACTACGGGCTAGGTTGATTAGGGGTCGAAAGGTGATATTGGTCCCAAGGGGGTCCTAGGGTAGTCTAGGGGTATTTTAACATCCAAAAGAATGGTTTTTGGATTTAGAGTGTCTATACCCATGCCCACTTAATTGGAATATTAGCTTTATTGTGATATTCACAAAGTTGTCAATCATTAGACCAAAGATTACTAGTTATATTAGTCACCCCAAGCTTCTCTATCTACCCCTTTAGCTAGTAGGCCCCCAAAGTATACTAATAAATGCATTTTTATTTCAATGGGAAAAATAGCCACTCTTACACCAATTTAAAAAAACTTTAAAATTACATTGACACATTATGCCCAGCTACTGCTCAGCCAAAAGATAAAGTTATACCCCCTCCTAAGCTATTATTAGAGTATATACCTAAATATGGGGAAGCATATTATATTTGGCACTAGTGTGGTACACATCATACCAATCACTATAAAATTATCCAAAAACATCTTAATGACTTCCCATAGTTGACACCTGCACCAATTATTCCTCCTTCTACATGTCACACATACAAGAAGGCTCCTCCTCTATAGGTTGCACGTACATCTCACCCCATAGATATTATTCCCATAAAGACATCCATTCCTCATCTTGAGTATCCTATGAATTATATCCCACATGATAATTAATCTTCATCAATTACACCTACTTTTTTAGTTGAGAAGATAGAGAAGGAAGAATTTGCATAATTTTTTGTGAAGATTGATGATATTCTAGCTACCATTAGAATTCAAAATTATAGAGATATTTTATATGTTATGGATAATATTTATGGTTTAATATATTAGTATTTGTGAACATGACATGGTGTTATTTGACATTGTTATATGTTATGATTTGGATTTGTTTTATATCTTTTATACACTTGACTATGTGTCAAACTTTATTTCACTTATCTATTTTAGATGGATCATTATATTTTGATTTATGAGTTTTATATGGTTTCATTTACTTTAACCTTTCTTATGGATTCTTATCATTATTTTCATGATTTCAGACTTATAATTATGAATTTAATTCTTCATATATTCTTTTATTTTATTTTATAATGACTATTTACTATCTTATCTCACTTAATTATCAGATAATTATTATTGTGACTTAGTTATACAAACCTTTATTCCCTTAGTATTCTATCTCTACCATATGATCAATTATCAAACAACACTTCTCATTGTAGTACCACTATATACTGATATATTTTGATCTCATTTATTCCATTATTTTCCTTTCATATACTAATCATTCATATGGTTTAAACTTGAGATTACATATTGGTTCATAGATAAGCCTAAGTGTTTATTTAGTCATATATCTGGTTACTTAGTTTCCTTTAAACCAAATCCTAATGCTCATTAATGTGTATAAATTATATCAATCATGTTTTTTATTCCAAATTTGTATGGAGGAGAAATCATAAAATTCATAAAAAATTTCAAATCCAACTCATTTAAATAAAAGGTAATAATTCAAAATGTAACATACAAATTTGAAAGTCTAATCACACCAAAAGACATGATTCATATCACATCTATTCCTAATAAATATAAAACTCCAAATTTGGCCTCATTATAGAGCCAAGATCCATTTGGGTGTGGTAAACTAGTAGATTGGGATAGGAGAATAAAAAAATCTATAAGTGCCACCTACTTTCTCACACAAGTACATGTTATAACTCAGAAGTGCACCCTACAAAGAACATATGCCTATTATCACTTATATTGATATAATGTAAACTCTTGAAGGTGTGGATTAAATTATGGTGGAGATAATATATATATATATATATATATATATATATATATATATATATATATATATATATATATATATATATATATATATATATATATATATATATATATATATATATATATTAAGGGATTGTTCCCTTTATTACTTTCACCTACTTCTCTCTAAACTCTCTCAGATAGTGCTTTCATGACTAGGAAAAGGGGTAAAAAAATAATGCCAAAACTGAAAATGGAAATGAAAACTAAAAGTTGGGGTGATGCAAAAATGTTAATGTAAATTATGAATATATTGGACATAATTTATAATCTAAATAAATTTAAAACATTCACTTCATCTTCATATAATTAATCTTGTGTACGTATTTCATACAGAGGTCTTGACAGACACTTACACTAGCTTGGGAATAATGGTTGAATTCATTTCTAGTTAGGTAGAAATCAGAATTATAAATTTTATATGACCTAAAATAATTTTAATTTTATGCATAAATTTGATATATTTATAAATAATCATAGGAAAAATAATTATTCTCTAATTTCTATCAATGAATATTAAGAACACACTTCATGAACAACTTGAAAATGGAGGAAAACATTCAAGTCTTTATTGCTTCAAAGGTGAGGTAGTACAAAATTTTGGAAAAGTTTATTTAATAAAAATTCATAACCATTAAAAAAATAATTTACATATATAAAATAATAATAATATAGAGAGAATACAAGAAGTTCTAAATGATTCCACATGCAAGTCCTCGTTCACTCCTACTTCAATTAAAAATTCAATTCAAAATAGAACTCCACCTTCAACTCCACTTTTTCTGCACCTATTATCCCATGTGTAATTTAATTTTAAATATTATTTAATATAATATGTATTGTTAATATAGAGAGGGGATATTTATTCATGATTGAAAATTCAAAGGGATCTTCATGCATCTTGAATCTTGAGTTAACTTGATATGATCTTTCATACAACTTTTGATCTTATTTAGTTAAATATTTTTGGTATTTAGTTAAATCATACTGGTATTTAATTAATATTAAATTTATACATTATTTACCTCTAATTTCATCTATATTTGACTGTAATTATCTTGAATTCACATCTAGAGTTCAATTTCACTTATCTTGACTTGAAACTTACATGCAACTTGACTTTTTGACTTTTCTAAATTTAACCCAAAGGGGGTGGTATAACATAAATATTGAATGATTATTTTATAATAAGTATATTTCATGAAAATATGTCCTTTAATATTTACACGAAATTTAATTAAACTTCTTCATTTTTGCATGTTTTGAACTCCACTTATCTTGACTTTCAACTTTGACAAGCTTCTTGAATGCATTGTGAGAGCCAATTTTTTTATGGATATCCATAATTAAAATATATAAGGAGAAAAATATTATTTTAAAATAATAATCATGGTGCAATAGACTTTAAAACAAAATTTTAGCTCCAAACTCCATGTACAACTCCAAAAAAAACACCATTTTATGCTCTATGATGCTCTTTTGTTCTCAAGAAACCCTGATTTGGATTAGGGGTCAAAAATGAGTTCTAGTGCTGATAAAAAAAATTATATTATTTTTGGATAGTTATAAATGGTTAAAACATATAAAATTTTGAAAATATCCAAAATTCTTCACCAAACTTCCTAAGAAAAACTCATAAAAATTGCCCGCTTGTTGCCTTAGGGATGACCTAGAGATGTTTTTTTAATGATATGAGTCTATTTTGAATTGTTTCTCATTTAATTATAATTTATATATACCTTTAAATTAATTATAAACACTATAAAATCAATTTTTTCCATTAGAGGGACCTAAAACACCCATTTCCAACTCCATTTGTTAGCAAAAAAATTGAACCCTTCATTCCCTTCATGATCAGACCTATATATTGGAATTTTATCTCTCATATAAATGTGTATAAATGTACTATATTCCTAATAATTTCTCACACAACTTTTATTTTTCAATAAATAACTCAAAAATGTAAACATATTGCTTAAAACTGAGCAAATGAAGGTTTAAGAAGGGTTTTAGAGCACCTTTTCTTATTAACAATTGCTCATAAATTTAAGAAACTGTAACCTATAATAAATGCATGTAATTTTTTAGGTAATATATTCCACAAAATTCATATAATATCATTTTATCCAAATTCTCTTCACTTTCATGTATCGAGCATCTAAAAATTACCTTCACTAGCTTGCAAATAGCTAGTTAGAGGAATAAAAAAAACCTCTATCAAAATTTGGACTTGTGAGTTATTTAAGAACATTATTTTGGACTAATTAATAGTTTATGATTATTTTAATACCTTTTTTTACCTTTAATATATGAATGACATATTATTGAAAACTTTCACATTATAAACTTTGACCAATGGTGTCAAAATTATCAACATTCTTGGTGATGTTGATGGGATGTTTGTCTACTAAACACTCAAGACTAGTAGATATATCCATTGGGTTGTGGAGTGATTAAAATATCAACAAAAATGAATCTAAATATTTCTTATTCAAGCAACTACAACACTTGTGCATAAACACTGATTTAATTGAAAATTAGAACAACTACCAACTGAAAGATGTGCAAGATAACACTTAGAGGAATTAAAAACTAAATCTAATAACAAAATATGTACATAAAAACACATGGAGGAAAATTAAATATAAAAATACTCTGTAAAATCACTTAAAATCCACCTAGATCAAATCAAAAATCTCTTAAGTCCTTTCCATGTGGTTGATGAAGATGACTAAAAACTATTGTGTGAGTGACATTCTAGTTGGATCAACTCTTTTCATTATTTTCAACCTCTTTATATTATATTCAAGTGATTCAAATGAAGCAAATATATCTCCAATATAAAAAAACTCATCATTTGGTTCAATACTCAGCTTGTATTTTTCTTTCACACTAAGAAAGCTTTCAAATGTAACCACATTCTAATTTATCTTCACAACCACTTTATCAATGTCTTCACAAAGAGATTTAGGCCTAAAAATATTCTTAAAGTCTTGAATCAAGTCAAATTACTTCTACCATAAGTCATCAAAACCTTCTTGGTCCTCACTTTTAGCTTCTTGAGGGTCACTATGAGTCATTACATCTTCTTTTGTATCTTTATTTAACTGATGTCTAAGAATTTTACCTTGTAAAACCATTGTTGAAATATCACTAGATGCTACCATTTATTATATAAAATCTTTATGATAGGCTTATTTAGGCTCACTTCCTACTATAATTTTATTTTTTAATGGCTCCTCAAGGTTTTCAACATGGTCTCCTTCTATACCAAATTGAATCTCATTTGACCAACACAACTTTTGATCATCCTCTCTTGACAAATTCTCTTTTTCACCTAGATGTTCTTCTTTTGCCTTCCATACAATATGTCCTCCTTCAAAAACGGATATGGTGAGAGGGAAAGATGTTCCATTTGGTAGCATACGAATATAAGTCATTATTAGATGATCTTGAAATTGAAGCATTTGATGAATCTTGTTTGCTTCAACATGTTGATTTTTCTGTTGGAGCTCATATATATACCTTTTCTTAGATCTTGTAATTGTTGAAACAAAGTTAATTGATTTTATGGTCTCATCAATCTAATTTACTACCACATGGTCATCAACTTGAAAATTTATAAATATTACATCTGATTGTACTTTACTTTATCTTATGTCATTTGAAGAATTACCATATTATCTGATACTAAAGCTTTATTCTATATATCATTGATGTTATAAGGATACCAACTTGAATCTTGTATCAAACTATGTTGAACTAGAAAAAGGGACTTAGTTGAGGAAGAAACATTAAGATTAATTTCAACATATGGTTTGGTTGGTATAATGGCTCCTTGAGCTTGATATGGAGGCCTATTAACTTGATATTGTTAACTCTTCAATCAACTAACTCATTAAAAAAAGATTATATCATAGCTTTTAATTCATCAAACCCACTAGATTGAATATGAGGAGCTTGATCTTGATTTTAAGGAGCTGCAATTTGGGCTATAAATGGTGATTGAGGAAGTATTATAGGCTACAATTATGGAAAAATTGGTATTGGAGGATTAGGAATAATTTTACCATCTTTATTTAGATTAATTTCAACATTAATGGTAACCTCATAAGCACTTGGGAGTGTTTTACCACCCATGGATTGAATCATAACTAAAATATCAGAATTCAAGGCTCTAAAAATGTATATGAAATTAGGAGATGGCCTTATCATGGGAGGGATTATTTTCCGTGTTTTTGAAAAATAAGTTTCAAACCATTTATAAATTCATTTTGTGCTCTCTTGATGGTGGTGAGTTTCTCAAAAAGAGATAGATAGTTTGATTTATCTTCAAATTATTTATATAATATTTCACCTAAATCATCACAAAGGGCTATGGAGTTCAAAGGAATGTTACGATACCATTACAATGTCTTTCCCTTAAAGGATTTATCAATTAAATGAATGGAAACATTCTCTTGGGTAACATGGTGGAATAAACATAAGCTAGAAACATATTTTATAAGCTCTATGGGTGTATTTTGATCTTCACCTACAAAATATGGTAGACTTTTGAAGGTTAAGGCTATAATACCATCATATTGGACCAAATTGAGAGGGATTACATCATTAAAATGAACAAATAATTGATTCCTTGGGACATCCATGCTGAATTTTGGTGACTGTAGGCATGTAATTAATACTTATTACTTCTACAAATATCATTTTTTCTTCAATTTATGTCCCACTGAGCATGCCAAAAATTGTTATCACTCAAAAGTGTACCCTACAAATAACCGATGCCTATTACCACTTCTATTGATACAATGTAAACTATAAAATGTGTGAGTGAAATTATGATGAAGAGAATATATAGATGAAGAGGTGGTTCCCTTTAGTAAATTCACCCACTTCTCTCTAAACTCTCTCAAATATTGATTTCTTGACTAGGAAAAGGGGTAAAATAATAATGCTAAAACTAAAAATGAAAAGAAAAACTAAAAGTTGGGGTGATGAACTAATGTTAAGGTCAATTATGCCTATAATATATATAATTTATAAGTTAAATAATTTTTACACATTCACTTCATCTTAATACAATGACTCTTTTATAAGTATTTCATACAGAGGTCTTGATAGACACTTACACTAACTTGAGATGAATGAACAATACTTGAATTCACTTCTAGATTAAGTATAAATAAAAATTAGACACTTTATATGAAATAAAATAATGTTTATTTTCTAAATAAAGGTGATATATTAAGACATAAACATATAAAAAATAATTATTCACTAATTTCTATCAATTAATATTAAGAACACACTTCATGAATAGCTTGAAAATAGAGGAAAAAATCCAGCTCTTTATTGCTTTAAAAGTGAAGTAGTACAAAATTTTGGTAGAGTTTAATTTATAAAAGTTAATAATAATCTCATAATTATTTAAAAATTAATTTAGATATAGAAAATAATATAATAGATAGAAGACAAGAAGTTCCATATGAGTCCACATGCAAGTCCTAGTTCACTCCTGCTTTAACTGAAAATTCAACTCAAAATAGAACTCTACCTTCAAATCCAATTTTTTCCTCCTATTATCCCATGTATTATTTAATTTTAAAAATTATTTCATATAATAATGTGTATTAGGAGAGAGGGAGGCTATTCTTTCATGTTTGAAAAGTCAAAGGGATCTTCATGCATCTTGAATCTTGAGTTAACTTCTTGTGATCTTGCATGTCACTTTTGATCTTATTTAGTTAAATCCTTTTGGTATTTAATTAAATCCTATTGGTATTTAATGAATATTAAATTTATAATTTATTTATCTCCACTTTCATCTTGATTTGACTATAATTATCTTGACTTCACATATGGAGTTCAACTTCACTTATCTTGACTTGCAACTTGCATGCAACTTGACTTTTTGACTTTTCTAAATTTTTACCTAAGGGGGGTATATTAAGATAAGGATTTAATTATGATGTTATAATAATTATTTTTAATTATAATATGGCCTTAAATAATTACCAAAACTTGAATTAAAATTCTCCATTTTTTATGTTTTGAACTCCACTTATCTTGACTTGTAACTTTGACAAGCTTATTGATATTTATAATTGGTAATACCTATAAAATTTTGAAAATATCCAAAATTATTCACTAAACTCCTTAAAAAAAATTCACAAAAGGTGTTTGTTTGCTACTTTGGGGATGACCTAAAGATGTTTTTCAATGAGATGAGAATATTTTGAAATGGTATTCATTGAATTATAATTTATTTATATCTTTAAATTAATTATTAATACTCTAAAATTAAAAAAAAAACAATTGGAAGGGCCTAACGCACCCATTTCCAACTCCATTTGTGAGCAAAAAGGTGAAGAAACCTTCATTCCCTTCATGATCAGACCTACATATTAGCATTTTATTTCTCCTCAAGTATAGTATGGAAATGAAACAAAATTAAAATTAAATTACATAAAAACATATTACCCTATAAAATTTCAAGAGTTTTCATTCAAAATAACTCAAAATTTACATTTTTTGGTGATGACTAACTTGCTTAATTTTATTTTTGAATGCATGTAGTTCTATGTTTTGCCATTTTTTTAATTTTTATGAGGAATAAATACCTAATTATTTTTGAATTATGAATTTTAATAACTTATAATATCATTAAAATAATTTTATGTTCTCAAATAATCACTTATTAAACCTCTCAAAAATTAATTTTTTTGACTGTCTCTATTGCTTCCTTAAAACCCTATTGCTTGATCCTTTGACTTTATTCATAATTTTCCATGAAATTTTGATTTATTAAGGTGCATAAATGTCCTATATGATCAATAATTTCTCAAATTACTTTTATTTTACAATAAAAAACTCAAAAACTCAAACATACTACTTAAAACCAAGTAAATAAGGTTTAAGAAGGGTTTTAGAGCACTTGTTCTTCTTATCAATTGTTCATAAAATTAAGCCAATTTAACAAGAAAAAAATAAATTTAATATTGATTTAATATGATACCCAAAATATCATTAATAAATTTTTATCCAAATCCTCTTCACCTTCAATTACCGAGCATCTAAAAATTACCTTCACTAGCTTGCAAATAGCTAGTTAGAAGAATAAAAAGCCCCTCTTAAAATTTGGACTTGTGAGTTATTCTTGATAATTATTTTTTAATAATTAATGTTTTATTATGAATTTAATATTTATTTAATATTTTATCCAAACTCTTCATAATATTTTTTAATCCAATTCCTCTTCACTTTCATGTACCAAGTATCTAAAAATTGCCTTAACTAGCTTGCAAATAGCTAGTTAGAAGAATAAAAGAAACCTCTCCAAAAATTTGGACTTGTGAGTTTTTATTTATAATTATTTTATAATGATTAGTGTTTTATTAAAATTTTAATACCTTTAATCCATGAATGGGGTCTTCTTAAAAACCTAAACATAAACAACTTTGACTAGTGGTATCAAAATTGTCAATAGTACCCAATCTCCACAGTGCATCGATGAATTTTTAAGAGGTATTGAGGAACATATAACATGTTGTGGGAAGGTAGGTAAATTATTATTTTATTATTAATATAACCATCATGATTTTATTTTATTATGTCACCTATTTGCCTATACAACTTTGTGCTTATTGTGATCAAGTATCATTTTTATTTTGGTGGTCGCTAGATTCTTAGTATCTCTCCTTTGTACATAATATGCCTCATGTTTAGTAAGGTTTTCTCATATATAACTATGTCATGATTTTTAAATTCCATATTTCATTATAAAATATTAATATTTCCCCTTAATAACTATTATTTTTTAACTGATCATTTCCCCTATGGTTTTCCTTTGTGAGTTACAATGTAAGACCATGGATAAGACTAGGCTCTCCACACAAATTTCCATAATAAAACATTCCCTTATTATAATTATCCCTATGTTTTTCCTTTGTGAATTTAAGTTTAATACCATGGGTAATACCAAGCTCTCCTTATAAATTACCATAATAAAACATTTCTTTATTTTACCCTTATTACCATTTACCTCAATGGTGTTCCCCTTATGAGTTTCAATGTAAGACCATGTATAGGAATAGTCTCTCCTCAAAAATTACCACATTAGAAACATATTTTAAATTATTCCCATATTTTTTTTTACTTAATTAGTGTTCTCTTTGTGAGTTATAGTGTAAGACCATGGATAGGACTAGACGCTCCTCACAAAGTAATCCAATACCCAGTTCATACAATAACTAAGTCACAATAAAAGTACATGATTCAAATTTGAGCTATTTTGTGTTATATTATGATTTACAAATAATTTACATACATCTTTATTTATTATTTTTTTAATTCTTACTTTATAATCACTTCACTTTTATCTTCTTATTTTCTAATTGCATGTATGTTTACAATAATTTCATTAAATTACCCATCCTTCCCAACTTGATTTAGTATGATTAATTTTATTTACACTTAAATTTTGTTTTTGTTTTCATACATATCTTGATTTAGTATGATTGATTGACTTTATTATTATTTTTTATACCATTGGTTTTCATGTGTATTACATTCTATTAAAAATTTACATACTTCCCAAGGTGATATAGTATGAATTTTATTTTGTTTTAATTTTAGACAAATATTTGTACATGGTTTGAAAACATTTATTACCTTTTACTTTACCATTTTGATTTATTATATATATTCATCTTTTTTTTTACACATTTCTCATCGTGATAGTGTGTATTGCATTTGTTTTGATTATTTATACTTTTTCAAAATCAATTTTATTTTCTTTTAACCATGCATATGTATCACATAATTTTATAAAATAAAACACACATCAAATTTTCCCATAACATATATAACAAAAATTAAAATACATTTACTTGAAAGGAAATATATCCATACATCTATCCACATACAAGTACAAATCATAGACCAATGAAACATATATATATATATATATATATATATATATATATATATATATATATATATATATATATACATATATATATATACATATATATATATATACATATATGTATATATATATATAGCATAAGTTTGATATAATATAAGTATAAAATATAATATCTACAACTGTAAGGTTGTGCTCCATCATGCATATCTTGTGGCCTAGTCACACTACCCATGGATGACTATAACTAACCCCTCTAAATTATCCATTATAAGGAGATAGTCTAGGATTTTAAGCCAATTACTTGACCCTATAGATTTTCCACCTGGGCTTATACCTATCCAAGTTGTATATTGGTCACCATGTTAATAGCTCACTCTTGTGCCAAAGCCTATTTGGCTCTAACCTCTCCCTCTCCTACCCTTTTAGGTGTCTATAAACCATCACCTCATGTTTATAATTTTTTTATCAACACCTTTTACTTTACCATTTTGATTTATTATATATATTCATCTTTTTTTTTACACATTTCTCATCGTGATAGTGTGTATTGCATTTGTTTTGATTATTTATACTTTTTCAATATCAATTTTATTTTATTTTAACCATGCATATGTATCACATAATTTTATAAAATAAAACACACATCAAATATTTCCCATAACATATATAACAAAAATTAAAATACATTTACTTGAAAGGAAATATATCCATACATCTATCCACATACAAGTACAAATCATAGACCAATGAAACATATATATATATATATATATATATATATATACATATATATATATATATACATATATATATATATACATATATATATATATATATATATATATATATATACATATATACATATACATATATATATATATATATATATATATATACATATATATATATATATACATATATATATATATACATATATATATATATACATATATATATATATATATATATATATATACATATATATATATATGTATACATATATATATATATATACATATATATATATATATATATATATATATACACATATATGTATATATATATCATAAGTTTGATATAATATAAGTACAAAATATAATATCTACAACTGTAAGGTTGTGCTCCATCATGAATATCTTTTGGCCTAGTCACACTACCCATGGATGACTATAACTAACCCCTCTAAATTATCCATTATAAGGAGATAGTCTAGGATTTTAAGCCAATTACTTGACCCTATAGATTTTCCACCTGGGCTTATACCTATCCAAGTTGTATATTGGTCACCATGTTAATAGCTCACTCTTGTGCCAAAGCCTATTTGGCTCTAACCTCTCCCTCTCCTACCCTTTTAGGTGTCTATAAACCATCACCTCATGTTTATAATTTTTTTATCAACACCTTTTACTTTACCATTTTGATTTATTATATATATTCATCTTTTTTTTTACACATTTCTCATTGTGATAGTGTGTATTGCATTTGTTTTGATTATTTATACTTTTTCAATATCAATTTTATTTTCTTTTAACCATGCATATGTATCACATAATTTTATAAAATAAAACACACATCAAATATTTCCCATAACATATAGAACAAAAATTAAAATACATTTACTTGAAAGGAAATATATCCATACATCTATCCACATACAAGTACAAATCATAGACCAATGAAACATATATATATATATATATACATATATATACATATATATATATATATATATATGTATATATATATGTATATACATATATATATATATATATATATACATATATATATATATATATATACATATATATATATATACATATATATATACATATATATATATATACATATATATATATACATATATATATATATATATATACACATATATGTATATATATAGCATAAGTTTGATATAATATAAGTACAAAATATAATATCTACAACTGTAAGGTTGTGCTCCATCATGAATATCTTGTGGCCTAGTCACACTACCCATGGATGACTATAACTAACCCCTCTAAATTATCCATTATAAGGAGATAGTCTAGGATTTTAAGCCAATTACTTGACCCTATAGATTTTCCACCTGGGCTTATACCTATCCAAGTTGTATATTGGTCACCATGTTAATAGCTCACTCTTGTGCCAAAGCCTATTTGGCTCTAACCTCTCCCTCTCCTACCCTTTTAGGTGTCTATAAACCATCACCTCATGTTTATAATTTTTTTATCAACCTCTCCCACTAGTCTAAACAACTAGCATGATTTTGAGTAGATGGTACCATAATATTAACCAAATTGGAAGGATATTAATGTGACATCATCTCATCCAAAATATCATGGTATACAACCATAATCAAGGCTTCCCATATGATATCCTCTATATCAATAGTATCTATAAAATTAGAAATCAAATATACATTATATCTCATGTATATAAATAAAATCATTTATTTATCATAAAAAATGATACAACTAGAGTTATGTATAAAAAATTTAAACTAAATCAAAACATTTCTTACCAATTCCTATATCACTAACCATATTTTCCCCATATGTTTGTCTATCGAGCACCTCTTTCTTAGTTGCCTCTACACCAATGCAAAACTAGGAGTCACCACCTAAGTCATTGTATCCCCCTTCTCAATGTCCTCTATATAGACTAACTACATCCTATAGTTGATGTAGGATCCCCCTATGTGATAATCAACATCTATGTATCCTCTCATTAATGGTGTCTATGTCTCATATGAGCTCATGATGGATGTTATCACCTATATTGTGGTCCCTAATATGTCCCCACCTCTCCTACATCCACATATATAGTGTCATCTCCTTTAAGCCTCACTACCTCTTACTTCTATGCCTAACCATTTTAAGGTATCACTCATCGAGGCCTAATCATGTGTATCTTAATAGGTAACATTTTATCTCCTCTCAATGTTTTCTCTCTATCATGTCATGCCCAATAAGTAAGAACTATTAAAGGGGACACTAGATGTCATAGCCCCAAATTTTTTGGGTACATAAACCACTAAATGAGGCTCCACCTATAAAGTATACTGGCCCATGATCTACACACACACCAAACTATTAGTAAAAGTGGCCCAACTTGACCATATAGCAATAATGTGAGTGTAAGGTTGTCACACTATTTTCTCTCATATGAGTCTAAAAAGCTAAAATGTGGGGCATGACATGTGATGCATGGTCTTACCTCCATTGTACAACCTAAGGTAAACTATCATTAACCACATGTAGAAACCTATTTGAATAATACATAGGAAACATCTCATAGATCCATGTGCTTATTATAATTATAGGGCCCATCATATGCTTCCCTTGAGTTAGCATCCCATACAATCATGCATGAAATGGACCCAAATGATAGAACTAACATCACACAAGCAACCTTATTTAGGATGGACTGACATAAGACTATTACATATAGTGGTACCTATTTTCACCAAATCTTACACCCTAAAATATGTTTTTCAAGCCTCATATAGATTTAGGCAACATAGGAATACTTCTAGGTATTTGGGTTTACCTATAGTAGAAGTATACCTCTAGGTTTAAGGGTTAGTTCCCTAAATTTACCTTGAAGTGCTTATCACCTACATAATTAATTGGTTATGGGAAAAGATAAAAAAGTTTGCATGAAATGAAAATATTGTAAGGGTCATATACTAAAAATATTTCCACAAGACCATCATACTTATTTCAGTAATAAAAAAGACCTATAAACTAGATTCAAAGTCCTAAGAGGTTCTAACATAAGTGTTTCAATATTAAGGTGATATGCATGAAGACTATCCAAGGGAAGTGAACCAAAGATTAGTTGCAAACACTAAGACCACTTGTACACATAAAAATAGACCCATAAACTTGACAAAATTTCATATGACCTGATATATTGGAATAATTTACATTAATCATGAAAGGATTGAGAAAAATAAATGATAGATTAATATCTCTTAACTATTCACTATACATATCTTCGCACACTTTGAAAAGATTATATATGAACTCAAAATAGATTGTATTTATTATTATTATAAGGTAATGTACAATGTCATAACTAATAGGATTTTACCATACATGGTGTGGAATTAGTCTATAAGATCCAAAAGGGCTAACATTTATAGAATGTGAGAGAGGAGAGAGAAGAATGAAGTCCAAGAGTCACTAGTGTGATCAAGGAATAAAAGAAGGGTGGTTATACCATATCTTATTTCCATAATGAAAATGAAATCAAAATGAAAACAAACATACTAACTTGCATAAAACTATCTTGCCTAGATCAAAGGGAGGAGCATAGTGAAGAAACACAAATAAACAAAGCATAACTAAATGTGGAAATAAATCACACAATTCCTTACCAATTCCTTGAATGCTCCAAGAGATTTCTTCATTTGGCTTGATCGTATTATGCTAAAAAAGTCTTCATCAATGGGGCTTGGCTATCTCCATCTCTTTTTGACATCATGGTTGGTTTGGATTTGGCTTTGATATGGCTTGGATTGGAGTTTTGGCATTATAACTCTATGTATTTTCTTCATGCCCTAAATCTTGAATTATAACATTACTATGGTCCAACCTCTAAAGTCATTTATGCATAATAACTATGCACCAAAATATGTTTCTAATTCAATAGGTAAGCCATGGTACTTATAAGCTTTGAAATCAACTTGGAATGAGTTAAATCCTAACCTAGGTTTGCTTAGTTAACCCCAATAAATTTAAAAGGTGTCCAAACCTCATGATTAGCATGGAATAGGTGTGCTTTGAGATATTTTTTATTTTAGACAACTTGTAAAAGGTATCAATTCATTCCTAGGATATTCTTTTGAATTTAAATTTTCCTTTTTGATAATTCATTTAATTGCTCAAGTATGAATTCAATTAGGATTTTTATTAGGATTTACATGTTAATTATTTTTAGTAATTTAAACATTCTCCAAGTTTTGATTTAATTCAATGTGTATTTGCTCTATTTAATTGATTTTTAGGCCAAAAAGATTTATTTACATGGTTATGAATCCAAATTTAAGACATTAAGAAATTCTTAGGCTAGATGTTCAATTCTTGGTAAGGTCTAAAGTCATGTATAAAAAAATTAGTGGCCATTTTTAAGTGTCTACAATTTGCCCCTATTTGTAAAGGCATTATAAGTTATAAGCATAGTAACATCTCAAAAAAAAAATTGTGTGTGCTTACAACTTCAATGGTGATGAATAAATTGTAGCTTCCCCCTCAAGGGATCAGTTAGCAAAAGGATTGAAATATGGTCCCTTAACAAAATGAAATGAGTGGACCAAACAAATGGAAATGATGGGGTGACAAAACAAAGATTTGCCCAAAACCGATCAAAATCACTAAAAATGCAAGTGGGATGGTGTACAATGGTTTCCCCAAAGGTGGTTATAATTATTATACCCCAATAGCAATAGCCATAGTATGATAACACAATGATTTACCCAAATGTAGTTATAATCATTAAGAATATGGAATTTCCCTAGTTAGGATAGACAAATAGGATAAAAACATACCTTAGGTGGGCAGAAAAAGTGAATGATTTTCTTAATGGTGGTTATAATCATTAACCCTCAATGTGATGATAACATAATGATATTCCCTAAGGGGATTATAATCATTGATAATGAATATGGGATAGTATACAATGATTTACCCAAATGTGGTTATAAGCATTGTAACCCAATAGTGGAAAATATAGTATGATAACACAATGATTTACCCAAAGGTGGTTATAATCATTGAGAATATGGAGTTGTCCTAGTTAGGGCAGACAAATAAGATAAAAACATGCCCAATTGGGTAGAGGAAAGTTAATGATTTTCCCAAAGGTGGTTATAATTATTAACCCTTAAATTGGTGATAATATAATGATTTGCCCAAAGGCGGTTATAATCATTGAGAATGCATGTGGGGTAGTGTACAATGGTTTGCCCAAAGTTGGTTATAAGCATTTTACCCTACTAATGGAAAATAATATTTGATGGCTAATGATTGAAAGAATGATGACGACAAATTGATATAGAGGATAAATATGAATTACGACAACCTACTAGTAGGGAGATGCTCGTTTGAACTAACAAAGGTTGAAATTATTTCATTGTTTAATTAATCTATTTGGGATATGATTTAGATTAGATTAGGAATGTTCTTGGTTATAATGTTTAGGATATATTGATTCTACATTATTGTATAGACTTCTTGAAGCTAATTTTTGTTGTAGCATGTGATGTTAGGCATCATGATATAACACCATGAGTACTTGGATAAAATATGTAGAAGGGCTAACTCCCAATATATAATAAACAATTTAAAATAATTCACCAATGATAAAAACCATGATGACAATGTTGACATATGAATATGGATTGATTCAAGAATAATTTTAAAGGAATCACCCAATGAATGCATCTAGACTAAATCAAGGCAATAGTACTTAAAGCAAACAAACATGCACACAAGTAAGAAACAAATAAACAAACAAACAAACAATAGTTAGTCCCAATGTTAGTATAAACAATATGACACAAAAAACATGACAAACACTACCCTTAGAAAATATGTGACAACTAAACAAACAAACATGATGGGGGATAGAAGAAAAGGAAGTGGGTGTGTTAGGTTGTGGAGCTAAAAGCTTCAACCCTTTGCAAATTGAGGAACATAAGGTTGCTGAGATCCAAGAGCACCAGCATCGGCAGCAAGACCGATGTCGGTCGAGACCAGTGCAGAAGGCCACCGGCGACGGCAGGGAGTCGGCCGACATCGGCAGAACCAGGCAAGCAAGGACCGGCGTCGGTCGCCTGTGTGTTCTAGAACTGCTCGTTGCATAGATAGTTAGTTAAGTGAACGAAGAGTTTGCATGTTAAGACTAGTTAGAGTCTTGGGCTGTGAGGATAATTGTCTAAATTAAGAGTCTAAGTTATTGTTTAAGTTAGGGATCTATTTATAGACCCATTGGCATGTATTGTATATGTATGAGATAGAAAGGAAGAGTTCCTTCTAGTTGTAAGATCATTGAGTTGCAGGTTGTTTCAAGCTCATAAGGGATCTACATGTAAGTTTGGTCTATTGAATTGCAGGTTGTAGGTTCATGGGAGATCAACTTGAAGTGTTATAGAGTGCTTGGTGTACCGGCAGGGTTATTACTGACTGGTTGGTGAGGTGAACACCAATTCTGTGTGTGAGTTGGTTGTTGGGACTTTTTTTGTGTAGGAGAGTGTGTGTGAGAAGAATTTCTGTACACTTGAGGCGTGGGAAACCTCTGTAAGGTGGAAGAGTGTGGCGGCTCTTTATTGTATTCTTTTCTGTAAGGTGTTAATACAAGATAGTGTATTGTCTCTCATATTTTGTGCTATTGGTGAATTCTAGTTACTTGTGTTTCTGGTTATTTCCGCATATTTAATTGCTTATATTTGGTAATCATACTATGCTCTTTCTGAGGAGCAAGATCCTAATAGGTGGAATCAGAGCAGGTGTGTTTGTTCTTGGATTCCCACCCCCCTAACAACTGGTATCAGAGCTTTTGGTTGGGATACTAACAGATTGGTTTAGATCTAGGTAGTGTGTTTTGATTACAGGTTACTCACAGGGTTTCTATTTGAGTGGGAGTTGAGCAATGGTAGAAGACAGTCAACTACGAATGGAAAAGTTTAATGGCAAGAACTACCAATTATGGAGGATGCAGATTGAGGACTATCTATATCAGAAAGATTTGTACTTACTGTTGGGTGGGGTTAATAGCAAACCCTAGGATATGAAGGATGAAGAATGGGAGGTTCTTGATTAGAAGGCTCTGGGATCTATTAGATTGAGTCTTGCATCATCTGTGATTTCCAGCTTATCACAGTGTAAGACAACAGTGGAGTTGATGGAATCTTTGGCAAATTTGTATGAAAAACCCTCGGCTTCTAATAAGGTATTTCTTATGAAGCGTTTATTTAATTTGCAAATGTTGGAAGGTGGATCTGTTCATAGCCATCTTAGTGATTTCCATGGTTTGGTAAACCAGTTAAGTTCAGTCAATATTGTATTTAATGATGAAAGTAGAGCTCTCTTAATCTTGTGTTCATTACCTGAAAGTTGGGAAGGTTTGGTAATGGTAGTTTCTAATACTGTGTCTCCTTCAAAAGTCTTAAAAGTGGATGATGTTGTGAGTGTGATCTTGAATGAAGAGATACGTAGGAAAAGCACAGGTGAAACATCAGGAGATGCTTTGAGTGTTGAAGGCAGAGGAAGACCAAGAGAGAAGATAGAGCGTGGGAGATCAAGGTCGAAGGTAGGCAGAAGATCCAAGTCTAGGTATGGCAGAATAACCTGCTGGAAATGTGGAAAGCAAGGGCACTTAAAGAGAGATTGCAGATCAGGTGAAGATCAACATGAAGGACATGGAGAAGAAGCAGATATTGCGGATTACATTGCACAAGATGCTCTGGTATGTTATTTGGATAAAGTAGAATCTTGGGTTTTAGATTCTGGTGCCTCTTTTCATGCATCCCCACATAGGGAATTTTTTCATGAGTATGTCCAGGGAGACTTTGGAGAAATTTGTGTAGGGGATGGTAAGCCTTTTCAGATTGTTGGCAAAGGAAAAGTGAAACTGAAATTGCAGACAGGTGACACATGGGTGTTAAAGGAGGTCATGCATGTCCCAGTTCTGAAACAGAATTTGATTTCTGTTAGAAGTTTGGGTGATGAGGGTTACACAGTAACTCTCACAGCGAACTCTTGGAAGGTTACCAAGGGTACACTTGTTGTAGCTAGAGGTAAGAAAGTAGGTACGCTTTATCTATCTACTTGTATTACTGATTCTCTTTCTGGGTTATCTACTTCAGCTGTAGATTCGAAGATGTGGCTTAATAGGCTTGGTCACATAGATAAGAAGGAGATGCTTGTTCTTGAGTCAAAGAGTATGCTTTCGGATGTGGAAGACATGGATCGTGGTTTCTGTATGTAGAAGAAGAAGGTGATGTTTCTTGAGGAATTTGATGTTAGTGACAAGAACAGGAAAGCCTTGGTTTTCAAGGAGAAGGTGACAGACAGAGTTCAGCACAAGGTGTAGAGGAATTTTGAGTAGAGCAAGGGTGATTTGGACAAGGGTTTGATCCAAAAAGAGCTCATGGGAAGAAGTTAGGTCTCACTTGAAAAACACAGAGATCGACGTCGGCAGGAAAATTGGTGTCGGTGTCCAGACAGGGACCAATGTCAGCTATGTGTAGCTCGACGTCGGTGACTCAGGGTAGATAAGGATCGGCATCAGCCAGGGGAAACCGACATTGGCAAGGTGGCAGTCATAGGGAACCGACATCGGTCGGTTGCAGACTGAGATGTGACCGGCATCGGTCACTGAGATGAATTTTGGGTGGACAGCTAGTTGTCATGGAGTCTCAAGTGCCCATATGGAGGACTGAAGGTGTAAGTAAGTTCTTAAATTCATCATTTCCCTTCTTTACACTACTTGTTGCTCACTTATGGTATAGATCCAGGAAGTTGTTAAAGAAGCAGAACAGGTAGATCTAGGAAACAGTGGGAGCTTGGCATGGATGAGGATGTGATTCCTTAGAGGAGAACCAAACAAGTGTTTTGGGTAGAGTTGCCAGCTGGAAGTAAGCACTGAGAGACGAATGGATGTTTAGGATGAAGAAGAGCAGAAATGGATACGTGAGATGGAAGATCAGGGTATATGGTCTTGTATTAGCTACAGGGCAATGGAGGTTTGATCATTGTGTTTCTCTTTACCAGGTTGGATAATATTAGCTACATTATCCTATTTCTGTATGATGTGCTTGTTGCAGGGTTACATATACAGGTATTGCTGAACTAAAGGTAAAGCTAGTTTAGGTGTGTGTCATGGAGAATCTGGGAGTAGTAAGATTCTTTGGCATGAGTGTGTTCTAGAGACATGGAGGTCTTGTTGACTTTGTTTCAGGATGATTGTGTGAGACCGGTTAACACGCCGATGGTAGGACAGTTCACAGAACAAGTGTCTTGATTCACATAATGAGGTTGAGTGCATGGTATGTACTAAACCTAAGTTTTCCCAAGTAGTGGGAGTTGTCACAAGTTTGGAGTCAATCTGGGAAAGTAATACTGAAGGGCAGTTCAATGGGACCAATAGCAGGTGCACATGCTATGCAGGTCAAGTTCTTTTCTACATGGTTGTAGATGCGAATGTGGCAGGTAATTTGGATGACAGGTTTTTCACTATAGGATTTGTGGTGGTTGGTCTTCAAGAGTGATCTTGAGGAGGGATACAAAGCCAAAGGAACAAACTAGATGGAGTATAGGTACAGGTATAGGTTACAGCTATTTATCTCCAAGTGGGAGATTGTTAGGTTGTGGAGCTAAAAGCTTCAACCCTTTGAAAATTGAGGAACAGAAGGTTGTTGAGATCCAGGAGCATCGGTGTCAGTAGTAAGACCGACGTCGGTTGAGACCAGTGTAGAAGGCCACCGGCGACGGCAGGGAGTCGGCCGACGTTGGCAGAACCAGGCAAGCAGGGACCGGCGTCGGTCGCCTGTGTGTTCCAGAACTACTCGTTGCACAGACAGTTAGTTAAGTGAATGAAGAGTTCGCATGTTAAGACCAGTTAGAGTCTTGGGCTGTGAGGATAATTGTCTAAATTAAGAGTCTAAGTTATTTTTTAAGTTAGGGATCTATTTATAGACCCATTGGCATGTATTGTATATGTATGAGATAGAAAGGAAGAGTTCCTTCTAGTTGTAAGATCATTGAGTTGCAGGTTGTTGCAAGCTCATAGGGGATCTACATGTAAGTTTGGTCTGTTGAATTACAGGTTTCAGGTTCATGGGAGATCAACTTGAAGTGCTATAGAGTGCTTGGTGTACTGGCAGGGTTATTACTGACTGGTTGGTGAGGTAAACACCAATTTTGTGTGTGAGTTGGTTGTTGGGACCATTTTTTGTGTAGGAGAGTGTGTGTGAGAAGAATTACTGTACACTTGAGGCGTGGGAAACCTCTAGAAGGTGGAAGAGTGTGGCGGCTCTTTATTGTATTCTTTTCTGTAAGGTGTTAATACAAGATAGTGTATTGTCTCTCATATTCTGTGCTATTGGTGAATTCTAGTTACTTGTGTTTCTAGTTATTTCCGCATATTTAATTGCTTATATTTGGTAATCATACTGTGCTCTTTCTGAGGAGCAAGATCCTAATAGGTGGAATCAGAGCAGGTGTGTTTGTTCTTGGATTCCCACCCCCCTAACAATATGACACAAAAAACATGACAAACACTACCCTTAGAAAATATGTGACAACTATACAAACAAACATGATGGGGGATAGAATAAAAGGAAGTGGGTGGCTAAGTTATCTCCATATCACTATGCAAGTGGATGTTGCCTACATAGTTATATAGACATGATGATCCAATAAAAAATTCATGCCAAATGTAGTTATCCTAGGAAATGGGATATAATACAATGATGATAAGAAGAAAAAATGATGGATCTGATAGAATAATATGAATGAACTCACAAAATGGTGAGAGTATGGGATAAAAGGCCAAAAAAGATGGGGAAAACTAAATGACAAGTGATTTTTTGTGACTTAGTGATGGTTCCCAAAATCCTTAAGGTAATGATGTAATCAATGTTTTGGGTTTTTCTAAATGGTTTTACAAATATTTTTATAATTTTAGAATTTTTGAGTATTTTAACTCAATCAAGATTGCTAAGATATTGAATGGTCCAAGATTGAAAAACATCAAGAGAGTTCAAATTTGAAATGTTTCTTGAAAAATGGTGAGATTTTAGTGAAAATGGGGATTGGGTTGACCTCAACATGAATTGAGAATGATCCACATAGTCCCAAAATTTCCCTAGTTCATATTATTTACACCTTTCAATAGAGGAATTTGACTAGTGTAGTAGCCAATTCAAACAAAATAGGCATACTTAGCATAGTGGCATAATATGAAATATGAACTATGGTAGTCACATATACATTTATAATTAGGATACAATGGATTATATCAATGATATTAATTTTCCCATAGGTGGTTATAATTAGCATCAAGATTGATGAGACATTGATTTGCCCCTATAAGTAAATATAATTAGGCTCACATAAATAAACATGATAAATAAGAAACAAAGGATGCAACCACCAAAATTTCTATCATACTACTCCAAAATATGGCCTCTATTTGGAAATGCTTGAAAAACTACTAAAACTGATCTAATTCTTCATGTTGAACATGAAACTAATAGATGAACCAAGGTCAAATGGGTTAGGATAGATAAGATTCAAAACATGTTTGGTCAAATAGGAATAACATGATAGAACATAATGGTTTTAATGTCAAAATGATAATATGGTATAATGGTAGAAAGGATATGGTACAAAGAAGAATGTTAATAATATGGTACAACTTGGAATGGTCCTTAGAGATAATACACCAAATCACTCAAGAAAAGTAATGCTTGAGGTGGATAATGTTCATCGGCTCATGAAGTTCATCCCCATCTGGTGTGGCAAGCCTATATGCTCTAGTGCCATAGTTTAAAACAATGATGAAAGGACCTACCCAATTGAGTTTGAACTTTCCTTTATGATTCTTATCAACCATGTTATTATTTTTTTCTCTTTAAGGATAGGATCACCAAGCTCAAATTCTATATGCTTCACATGCTAATTATAGTGTCCATAAAGTTGGTTTTGATATGCCTATAGATTATTAATTGTGTTCATGTGTTTCTCATCAAGTAAATCCATATCTTATAGGTGAGCTACTCGATATTCATTATCATCGAGTACATGTTTCAAAGAGATGCATAATGAAGGTAACTCAACCTAAATATGAATAATGGCTTCAGTACCATAAACAAGTGAGTATGGAGTAGCTTTTATTGGAGTGAGATGATTGGTTCAATATGCCCAGAGGGTGAAAAATATTTGAAGGTGCCAATCATGTCCTACATCATTGAAAATATTTTTGAGAATGTTGACAATAGTTTTGTTTGATGCTCATGCCTGGCCATTACCTTTAGGGTAATATGCCATGTAAAAGTGTTGTTTGATTGTGTACTTGGTACATAGTTTTTGGACATTCTTGTTATTGAATGATCTACCATTATCAGATATAATGTCAGAAGGGATACTGTAGTGGTAAATGAGATGGTTGAAGATGCATTTAGAAATTTTCTTTCTAGTCATGTAAGTAAGGGGTATAACTTTGACCCACTCAATAAAATATTCTACAGTGGTAAGGATATGTTTATGGCCACTAGATGAGGTGGGGTTTATCTTCCCAATGAGATAAAGGCACCATGTAGCAAATGGACATAGTGTGAACATTGGTTTCAAATTCTTAGCTAGGGCATGAATTAGATTGGCATGGTATTGACATTTATCACATATTTTGACATATGTATCTACATATACGTCCATTAGTGGATAATAGTAACTGGTACATAAGAGATTTTTAGAGAGGATTAACCCACTTTTCTGGGATCCACATATCCCTTTATGAACTTCTTATAATGCTAATGTATATTCCACCAAACTTAAATAATGAAGAAATGTTCCATCAAAACTATAGTGGTATAGGGTTGGTCTGAGTAAGGTATAACATTGGGCATTATGGATGAAGGATTTGGATTGTTTGTGGGATAGATTTGGTGGTAGTATTTGGTCATGAAGATAGGCATATAGATCTGAATACCAAGTAGATCTAGGACCAATAATATCATAGATAATTTCAATAGTTGAAGGTTCATGAGTTGGCACTATTAGATTTTCAATGAGAAATTGGTATTCCTTTGTTGTTTTTGCATGTTGAATAAAATATACAATGGTATCCATGGTATATATTGTTTTATTACTATCCATAGATATATGTTCAAATTGTATATAAGAAATCTATTATTTGAGAGTGTTGATCATGGCCTTATAGGGAACCATTTTGTCATCTTTGGTTTGAAAATGGTATGTAGCCTAATTGATGATTAACTAAGAATCACCATAAACCTTTAGATGGCATATGTTCCATTGTACTACCTATCAAATCCCTATAATCAATGTTTCATATTTAGCCATGTTGTTGGTACAAGGAAAACTAATTCTGAATGACTTACGGATTAGATCCCCCATGGTATGATGAACAAAAGGCTTGATCCTAATCCATGTGTTATGAATGATCCATTAAAATACATCTTCCAATGCTACTCCTCAAGAGATGTTTCAATTATTGTCATAAAATATTCATCAAGAAATTGGAATGTCAATGGATTTGTATCTACCAAAGGTGCTTCAAAACGTTGATCTATAAGAACCTATCATTTGATGGATTTTTTTTTTCACATATTATATCTCAAACTCACTAAGTAGCATAATCCATTTTTCCATACGACCTTGTAAATATATTAAAGGTAGTAGATACTTGAGAAGATCTACTTTTGAAATGACCATGGTCTTATTATTCAACATGTAATATCATAGATTCTAAGTTGTGAAGACCATAGTGAGACAAGATTTTTTAATGGGTGTATAATTGTGTTCATACACAACCAATGTAAGGATTAATAGAACATTGTATGATCTTTTACATTTTCATCATGTTGAGATATAAGTGACCCTAGGGAATTGTTAGTAGCTAACACATATAATAATAATGGTTTTCCTATCATGGGAATAAATAAAAATAGTGGAATCATTAGATATTCTTTAAGTGGTCAAAAAGCTTTTTGACAATCATCATCCTAAAGAAATGTTACACCCTTATTTAGTAGGTGTGTAAATGGGTTTCACTTATCAACCAATTGAGATATGAATCATGTAATTGATTAGATCTTAACTTTTAAACTACTAAGTTGATTTAAATTGGTCAGTGGTAGCATCTTTGTCATGGCTTATACTTTGGATGGATAGACTTCAATGCCTCTACAAGACATGATAAATCCAAGAAATGTACCTAAAGTAAAGTAACTCTAAAAACATACTTTTTATGGTTGATCTTGACTTTGTACTCATTTATTCACTCAAATATCCTTCTTAATGATATTGGATGATTGGCCCTAGTCTTTGATTTTCCTAATATGTCATCAACATAGTCTTCAATGATGTCATGCATCGTATCATTAAATATGACTATCATGGCTCTTTGAAAGGTGGCCCATATGTTCTTAAGACCAAATGGCATAACCTAATAACAAAATGTTCTCCATAGAGTGGTGAACACTATTTTGTGTTGGGCTTGTAGTGTGATTTGGATCTATAAGAATCCATCCATCAGTGAACACATCTTATAACCTATAGTGGAGTCAAAAATCATGTCAATGTTTGATAGTGAAGAGTCATCCTTAGGGAAAGCTTTGTTTATGTCCCAAAAATAAGTGTATATTTTAATTATTTATCATTTTTTGTTGACTAACACAACATTTGAAATCCATATAAAATAGTCAATTGGCCTAATACATCTTGCTTCCAAGAGCTTTTCCAACTTTTTCTTCACTAATAAAAAAATGTGACAATGCATTTTCCATAAATTTTATTTCATAGTATTGGCATCAGGATGTATTATAATATGGTGAACAACTAAGGAAAGGTCCAAACCATGCATGCCAGATTAGGCCCATGCAAATATATCAATAAACTCCCTTAGAAGGGTTATAAATAATTCACATTCCTCCTTAGTAAGGGATGTGTCTAATTTTATCCATTTCAAGTCAGTTGGAGTCTTGATGTTTACCTCTATCGTGTCTTCCATTATAAGGGTCTAAACACATTAAAAAATAGTGGAAAAGATTTTAACTATTTGGAAATATTAGAGACCTTTTTTAGGACTAGCTGTTCAAGTTCTCATACACATGATGAATCATAATCAACTAATGGGAGATATGGCCATATAATAAAAATAGTTGGAATCTCTTATATGATTTGATCAAAGTCTTGCTATTCTTCAAGACTAAATTTAGATCCATACACAAGTTCATCACTGGTGGTCTCTTAGATGATTTGATAAAAATCATGTTGCTCTTAAAATCTAAACTTGGACCTGTAGACAAGTTTATCATTGGTGGCCTCCTAGTATATATTTGAATAAAGTTGAACACCCCCATATAATGGTGCCTAAAATAGGTTTTTACCTTGAGACTAGGATTTATCTTTACTATTTCCCTGGTCTAAAAGTGCCTCAATTAGGTTTTCACTTTAGGAGATAAATGGTTTTTAATTATCTTTGGCTAAGGTTGTTCACCTACTCTCCAAAATAGGCCTTGAAATCCAACTTGATTGAGAACCCTTTTTATGGTCTCCCAATGAAACATTATCCCTAAGGCCTATAAAATTATAAAAGGCCTTGTCCATCAACTGGCACATTGGATTCTTATTTGTCCTAGTCTATTAGTTGGGGATAATATAATGGAAGTGGATTATGATGAATGGTTATTTGAAGGGTAAAAATGGCATTATTTTCAAACAAATTAGTTTGGGATAAGTCATTGAATTGACTATTATCAAACTCTACTTCACTGTCAGCATCATTGTCACTAGTTATTGGTGATGAAACTCAAATAAGATATGTGTGGTCAGCGTAGGAAGTTTAAATCTTAGTCCATATGTTCCTTTTTAATTATTCATATAAATTAGCTCAAGTGATCCTTATTGATTTATCCCAAGGCCTCCTCCTTCATAGTCTTCATTCTTCATGATCATATTAGGAATATGATACTTCACATTTTTATAATAATTAGTGAGCTTGTCATTATAAAACCATGAATCATCTTCTATAAGAGGATCCTATCCTTGGCCAAAGGACATTATGAAATTGATAGGTACTAGACTATGTAGTATGCCTTTTCCCTTTATTTCCCATTCTATGTGAAGTGGTTTGTATTTAGGTCTTCCAAAGTATTTGGGGTTCAATGGAAGCTTAGCAATGTGAAAAAGTGTTATGGGTTAAATATTCTCCTCGACCATTAGCCAAGTAGTATAATTTTTAAACATTTTAGGAGGTATCATGTGTGAAAGTGAATCAAGGGTATTAGGGTCATTGTAGTTGGCCTCTAGTAAGTCAATAAGTATTCCTTTCCCTTTTTCCATATTGGTAATCAAATTCATGCTAAAATGGTAATTATAGCTCTTGAACTTGGCCTCTAAATGTTTTTAATACTCATATGGATGCAAATATCCTAGAATACTAACCTCCATTCCTAAATGGGATAAATTGATATACTGGTGCAATGTCAATGGGGCAACACAAATATCATGTAATCATGGTCTACCCAAAATAATATTATATGACAAATCAAGATATAACACATGAAAAAGTGTATCATGGGTCAAGGGCCCAATGATAACTAGCAAGGTGTGGTGCGTTATGATTATTATTATTCATTATTTTAATATTTGATGGTTACTGTTTATGATTGGAGATATATTATTGTGTATCCAGGAAGCTTGATGAGCTTTAGAGACACTATGTTTAGACCTAACCCTTTATTTATGAGGACACTTTTCACTTTGTGTCACTTTATGTAAACTTTGATGTATAATATATTTTTATGTAGTAGGCCAAGGGATGACATATCACTTTGGTTGAAGGTTACTTGCTAGGATGGAGCTAGGTATCCAACCAAAGCTTGAAATTTGTTAGGGGATATGTCATTAGCAAGAGTGGATTGACCGAAGAACTTTGCCAAGATTTATTTGTGGATTGTGGATGTATGCCAAAATTTAAAATGGAGATTTATGTTGGTATATTTTATAATTGTTCCATAATGTCAAATGTACTTTATTGGATAGTGGTGAATTGATTATTCTAAGGTAGAATGGATGGTTGGATGATGGGTGAAGTGGTAGATGGTTGTGGGCTTGGTATGGTAAACTTTGATCACCAAGTTATGATTAAATATTTAGGATTAGATACATGACCATTGTTGCTAACAAATGATGGTGGAAGGGGACCATATAGGATAAGTCTTAGTTTCTAATACACTTGCAATATAAAATCTAAACATTAGAATCCTTGCCTGTTGGTTCACTTGTGTGTGGTCCCAGGTCAAGCAAGGATTACCAAAATAGATTAGTTGGTTGGGAATGATTAATAATAGTCTTGAATAATTGGTACTTGGTCTCAGATTGATGGAAATGGTGGTAATGTGACTTCCTACAATATGGACTACAACTAAGTTGTAGTCATGTATAATGGCATGGTAGTTCTATTTGTTATCATCGTTCTAACCTTGATTCTATCCATTACTTTGGAATTATTATTTTTGATTCTAATTTTGCTGAGTCTATTAGTTTGACCTTGGATGTTGATACTATTGTTATTGATATTGCACTAGCCATTATTATTGTTAATGTTATTGGTTGTTGTGTTGGGGAAAAGGATTTTGATAAATGATGAGGCTTTGATTAGATATAGAAGTTCCATGATCCAATGTGATATCTCCATTTTCAAACATATTCTAAATTACATGTATAATTTATAAGTAAAACTAAAAATTATGGTCGTTGACCCTATGAAAATCATAGAATTCATTTGGCTTGTACTAGTATGGCATGTCAATGCCCTCACAAACTTGCTCTTTTTGAATAGGCCATCTAGTCAAGTTAGCTAATAAGAGCTTAAAAAGATTGATTTGATGGGATATCCAAGGTTAGTGAAAGCATGATGGGTAGGCACATTTATCCTTGGAGGAAAAGGGCTTTGCAAAGGTATATGTTTTTATGTTTTTTTCATTTTCTACACTAGTCTAGGTCGTTATGCTTGTTACACATGTTGTGGCTACTAAAGAAGTTGTTGGTTAGGATTAAGTTATAAAGACAACATAGGTTGAATAGATGGTGTTTGCACTATTTATACATGTCATGACTCTATTACTTAGTTATCTACAACATTTTTGTTGCAATTAATTTACTTGGGTCTATCATTCTTATTGGCCTATGTTGGTTGTGACACTTACATTTGGACTAGATGTTGGTTTTGGATACTATTTTAGTTTTGATTTTGGCCATTGTTTTGATTTGATGAGGTTAGTTTTATGATCCATTTATTGACAAGGGATCTATCAATCACCAAACCTTTGTCAATGATTACTTTGAATGTATACACACACTATAACTCTAGATAGTAAGATATATTGTTGTGTCAATTTTTGGTAAACACAATAGCTAATTGCTTGTTTGGTAGATTGTGGGTAAAACTACTTGTAAGGGTTCTCCATCACTATATATAACTTGTGAAGCTTTATTTAACATTTTGTTTTGATTGTGTCAAATCTACTAGCATAATCTCATTCTCAAGATTTTAAGAGAAGTGTTGCATGAACTTGTCTGAGAGATCATCAAAATAAGAAAACTAGGTTATTTGGTAATTTTAAGAACCACTACAAGGCTTATCCTATTAGACTTATTGTAAATAAAAATAATAGGTATATGTCACTATAGGCCACTAGTTGGCATGCAACAAAAAAATCCATCAAATGGGATTTGGGGTCACATTTACACTTGTATTTGTTAAACATTGGTAGTTCATACCTTGGAGGAAATGGTATCTTCAAGTACTCCATATTGAATAGGTAGGAACACATGTCATCTAACTTGAAATTTTTGACTTGTTTCCCAGTTTGGATGGTGTAAATTGTATCCTTCATCTATTATATCTATTGTTTAAGGAAAATCATGGGAATATTGGCCTCTAGTGGTGATTATGTAGTCAAAAGTGAATTAATTTGACTAGGGTATGATATAAGTATTTTATGGGGAATGTTAGATTGGCTAGGAAACAGACTAGGAATATGCATGCATGGATTAGGGTATGATTATTGAAATTTCATGTACTATGGTGTAATATTCTAGTGTGGAATGGGTATGTAGGCTTGATGTTGGGAATAATAAGTTTATGATAGAGAAATATCATCATAATATGCTTATTGAGGTTGAATAGGGACATGATATCGACTAGTCATACCTTTCTAATTGTGGGGAACTTGTTAAACAAGACCCCGTATTAAACTTATGGTATATTTTGCATGAAAGGTAATTGTTTCCTGATAAGTACTTATAGAACATTGTAACCTCTTTATTTTGCAAATCTATATTGGGAAGTGGATGCATTTTGATATTCAGCATTTGTCATTGACCAAGACTATTACACTATTGGTTAGACATCATTTGGTTTTGAATTAGCATGTTACTTAGTGAAAAAATAGGTATGTTCATCACTACTTAATGAGGTGGAATATTGGTTGCCCCCTATTGAGGTGGAAATATGTTTTGCCTCTACTTAGTTGCTATGTTTGATTTTTCTTGATATTATTTAATATTGCTCATCACCTATTAAGGTGGAGTAAGTTTCATCACATTCTATTGTATCATGACATTGGTCATTAGCTGACTACTTAATCCTTGTTATTATGTGTTAAGAAAAGTAGTTAGTTGAGGATTATAGGTAGTTGGTTAAGGTTGGGAATTAAAAACTCCTACTCTTTGAGTTTTTAAACCACTAATGGTGTTAGGTAAGGGCACATTTTATTGTGGACTATTAATTTATGCATTAACACCACTTTGGTCTAAATTAGATGTTGCTTGCACATTATCAACTATGTTTTGCTCATTATTTTGCATAGAAGCAAAAGAAAATTCCTTAATAGTTGGGATATTGAACATGTCTTTTACTAAAGTGTTTTATGCAAATGGGTATAAAATATAATTTTATTAACCAATTAAATCCATTAAGACTCTTAGTGAAGGAGCTAAATCAATAAGAGGTTTGTTGACATGGTCATATTGTTAAAGTTATGTGTTAGGTCTCAATATGTCTAGTATGTTGTCTGCATCTCAATGAAGTGGTCCTTTATTAGGCCCATTTTTATGACAAGAATACATGGATCTTGATATGGAATTATTACTATGGGATTAGGGTTGTCATAAGAGGCCTAATAATTATTCTGATAAGACATGTTATAAGGCCCTCTTGATAGATTTGGAAAATTGTCATGCCCTACATCATAGTTTGATGGCATTGTAATATAATAAGGATGTTGTTGGACATTTTATACAAATGTATATACACTATCTAAATATTTGGTCATCTATTCTTGATATCACTCCATTTAAGGAGGTGTGCTAACCAAATAATTGGCCAAAGGATCTTGACTCTATTATGCTAACCAAATAATTAGCCAAAGGATCTTGACTCTATTTTGTTGTTTGAGTGTTGTAGGAATCTATCTCCTAAACAACATAATCTCCATAAGGGTCTTGGAAAAATTCATATTGTATTCTAATATTTCCATATCTTAGATTACACATAGTTCCACTACATGTGTAGTGAACCATGGTCAAATCTATGGTAAATGTTTTGTAACAAGATGGGATTAGAATTTTAAAAACTCTTAAAAGCTATGTTTGAAAAGACAAAGTAGTTAAAATCATATATAACTTGGTTTAGGGTGGAGCTGTATCTCCAAAAAGTCTATGCAAAGACATGGTAAAAATAGTATAACATCAAATGTCTAAAGTTAAATGTTTTACACAAATAGGGTCAAGAAAAATGAACTAAAAATAAAATGTCAAAATCTAGGGTATAAATATGTTCCAAATAGGTCTAAACTAGGAAACATAAAATTTGTTAGGTATGTTTTCCAAACAAAGAGTAAAAAACTAAGCTCAAACAGGTTATTCTAGGACTTTTGTCCAAGCACAGTGTCAAAAGCTAGACATAAAACAAAGAAATGATGATTAATCTAACAAACTTGGAATTATTTAGCATAGACAATGTGATTGATTCTAGACATAAACATGATTAGATTGGTATAAAACACAAAATAGAAGGAAATTGAAGATACATTGATTCTATCAACCAAAGGCATAAATAATATAGGTTCCAAATTTGAATAATCAATTAACCTAAGTTATGCAACCCAAAAGAGAAAGATATATGTATCAACCCTTACATGTCAAGGCCTAAAAAAAAATCAATCAATGTTTGAATCCAAACTTGTTAAAGTTAATCAAAAACTTAAGTTAAGTAAACTATGGTTGTAATGACTAATAAGCTAGGAAAAATTGAATAACATGACTATGCTAAATAAAGATCCAGTAAGACACATGCGATTGGTTTGAAAAAATGACAATACAAGACAAGACAAGTCTTTTGAAATAATTTAGGCAATGTAAGGGCATTATCACTCCCAAAAAATGTGATGATGGTTTTTTATTTCAAGACTTTCTAAGGCATGAAACTTGAAATTGATTTGGGCAGCATAACATTACCTATCTCAATTAAGTGGCACACTCAACATTTTGACATAAAATTTTTCTAAGTTAAATCAAGGTGTCAACCAGATGACATAACATCTCCTTAAAAAATGGAGTAATGTTGGACATAAGACTCATCCATGACATGGCATAAACAATAAAGTTTTATATCTAACACATAAAGTAATAAAATAATAAATGACAAAAATACAACTAAGTATATCATCTTAAATCCTATCAAGGTTTGGCAAAGTGGGGTTGACTAAAAATTATAATTTATGACCATATAGATAGATCCCATGTGTGAAAAACTTAAGAGAAGAAACACATCAATTGAATTAATATCATTCAAATTATCATGCAAGGTTCTATTCCTTTACATGATGATACCATCATTTGACTTCTCAGTGGTATCCCCTTATTGACCAGACCTGACTCCAACTTTCATTACTAAAGGAGAGGTTAGTTTCTCAACCCCTTGGATTTAGTAGTATGCATTCAAATCTTTGTATACCCCACCATGGAGCATAGTTAAAACATTTCCAAGATATGAAGCCCTATGTTAATTCTTCCCTAGAGAACTCGTGAGAGGTAATGCCATCCCATTCATAAGCCAAATTGCATGAATATAAAAGACAAGTGGAAATACTTTAGGGTTGATTTTAGATCACCCAAACTATATGAGTTTTGGAGAGAGCCTAGGAAAATTTCTTTCCTTTCCTTAGACTAGGCACTAAATGCAATGAAAAGGTGTTCTTGATCACTGAAGTTCCCTATAGGGGATGGAGGAGAGCATACACATGTTATTCTTTTTCGTAAATACAAAAAATAACAAATAGTTTGTAAACAATTATGAGTGAAGTTTGATTTTATGCACTAAATTGAAATGTGATGATGTTATTTACTTATCCCCTTGGCTTAAGTGTAAAATATTGAAATAATTACACAAAACCAAATTAATCAAAAACATCTATTTCATTTTAATCCTAAAGTCCAAGTATTTAATATTTATCCTAAGTTCATTTTTAAAAACCAACTTGAAATGTTCAAGATTTAAGAATTTGTTTTAAGAATAAAAAATGAAGTACTTTTAAGGCTTACCCATCCTTATATTTATTTTAAACACCAATTTATAAATGTGTAAGATCTAACATGTTTATTTTAAAAGCCCAAAATGAAATATTTTATTAGAATAAATAATCAAATTGGTGTTCTCAATCATGTCTATAACATGTAATTGTTAGATAATAACATCTTACATTGAATCACTTTTGTTTTTGAGCAAATTATCTTTGAAATTTAGCTCTCAGGTTCTAGTTTTGGAATACATAGTAACTATGGTTAGTTACACATGACTGAACCCAATTTCAAAGCAATTGTTATTAGTAAATATATGGGAGAGTCATTTCTAGTCATGATAATCAATTCTACTGATTAAGGCCATCATCGATCACCTATGAACCTGAAGGCAAAACTGATACCAAATGAAAACTATTAGGTTAGGTAATGATTAGTTCAAATATCAATAAAACCTATGAGGTAAAACCTATTTAATGGATATAAATGACTTTGAAACCTAGAAACCAAGGATATGATTGATAAAAAGAATAAAAATGAAATATATAGAGTTGTTTCTACCTTGTAACCCAACCATTAATGGTTTACATAGAATCAGGGTCAATTGGGAATAACCATGGATGATTTAGGCCAAATTGGCATGGTTACACCTAACCATTATTGGTATCTATGTAGATTTAAGACATTTAAAATAAGAAAAATATAGAAAAAACAAGGTTATAAAAGCAAATTTAGAGAGATTTAAGCATCTATTTATCATTTTTTTATTTTCATCCTCATGTCCTTGGTATGTGGGGTGCTCATGGTCCCACTGGCCATTCCATTTGTGATCATGGAATCCAAAAGGGTGGTTAGATCATATGTTACTTCCATAATGAAAATGAAATCAAAATAAAAATAAACACACTAACATGCATAACACTATCTTACCTAGAGCAAAGGGAGGAGCATAGTGAAGAAACATAAATGAACAAAGTACAATTAAAAATGAAAAAAAATCACATAATTCCTTACCAATTCCTTGAATGCTCCAAGAAATTTATTTATTTGTCATGCTTAAATTGTGCTCAAGAAGTCTTCATCAATGGGGATTGGCTATCTCCATCTCCTCTTAGCATCATGGTTGGTTTGGCTTTGGCTTTGACATGGCTTGAAATGGCTTGGATTGGAATTTTGGCATTATAACTCTATATATTTGCTTCATGCCCTAAATCTTGTACTATAAAATTACTATGTTCCAACCTCTAAAGTCATTTGTACAAGATAAATTTGCACAAAAATATATTGTTAATTCAATAGGTAAGGCATGGTACTTACAGGATTTGAAATCAACTTGGAATGAGTTAAATCCTAACCTAGGTTTGCTTAGTTAACCCCAATAGAGTTAAAAAGTGTCCAAACCTTATGATTAACATGGAATAGGTGTGCTTTGAGATATTTTTTATTTTGGAAAACTTTGTAAAAGGTAATGATTCATTACTAAGATATTATTTTGAATTTTAATTTTCCTTTTTGATAATTCATTTAATTTCTCAAGGATGAATTAAATTAGGATTTACATGTTAATTAATTTTTTAGGCATTTAAACATTTTCCATGTTTTGATTTTATTTAATGTGTATTTTTCTCTATTTAATTGATTTTGAGGCTAAATTAATTTATTTGCATGGTTATGAAGCAAAATTTGAGACATTTTTAAATGCTTAGGCTAGATTTTTAATGGTTGGTAAGAATTACTCTAAAGTCAGGTATAAATCCATTGGTGGCCAATTTTAGGAATTTAAAAATAGAAAATGAGTCAAGCTGATAAAAAGAGTTAAATTTTTAGGAGAAAAAAATATGGAATAGACCATGTAAGTTCTACTTGGACAAATATCCCTCAAAATATGAAACTCCTAAAATGTGGTGTAAGACTCTTCATTTGCTTGCCTAGAAATTGTTTGCATCATTTGGCCTTCTTGGAATGATCCAAAATAGACTAGGGATAGGTGATATGATTTAAATGATATGGGTTATAAAATTTCTATAAAATTCATTTTAGGTGTCCCTAATTATTAGGTTTCTTATGGCCAAGTTTTCTCACTACCTCTAGTCACAATCACCTCTCTTTCACTCACCTCTCACACTTGACACCAAATTTATCTTTAGTTTTATAATCCAATCCATAAAAAGGAGTGTATTAAACTTTTAAAAATCCATCATTCCCCTATATACATTATGAATACATTAATATGCCTCCCAATTAGAGTTTTAATCTTCTCATTTGGTGATCACTCCTTATTCACTATGCTAGTTAGGACTAGTTGAGATGAAGGTGCTTGAAGAGACTATTGTTAACTTAGATTAGGAAATAAATGAATATGGGATGGTATATTATGTCTTATTATTCCTTTCAAAGTGAGTTTCATATTTTGAAACCCTTCTATACCTACACAACACATAGAACTATCAAGAAAATCCATTTTACACCCTATCCATATAGGTAGGGTAGAACTCAAATTTATGGGAAAGAGACATGGTGAGTCTTATTAAATATAAAATAAATTTAATTCTCATTGTATCTAATATATATTCCTCTCCTTATTCATCTTTCCCATCAGGTCACTAGTAAGGGTTTTGGAGGGTTTATAGATGATTTAGCTATTAAGGATTGATCTTAAAATCATGATGTTCAATCCTTTGAAAAATGACACTAAATTATTTATAGGTACCCTATACAACTTTTATTAACTCATTAAGATCCCATGCTATGTGTCCATACACATATGAGCTTCTAAAATTGTCCCTTCAAGCACCTTTCTTGATTCTACACAAGCCTGAGTTGGTCTAAGCCAATAAATGGATTCCCTATTGTTTTATCTACATTATAAAGGTTAAAACACACCTTATGACTGTAAATTTAGGTTTTCCAATGCTTTTTAATTATACCCTATCACTATAAGTGGTATTAGACCTTCTTTTAGGTTTTAGACCTAGTTAAGACCAAATATGTTTGTCTACTCTTATGTGGGTTTAGACCATCATATTTGGTATAAATCATATATGAATCCTTCACTATTCTCATTTATTCCTAACGCAACTCATGAAATCATCATAAAATTTTTTAACACCTTTCAAGTCATTTTTATCTTATTTACTAAACTTATAGGGTTTCAATATTATGGGAGTGACCTCTATCTGAGATAGAACATAAGGAACTCCCCCTCTTATATCAGGTGATTTGAATAAATTATAGGATTTAATAGGTCATGGATACCTTATACACAAATTATTATGGTTTTATCTCATCATCAACACTTTCAACTCTCACAAAACCTAAGACAGACCTTTAGTATGATGATTGTGTAGGATTTATATATATGTGTAGACTGTAGGTTATCCTTAGAACCTTTCTATCCCTATTTAATTTTTGGGAGTATCATTAAATGGTAATTATCATTTTTATTCTCTTTTAAACATTTCCACACCCAACTTCCTTTAATATCTCTTCAAGACATGGCTTCTTCTTGACTAGATAATGTTGATAGGTTATGATTGTGTTGTATGTTTCACCTACTTATGAGTGTATATTTTGACTTATATATTATATAAAATGCATAAATACATTATATAATTCATCACTATCATCCTATATTCATTTAGGTAACTTCACACCATGTATTTGTTAGGCCAATGACCAAGGTAGTCATACCTTAGAACACTGTTAACTGTAGTCAATTGTAGTTGACCCTATTGAGGCAAAAATGGATGCTATAGATGAATTAAAAATATTTGAAACATGTATCACATGATATATGATTAATTTTATGTCCTTAAACCAAATTAAATAATCTAATGCTCATGTTTTCATGTGTAATATCAAAGGTTTGACTTATGGTATTGTAGATACCTAGAGTCAGGCTGTAAGTAGTCTCCTTAGGAGCAATGATGCACCTCTAGGTGGTGGTTAAGACCAATAAATTGTATTACATCTCATATTTATGTTATTTGAAACACCAGTATATTCATTAACTTTATAGGATCACCTATCATGCATATATACTCCTTCATTCTTCTTTGGACAATAAGGTCACTTGAAACTAAAGTACTGTAGTGAATATTGAAAAGTTGTAGTGAATAATAATATGATTTGGTAACCTTATTTACATCACTTTTGGGACCAAACAATAAATATAATTTTGAAATATAATATCACTTCATGAAGGATACAATATGGAAACATTTAAACTCACCTAGACATTATGTTTTCTCATCATATAACATCATTAAAAGTGGATAGGGATTTATTTTTAGGTGTTTAGGGAAACTTGTCCCTAAATTCATATTCCATATATGAATGTGACTCTTTAAGTATTATTGATACTTGATATATTAACCATGATTCTCATGAAATTTTATAAATCCACACACTTCATGAAGGTCTCCAGACATTTCAAACTCCTATATGAAACATTCTCAAATCTTTGTGGGAGCCTATAGAAGCACACACAATAACATACAAGGTAGTGAAGGTAGAATGTTTACTATACATATGATTTATGCTTATATAAATATCTCAAAAAATTCATATAAATCCTATAACTTATCTTTATAGTCTTGAGGGACATTCAATCAAGTCACATGCCCTATCTCAACATGGTTATCTCTTGAGGACACTTGCAGGTATGCCTTAATGTTACAGATAAAATAGTGAAATTAAGGCATGAATAATTGCATGATGTATGAATAATAAACAATTATTAAACCCTATATAAAATTTATTCATAAAAACATGAAATATTTCAAACCATTTCATATTATTCATTCCAACATGCTTGGCCTTCATGGGGAACATATAAATGCACATTCAATGGTATAAGACTATGTGTCTTAGAGAAATAACTATAAAATTTAGTTGCATGTAATTATATAGGATTAGATTGATTTATAACATTGAAATAATATATTCACCACCCATTTGTATCTTCATAACACCTCCATGAATGTATTTAGAACTTCATACACCATGACTCAACTAACTGTAAGCAGGAAACTAACTATGTGTCACATCCTTGATTGTAAATTATTTGATGCTATATTTTCAGATTGATATTGTAAGGATATGGGATCAATAATACATTTTAGACATGAAAAATAACACCTCTCATTGATTTTAAACCATTATAGAGAAAAAAACCTTCTACAATTGATGGCCATGTCTGCAACCTCACTTACATACTCCACCTACAACCTAAGAGGTTTTAAATCATAAAATTACTTATAAAAATGAAGCCAAACATATAAAACATGAGATAAATAATTATTCCACATCAAATAGATACCATTTCACCAACTTTATTATATGAACAAGCTCATATAAAATCAAAACCTGCAGGGCATGGGAATTAGTATGCAAAAAAAAGATAGTTAAATCATTAAGAATGGTTCATAAAGCATAGGAAACCATTATCTTAAATATTTTAATTAAAATTATTTATACCAAGTTTAATATCCACCACCAAGATCACTTAAAAAAGAATCTCTCCTAATGGCTATACCATAAAAGGACCTATTAACTAGTTTCATATGCCTAATGGAGTGATGGATAAGATAAATGGTTTTGGTAAATTATTATCACTTATAATGTATAAAAAGTGTGTAAATTGAGTCAAATAATTTTAGGGGTCACTTCATAATATTTTTCATGTGCCACTTTCCTTTATAGGTTGTACAACTACCAAAAGTCCTTCTTGTCACTTATTTTTTTAATTTCAATTAAGAACCTACAAGTTTTAGTTATGAATGACATTAATAATAATTAATATGACATATTAAACATTTTAATATATTTTATAACACTTTTACACCAAGGAAAATTTTACCACCCTCATTTATGACCCAAAAATGACCCCTAAGTGACATAAATTGACACAAGGACTAAATTAGACTATGAAAAAACTAATAACATATTAAATGACGTCAAATAATATCATGACATACCATATATCATGATAATAGGACCCTAAATCAATTTTTTAAATATAGGGGGTTGACCTATTTTGATTTTTAGTCAAAATAGTTAACATTATTGGTGATTTCCCAAGGGTGGTATGTTTGCTATGCCAAGACCAGTAGCATAATCCTATCCATTAGGCCATGGAGTCATATATACACTATTTTGACACATATTTTTCATTTGAAACCACACCAAACACAAATTGACATAAATAAGACACACCAAATGGAAATAAACATGTCTTCTCAAGAACACTTATGGAACATAACACAACTAAAAGAAAGACACACACATAGTCTACTATTTACAAGAATTCATTATTAAGGTGAAGAAAATATTACCATACTTAAAATATGTTAAAATATGGTTCCTATTTCATCTTTGTCACTCCATGAAGACAATATAGCATGAGAAGTATGCCCATAATCAGCTATTTGCATATGTAGATGATCAAGAATCCTACCATCTTTGGATCTCTTCATGTAAGCAAGTGGACTATTTCAAGACTTCACGAATGATATTTATTTATATCTAAGATAATTTATTGGATCTATAAACCTATTGATCTCTTTTATATCTAATATTCACTTCTCAAACTATAAACTAGAAGGTATGACAACTGCCTCATCTTTGTACTCTTCTAGATCAACATGTGTTTGATACATGGAGTCATCAAGTTATTTTTATTTATGTTATAATACCTTTGAATGTGTATCAACCTTATATGGAGTTCTTGACTATCCTTGACATATAAATTTTTTTGCCTTAATTCTACTAGGTCTTTCTAGGACTATAGGATTTTGAACAATAGTAAAACTCTTACTTTCATGCTTGATGAACCTTTATTTTCCTTACACAATATAAAACTTAACATCATTATTTTTAGGATAATTATAAAATTAATTAGATATATAATTCTTGGGAGGGGAAGGATTATTATTTAATTGATCAAACTCTTAACATATGGCATAGAAATTTTTCCATAAGTCATCCTCCTCTTCCTCATGAGTGTCATCATCAAGGGAAGATTCATCAATAGAAGGCAAAAAGACATGATTCTTCCAAATATTGTGATCAATCATATCCTTTAATACATCATCATCTTATACATGAATCAATTAGTTACTCTTAGTAACTTGTGAGAAAGAATGTTCAACACTTACCTCAGCTTTCTCAAATGGTTCTTCATGGATGATATAGGTGCCAAGGTCGATTTCTCAAATTATGCATAAGGATAATACTCATAAGCATCTTTACCATATCAATATATAAATAATTCAAATATTAACTAAAGTTTAGAATCTCAATCATCCACATTAGACTCTTCCTTTTCCTTGACAACACAATTAAATTTAGGGCTTGATTTAACATAGGGCTCAATGTGAAACCTTGCAAGAGTTTGAGTTATTATGGTAACCTTGGTTCCACAAATTTTCCTAAAGGTTAAGAAGGAAAAATAAACTAAGAGGTAGCCACTTATTTTTGTTGTAAATTCTCTTGAAAAATATATTTTAAAATTAGTAGGAAGGTCAACAATAACAATGTCTTGAAGGATGGGAAAACTAGGATAGTTATGGAGAAAGACCTTCAAGTTTTTTATCAATCCTATTGTTTTATTAGGTTTACCATCTATTTTAATCACTCCTTTTCTATGTTTTTAATAATTTAGGCCTAACTTATCATCTACAACTTTGGTCATGATTGATGTAGAAATACCACTATCAACTATGCATTTGTGGACTAGTTTATCACCCACTATGAGAGTGAGGTAAAAAGGTGGAGGATTCTTAGCTTTGGTAGATGGATCCACAATGTTTTAATGGGTATTTTTAAGAGAAACATGACCATGAATTTTAATTTAATGTAAATGACTAGTAGGGATAGTGGATAGCTACTTTTACAAGAGTTATTTTTGGCCAAGCATATGAAGGACATTCTAAAGCGAAATGGATGCCTTGGCATTCTTCAATGAATCCACTATGTTTAGGGCAGAAGTAATTAATTTATCTCAAGTCATTAGAGATAAATAGGTTGTTGAAAATTTATTAATTGAATCACCTTGAGTAGACCTTACCACATTCTAATTTAGAGGAGGTGTAGGAGTGTTTGGTATTACCATGTTTACAACCATGCTTTTTTGCCTTGTAGAGGGATTAGATGAATTTTTTGGCACATTAATATCACTGATAAAATCATTACTCTTAGATATTTTTTTTATATAATATAATTTACTTAATTTATCCTATAATTATCTTCCACCAAGAAGTTAGTGAGGATTTCTCCATGAGGCTACCAATCTTCACTTGCTTACATCATGACTTCATCTTCAGTTGATAAGAGAGGAGTGAATCCTCCTTGAGGAGTGAATTGGAATTATTTCCAATCTTATACTTAAACCAAAGTTTTATGCACCCATACCATATATCTTGTGTTGGATGTAAAATTGGGTCTATACACATTGATATGCCTATTGAAGTTAGGTTTCCCTTGACCTCTTCCTCTCCTATATTGTTGACCATATTATTATTGATAGCAATATGGGTTTTGATTCACACCTTTTTTATTTATATAAAAACTAAGATCAGATTCTAACCATTTATTATATTCATATTTATCCATGACATCCTCTACCATCTTAGGGGAAATATTAGGCTTCATATTAGAATTAGGAATTTGAGGAAGTTTGGAGAGTAGTAAGAATATAAGGATGTAGAGGCATAAACACATTAGGAGGAAAATTTATTTCTTGAATGAGGATATTATCATATCTAATCAAAACTTTATATGCTTCAAGAAGAGTGAAACCACTCATATATTGAAGCATGATGGCAATATCAGTACCAGTGGCTCTCAAGTATGTAGGAAACACAAAGCTAGAAGGTGGTCTCATGGGAGGAGGATAATATACCAAGTCTTTTGAAACCTCTCATTTAATCCATGAATTGTTTCCTTGGGGGATATTTTGATCACATTGAGCTGATGTATGAGATAAGCATGGTTAATTTCATCTTCAAACATTGAAGCTAACAACACTCTAAGTTCATCCCATGATGTGATGCATCCATTGGGAAAAATCCTATACCAATCAATTGATTTCCATCTAATGGATATGTCAAGGAATCTAATGGAAATATTATCCTCAATTAAATTATTTAAACTACAAAAAATGGAGATATCCTTGACGTGTTTTCTATGTGTGACATGACCTTTACCATTGAATGTGGCCAACTCTTTTTAACATTAAGAGGAATGACATCATAGGAATCAATATGGATTGGATTTTTAATAATTAGGTAGGGAATTAATATTTCCTATCTATTATGTATGATAGTTATTCACTTTATTTTCTATAAAAATCTTCTTGATCCTCAAAGGGTAGATTAGGTTGAGGGTATTAAACTTCAAAAGGAAGTTTAGGCTGAATAGTTGGATTGATAGGATTGGACACTCTACTAGTGATGACCTAGTAAGGACCATGAAGTATGAGAGAAAATATATGATAAAAAAATGTTATAAGACCACATTTTACCCTGAATGGAGTTGCTAAATTCCAAGTAGCACACCAATTTGTATTTGATGTTATCAATACCAACATTCACCTTGACAAGTTGTCTTGAGGATAACGGGTCCCACCGGGTATGATGGAACTATTTTCACCAAATATTTCACCCCATATTAGGTTTTTATATCCTCCTATATATTTTTTAAATATAGGAATACTTTTAGGTATGTGATTTTACCTACAGTATAAGTAGACCTCTAGGTTTAAGGGCTAGCTCCCTAAATTTGCCTTAAAGTGCTTATCACCTACTTAATTGATTGCTTGTAGGAAAAGAGATATAAGTTTGTATAAAATGAAAATAATATAATGGGGTGATACAAAATAATTATTTAAACAATACCATCATACTTATTTCACTAAGAAACAAGACCTACAAAATAGCTTTAAAGTCCTAAGAGGTTCTAACATAAGTGTTTCAATATGAAGGTGATATGCATGAAAAATATCTAAGGTAAGTGAACCAAAGTTTATTTTTAGACACTATTACCACTTTTTAACTTGAAAAAAAACCTATACACTTGAAAATAATTCATATGTCTTAGTAGAGTGGAACAACTTACATCAAGCATGAAATTATTAAAAGAAAGCAAGGATAAATGAATATCTCGTAACTATTCAATATACATATCTTCACACACTTTGAAAATATGATTTATGAAATCAAACCATATTTTTTGTTATAATTAAAATTACAATGCCAAAATTAGTAGGGCTTCTCCATACATGGTGTGAAATTAGTCTATAAGAGCTAAAATGTCTCACATTTATAGAATGTGATAGAGGAGAGAGAAGAATGAGGTCCAAGAGTCACTATAACATGTGTCAAGATGATAAAAGGATTTAAATTTTAAATAAAAATAATAAGGAACAAAACATGAAATTTCTACTTGTAAAAGTGTCCTTGAAAACAAGAAACTCTAAAAATGTGGCATATGACTCTTCATTTACTTGCTTAGAAATTGCCTTCATCATTTGGCTTTATTAGAATGCTCCATAATAGAATAAGGGTAGGTTATATGATTTAATTGATAGGTATGGTTTATAAAATTGATCCAAAATTCATTATAGGTTTCCCTAATCATCGATATTCTTCTATCTAAGTTTTCTCACTACCTACAGTCATAATCACCTCTCTTTCATTCACCTCTCACACTTGGTACCAATGTTGTCTTTAGTTTTCAAATAAAATCCATAAAAAGGAGTGTATGATCCTTTTTAAAATAAATCATTCCCATACATCCATTATAAAAACCTTAAAAGGACTCTCACTTAGATTTTTCATCTTCTCACTCAGTGATTACTCTTTGTTCACTATGCTAATTAGGACTGGTAGAGATGAAGGTGATTGAAGAGACACTTGTGAAATTACTTGAGGAAATAAATGAATATAGTATGGTATCTTAGTTAATATTATTCCTACCAAATCAAGTTTCATCTTTTTAAACCCTTCTATACATGCAAAACACATAAAAAAATAAAGAAAATCCATTTCCCACTCTATCCATATAGGTAAGGTAGAACTAAAATTTATGGTAAGGAGCCATGATGAGTCCTCTAAAAGATAAAATAAATTTCATACTCATTATATGAAATATTTATTCTTCTCCTTTTTCATCTTTCCCATCGGGTCACTAACAAGGGTTTTGGAGGGTTTAGAGATGATTTGGATCTTAAGGATTGTTCATAGAATCTTGACATTCAATCCTCTAAAAATGACACTAAATCCTTTCTAGATACCCTATAAAACTTTTATTATCTCCTTAAGATCCCATGCAATCTATCTATACACATATGAGCTTCTAAACTTGTCCCCATCAGCTCCTTTCTTCATTTTGCACAAGCTTGAGCTGGCTTGAGCCAAGAAATGGATTCCCTATGGTTTTATATACATTTAAAAAATTCAAAAACAACTTATTACCCTAAATTAAGGTGTTATAATTATTTTTAATGCTCCCCTAACACTAGTAGTGGTATTAAACCTTTTTTTAAGCTTTAGACCTGGTTAAGACCTAATAGATTTGTTTGCTCTCATGTGAATTTGGACCACCATATTTGGTATCAATCATATATTAAGCCTTAATTATGTTTATTTATTCCTAACATAGCTCATGACACCATCATATAAATTTTCAACACCGTTCAAGTCATTCTTTTTACCTTACTTGCTAAATCTACATGGTTTCAATATTTTGGGAGTGACCTCTATCTGAGATAGAACAAAGGGCACTCCCCCTATTGTATTAGGCTATTTTAATATATTATAGGATATAATATATAATGTATACCTTATACACACATTTATAGGGTTTTATCTCATACAAAACACTTTTAATTCTCACAAAACCTAAGACAGGCCTTTAGTATGATGATTGTGAAGGCTTTATACTGTGTGTGGACTATAGGTTATCTTTGGAACCTTTATTTACATATTTAATTATTGGTATTATCATTAAATGGTAATTATTATTTTTAATATCTTTAAAACATGTATACACCCAATTTAATTATTGGTATTATCATTAAATGGTCATTATTATTTTTAATCTCTTTAAAACATGTCTACACCCAACTTCGTTTTCTAGCTCTTCAAGACATGGCTTCTTCTTAACTAGATAATTTTGACAAGTTATAACTATGTTATATGATTCACCTACCTTTTGGTGTATATTTTTATTTAGATATTATAGATAAGTCCTAAATACCTTATTAAAGTCATAAATTTTATCCCATAGTCACTTAGGTAAATTCACGTCATGTATTTATTAGGCCAATCACCAAGGCAGTCATACCTTAGAACATTGTTAACTACAGTCAACTATAATTGACCCTATTGATGTAAAAAGGGATCTTGTAGATGAATTATCAATCATTATAACCTATATCACATGGTCTAGGATTCATTTTATGTCCTTAAACCAACTTCAATCAACCAATGCTCATGTTTGTAGGTGTAATATCCAATGTTTGACTTATGGTACTATAGGTACCTATAGTTAGGCTATAGGTAGTCTCTTTAAGAGTAATAATGCACCTGTAGTTGGTGGTCAATACCAAAACATTATATTCTATCTCACCTTGATGTTATTTGAAATAATATTATCTTCCTTACCTTCATAGGATCACCTATCATGCATATATACTCCTTCATGATTCTTTAGACAATAAGGTCACTTGAAACTTAAAGTGTTGTAGTTAATACTAGAAATTTGTATTAAACAATTATGTGATTTGGGATCCTTATTTAAATCTCTTGTTGGACTAAACACCCACTCTCATTTTAAAATCTAATACCCATTCATGAAAGCTATAAGAAGGAAACATCTAAACTCACCTAGGCACCATGTTTACTCATCATATAACATCATCAAAAGTGGTTTGGGCTCTATTTTGGGTTTTTTTAAGGAAACATATCCCTAAATTTAGATTCCATATATGCATGAATATTTAAGTTTTATTTATAATTTATAAGTTCACCATGATTCTCATGACATTTTATATCTCAACACACTTCATGAAGGTTTCCAAACATGTCAAACTCTTCCATGAAACATTCTCAGATCTCTGTGGAAGCCTATAGATGCACACACAATAACATATAAGGTAGTGAAGGTAGAATGTGGATTTTTAATATGATGTATGCTTCTCTAACTATTGAGGTGTGAAGCTAAAAGCTTCACCAAATGAGCGAGTATAGAAGTTGCTGGTATTACACAGTCACCGGCGTCGGTCAGGAGCGACTGATGTCAGTCAGGAGTCGACTGGGAGATGTCAACGTCAGTTATGTTCAGCTGACGTCAGTCAAGTGCAGATAGTCAGGGACCAATGTCAGTCACTTGTGCATCTAGAATGCTATTTCCATGGATATAACAGAATGTTTGCATGTTAGGATTAAGTGTTAGTCTTAAGTATGCATCTCTATTTTAAGTAAGACTGTTTAGAGCCCTTGATTAGGAGGTGCATCTAATGGCTGTAGTTGTATGCTCATGTTTCCTAATTATTATATATAGGATTAGATCTTCATAGCTTAGTGGACACAATTGTAGAATTGGTCAAGAACAATACAAGATTGTATATGTGTATCAATCCAGGTTGTTGGATTTGATTGTAATTGAGAGAGAGAACTCTTGAGGCAAAGAGATCTAGAAAGAGATCTGTACATCTGAGAGAGGTGTGGAAGAAAAGAAGTTTCTTCAATTATATTCCTTCTATAAAGAGTTTAATACAATTTTTTAGGTTGGTTTCTTGTATCTCTTATTCTTTGCTATTTCTGATTCTAGTTACTTATCATTCTAGTTTAATTCTGCATTTATTGCTTTCATATAGTAACCAACATTGTTGGTTGATCCCCAACAAGTGGCATCAAAGCTCAGGTTGACTAACAGGTGTTTCAGATCTGGTTATTTTTTTTGATTACAGGGCACTCACAGGGATTTCTGTTTGAGTGGGAGAAGCAATGGCAGAAGAAAGTAAACTGAGAATGGAGAAGTTTAATGGCAAGAATTATCAACATTGGAGAATGAAGATAGAGGATTATCTGTATTAGAAAGATCTATACTTACCATTAGGTGGGGTTTTAAAGAAGCCCAAAGACATGGATGATGAGTAATGGGAAGTTCTTGATAGAAAGGCTCTTGGATCTATAAGATTGAGTCTGGCATCTACTGTGATATCTAATTTATCACAGGTAAAGACAACGGTAGAGTTGATGACTACTTTAGCAAATTTATATGAAAAACCCTCAGCTTCAAATAAGGTATATCTTATGAATTAGTTATTTAATTTGCATATGCAGGAAGGTGGATCTGTATCTAATCATCTAAATGATTTCCATGGAATTGTAAATCAATTAAATTCAGTCAAAATAGTGTTTGATGATGAAATTAAGGCTCTTTTAATATTATGTTCTTTGCTTGAAAGTTGGCATAGCTTGGTAATGGTAGTTAGTAATACTGTATCTTCTTCAAATATTTTAAAAGTAGAGGATGTTGTTAGTGTAATCTTGAATGAGGAAATTTGTAGGAAAATCACAGAGGAAACATCAGGGAATGCTTTAAGTTTTGAGAGCAGGGGAAGGCAAAAAGAGAAGAGAAAGAAAGGGAGATCAAGGTCTAAGTCAAAGATGAGAGGTACATCCAAATCCATAAATGGCAGAAAGCCACAATGCTGGAATTGTGGAAAGATAGGCCACACAAGCAAAGATTGCTGGTCAAAGCCTAAAGAAGACAATCAGCATGAAGGTAAAGAAGAAGCAAAAGTTGCAGGTATTGCACAAGATGCTCTTATATTCTCTTTTCATAATAATATAGAATCTTGGGTTTTAGATTCTGGTGCATCTTTCCATGCAACCCCTAATAGAGAATATTTTAGTGACTATGTCCATGGAGATTTTGGAATAGTTTATTTAGGGGATGATGAGCCTTGTAAAATTGTTGGCAAAGGAAAAGTGCAGCTGAAAATGCAGAATGGCAACACATGGGTGTTGAGAGATTTCATGCATGTTCCCAGCTTGAAGAGGAATTTTATTTTTGCAGAAAAGTTAGGGGATGAGGGTTGTACAGTAACTCTCACAGCTGAATCTTGGAAGGTGACCAAGGGTGCACTTGTATTGGATAGAGGTAAGAGAGTAGGTACTCTCTATTTATGTAATTGTGTTACTAATAATTCTCCTTCTGTATTATCTACTTCAGATGTGGATGCAAAGTTGTGGCACTCAAGGCTTAGCCACATGAGTGAGAAGGGAATGTCTATTCTTAAGTCAAAAGGTAAGCTTTCAGATTTGAAAAGAATAGATCTAGATTTTTGTGAGCATTGTGTGTTTGGAAAATAGAAGAGGGTGATTTTTCTCAAGACTAGGTCAATAAAGAAGAAGCACAAGTTGCAGCTTGTTCACACAGACGTGTGGGGACCGGCTCAGGTTGCTTCTATTGGAGGATCACAGTACTATGTTTCTTTCATAGATGATGCTACAAGAAAGGTATGGTTCTATTGTATTAAGAAGAAATCTGATGTTTTTGACACGTTTAAGATTTGGAAAGCTATGGTTGAGAATGAAACAGGTAGGAGATTGAAGTGCCTGAGATCTGATAATGGTGGTGAGTTCTACAGCTATAAGTTCAATTGTTACTATTATATGAATGGAATACATAGGCAAAGGATGGTTCCAAGGACACCTTAGCAAAATGGAGTTGCTGAAAGGATGAACAAAATAGTAATGGAGCATGTAAGGTGTATGAGATTGCATGTTGGTTTGCCCTTAGAGTTTTGGGTAGAAGCTGTGGATACTACAGTGTACCTAATTAATAGAGGACCCTCTACAACTCTAGATGGTGGAATTCCAGAAGAGGCATGGATAGGTAAAAGGGTAGATCTCTCATTTCTCAAAGTTTTTGGTTGTGAAGCCTTTATGCATGTTGATAAGGAAAATAGAAAGAAGCTGGATGCTAAGTCTATGAGGTGCACATTTATTGGCTATGGCTCTGATAATTTTGGATTTAGGTTTTGGAATCTAGGAAATAACAAAATAATTAGGAGCCATGATGTTGTTTTAAATGAAAAAGTGATGTATAGTGATCAGCTCAAGAAGCTGAATCAATCTGGGCAGAGTAATAGAGAATTGGACGAGGTGATGGTCCAAAATGAGCTCATAGGAAAAATTAATCACAGATAGGAAAACACAGAGACCAATGTTGGTTAGGTAGGAACTGACATCAGCAATATAAGAACCGATGTCAGTCAAATAGTGACTGATGTCGGTCAGGTAAGAACTGACGTCAGTTAGGCAGAATCGACGTTGGCCAATAACAGGCCTGAAAGTGACTGAGGTTGGTCACTGTCAGAGAATTTAGGTAGACAGTGTGTTGTAAATGAGTCTCAGATGCCCATCAGGAGGTCAGAAAGGGTAAGTAAACCTCCAATTTGATATTCCCCTTCATTATTCTATTTATTGCTTACTGATGGTGGAGAACCAGAGAGTTTTGATGAAGCAATATAGGTGGAATCCAAGAATCAGTGGGAGCTAGGCATGAATGAGGAGATTGATTCTTTGAGAGAGAACCAAACATGGGATTTGGTTGAGTTGCCAATGCTTAAGAAGACACTAAAGAACAGATGGATCTATAGGTTGAAAGAAGGTGAGAATGGACAGATGAGATATAAGGCCAGGTTGGTAGTGAAAGGATTTGCATAAAAACCAAGTATTGATTTTGGTGAGATTTTTTCTCCTCTTGTTAAAATGACTTCTATACAGACTTTATTGTCTTTAGTTGCTATTGATTATTTTCATCTTGAGTATTTTGATGTTAAGATAGCATTTCTTCATGGAGATTTAGATGAAGAAATATATATGGAACAGCCGGAAGGATTGGAAGTCAAAGGTAAGGAGAAGCTAGTGTGCATATTGAAGAAAAGCTTGTATGGCCTCAAGCAAGCTCCTAGACAGTGGTATTTGAGATTTGACAGGTTTATAACTAAGCATGGCTACAGTAGGTGTCAATCTGACTATTGTGTGTATTTTAAGAGATTGGATAATGGTAGATATATTATTCTATTGTTGTATGTAGATGATATGTTGGTTGTAGGATCACACATGCAGGATATCTTTGAGCTTAAGGTGAAATTAGCTCACACATTTTCCATGAAGGATTTGGGAGCAGAAAATAAAATATTTGGCATGAGCATTAAGAGAGACAGGAAAAATCACAGGTTGATTTTGTCTCAAGAGGATTATGTGAACAAGGTGTTAAAACGGTTCAATATGTAGGATGCAAAATCGGTAAGCACACCTTTGGCTGGACTTTTTAAATTGAGTAAATAACAATGTCATAATTCATATGATGAGGTAGAGTACATGAGTAGAGTTCCATATGCTTTTGTAGTAGGGAGCTTAATGTATGCAATGGTTTTTACTAGACCAGATATTGCCCAAATAGTGGGAGTTGTAAGTATATGGCCAATCCAGGGAAGGAGCACTGGAAAGTAGTTCAGTGGATCCTTAGATATCTAAGAGGAACCAGTAGTAGGCATTTGTGCTATGGAGTTTCAGATACTTCTCTACATGGTTATGTAGATTCAGATATGGTAGGTGATTTGGATGGCAGAAGGAGCACCACAGGATATGTTTTCACTGTTGGTGGAACGGCAATTAGCTGGATTTCTAAGTTGCAAAAGGTTGTTGCTTTGTCTACTATAGAGGCAAAGTATATTGTAGTCACAGAGGCTAGCAAAGAGATGATATGGATGACAAAGTTCATGGAAGAGCTAGGAAAGGAGTAAGAGAGTTGCAGACTATACAGTGATAGTCAGAGTGCAATTCATTTGGCTTAGAATTCAGCCTTTCATTCAAGAACAAAGCATATATAGCTTAGGTACCACTTCATTAGACAAGTATTGGAGGATGGTAAGTTGAATCTGGAGAAGATCCATATAGATAAGAACCCTGCGAACATGTTAACCAAGCTGGTAACAAAGGAGAATTTGAATCTTCATTCAACTTTTGTAGGTCTTCATGATTGAGTTTGAAGATGGAGGAGCTAGAAGATGTTGTTGTACAGGTACTGGTGCAGCTATTTATCTCCAAGTGGGAGATTTTTGAGGTGTGGAGCTAAAAGCTTCACCAAATGAGTGAGTGCAGAAGTTGCTGGTATTACACAGTCGCCAGCATCGATCAAGAGTGACTGGCGTCGGTCAGGAGTTGACTAGGAGATGCCAGCATCGGTTATGTTTGGCCGATGTCAGTCAGGTGCAGATAGGTAGGGATCGACGTCGGTCACTTGTGCATCTAGAATGCTATTTCCATGGATATAACAAAATGTTTGCATGTTAAGATTAAGTGTCAGTCTTAAGTCTGCATCTCTATTTTAAGTAAGACTATTTAGAGCCCTTGATTAGGAGGTGCATCTAATGGTTGTAGTTGTATGCTCATGTTTTCTAATTATTATATATAGGATTATATATTCATATCTTAGTGGACACAATTGTAGAATTGGTCAAGAATAGTACAAGATTGTATATGTGTATCAATCCAGGTTGTTGGATTTGATTGTAATTGAGAGAGAGAACTCTTCAGGGAAAGAGATCTAGAAAGAGATCTATACATCTGAGAGAGGTGTAGAAGAAAATAAGTTTCTTCAATTGTATTCCTTTTTTAAAGAGTTTAATACAAGTTTTTGGGGTGGTTTCTTGTATCTCTTATTCTTTGCTATTTTTGATTCTAGTTACTTATCATTCTGGTTTAATTCCGCATTTATTGCTTTCATATAGTAATCAACATTGTTGGTTGATCCCCAACACTAACTATCTCTATACCATCATATCAATCCTCCAACTAATCTTTACAATCTTGAGGGACATTTAATAAAGTCACATGCCCTATATAAATGTGGTTATCTCTTGAGGACACCTATAAGTATGCCTTAACATTGCACACAAGGTAGTAAAGTTAAGACAAAAAATTTCATTATGTATGAGTATTTAACAATTATTAAACCCTCTATCATATTTAAAATGGATTCTTTCCAACATGAAATATTTTAAACCGTTTTAAATGATTCATTCCAATGTTCTTGGCCTTTCATGGGGAACATGTAGATGCACATTCAATGGTATAAGATAGTGTGTCTTAGAGAACTAAATATCACATTAAATTTCATGGTATTATATAGGTTTTAATTTATTTATCACATTATAATAATATGTTCACCACCCCTTTGGCTATTCATAACACCTCCATGAATGTCTTAAAAACTTCACACACTATGACTCAGTTGACTATATGCAAGAAATTGACTATGTGTCACATCCTTGATTGTATCTTATTTGATGATATCTTTTTAGATTTATCTTAGAAGTAGAGGGGATCAATAATACATTATATACATGAAAAAAATCACCTCTCATTAATTTAAAACCATTGTAGATAAAGAAACCTTCTGTAATTGATGGCCATGTCTACAACCTCACTAGCATTCTCCACCTACAACCTAAGAGGTTTGAACTCATAAAATTACTTAAAAACATAAAACCAAACATACAAACCATGAGATAAGGAATTCCAAATCCTATATAAACCATTTTACCAATTTTATTGTAAGGACAAGCTCATATATAAGTAAAACCTATAGGATGTGAGGATTAGTATGCAAAAAAAGATAGTCAACTTCTTAATCATGGTTTATAAATAAAAGGAAACAATTATCTAAAATATTTGCATGAAAATAAATTATACCAATTTTAATATCCACCACCAAGATAACTTGACCTAGAATCTCTTATACTGGTCATACCATCAAAAGACATGTTGACTAGTTTCATATGCCTATTGGTGTGATCCAAAAGAGAAATGGTTTTGGTCCTTTTATATCACTTCCAAATAATATGAATCATGTAAATGGAGTAAGGTAATTTAAAGGGTCATTTCATAATCTTTTCCCATGTGTCACTCTCATGTATAGGTTGTATAATTGCCAAAACTCCTTTTTCACTTGTTTTCTTGATTTCAGTTAGGAACCTACAAGTTTTAGTTAGGATTGACATTAATGATAAATAATCATACATATTATATGTTGGAAGATAATTTATAATACTTGGAAACTAAGGAAAACCATACCACCCTCATCTATGACCCAAATATGACCCCTAAGTGACATAAAATGACACAAGGACTGAATTAGACTATGACAAAGCTAATAACATATTAAATGACATCAAATAATATCATGACATACCTTATTTCATGATAATAGTTCCCTATATTAAATTTTTTACTATATGGGTTGACCTATTTTGACTTGTGGTTAAAATAGTTAATAATACCTTTCCATTCAACTGGTGACATAGTACTCATGCTATCACAAGCCCTATTATGACCTTCTAAATATCCAAAAATGGACATGATACACACATAAAATAAGCTAACATTCAAACCAAGATATATCAAATTTGAGCATGTCACCCACTGAGCTAAGTCTTTCCTCTCATCCTTTGAATCTAGTGTAGCACATATCACTAACATCCCATAAATAAGAAGCCCAAACAAGGCATGGACATCCTCCAAGGCAATCACCACCTCTATAGTATTCCCCTCCACCTCCCATAATAAAGTGTTGGTCAACTATTCCCATGTGCCTAACAAAATGACATTGACATCAACACTTGGTAGGATCCATCCCATGTCCATGATGCCTCCAAAACCTAAGCAACCAGCTGAGCTCTATCCACTTCTAACAAATGCTCTAACAAAATTGGTATCTAAGATGCATCTAATAAATGCCAAAATCTTGATCACCTCTACAAATCATCAAACAATAGAGAATGTATTATAATTTGATGTCATATTAATAAAATACAATCTTAAATATTCTAAAAAAACTATAAATTAACTAATTCATCAATTTTTTTGATTTATTCCCTTTTCCTACAAATTAGCCTATTTATTACTAAATAAGACTTATCACATTATCATGATACTACATAGGCATTCTGTTACATATTCAACCCACTCCTCCAAATGTAATCAACATGTTTAATACTAAATTGGCCCTTTCCTAGTTTTACCATACTACATCAACCTTCTGCTACATAGTCAACCTCGTTCAATAGACTATATTAGCCATATAATATGAAATGAATTGGATAGAAGGTACTATGTCATTCATTTCTTAGTTTCCAACTAGATTGACCCACTACTACACAGTCAGCCGCATCCAATGATACTATATTGGCCCACTTTTATGTAATTAACGCCCTAAATTTATTGTGTCTTATAAACTAAGTTGATAGGGCTGACTCTATTCTTAGTATATAATGAATTTTTGACCATTTACCATAAATCCCTTAGGAATTTATTGTTTTGATCTTTTCCTACCTAGTACCTTATTTTACCCCTAGTCTACCTCAAAATTTCATAAGGTCATTTCCAGTGTCTAAAATTTGCCTAACATCTAATTTTTTTATATTTAACTTAATTTAAATTAAAATTTCTCAAAAAAATTAAATTAATGCTTCCCTTACTTTATTTTCACCCATCATGGCCACTAGGCATCCTCCACATCATAGCTATCATCTCGTCACCATGGTCCCTCTCTAGGCTCAAACTGGGTCTCTTAGAATAATATTTTTTGAGAAGAGTAAAATAAAAAATGAAATAATTTTCACACTATTTATATTTATTATTTAAAATTATTTACCTATAAAATATTTATAATCATATTCTATTTTTGACCATAACTTTGTTTCTACTACCTCTTTTTCTGAACCATAAGATGTTATAGAATCCTAACATTGTAGATAATCTTTTTACATATTGCATATAATTTTCACACTATTTATATTTATTATTTAAAATTATTTACCTATAAAATATTTATAATCATATTCTATTTTTGACCATAACTTTGTTTCTACTACCTCTTTTTCTGAACCATAAGATGTTATAGAATCCTAACATTGTAGATAATCTTTTTACATATTGCATATATATATATATATATATATATATATATATATATATATATATTTTAAATGATTTTTCTCTAATTTGTACAAGTTCACTTAATTTTCCCTACACTGGATACCTTCACATTTCTATCACTTCCTATTATACAACATTAAAGTAAGTAAACATATGTATGTTTCAATTTTATCCTTTTATTTTTCTTATTTTCTTATTACAATAATTTATTTAGCTTTAGTGTTGTGTGTTGCTATGTTTTTTTCCCATAGTACCATCCCATGTTTCACCTACATGACACATGATTAGATTTTAGTGTGTCATATGTATACACATAATATTTTCAAACTTCATGAATTATTGATGTTTTCTCTCTTGTAAGAACCCATTGAGTCTCAATCTCTCTGAGTGCATGCCTTATAGGGTATACTAAAAAATGTGTGGGCAGACTATTAGTGCTTCACAAGATTGTTTTCCCATATACCACCACTTGAAATCAACACAAACCTCTTATATACACTTCCCTAAGTAAATACACCTTCATTACACATTCATGAAAGTAATTCCCCACCTTAAATATCCCTTATCTAAGCCAAAAAATCTTTTGACATTTATCAAATAATATCATCCTAGGCCAACCTTGTACTTAAAATATATTAGCATGTTATGGGATTCTATTGACCTTGGTTGACACAGTCTAGGACCTAACTTTATTTTCTTAATTAATGATATATGGTATATTGGGATGACTCTGTCAGCTAAAATTTTGAAAGGGTTTATGGTTAGATCTAGCTATATATACACATCTTTTTTACCATTTATAAAGATACAAGAATAATAAAATCATATACTATACACCTACTTATCCACCATTCTACTTGAAGATCATTTCTTAGGTTTTCAATACTACACTTGGAGATATGAATCTTATCTTATGGAGAAGTCTTTTATATGCATAGATAAATCGTGTAACTCAAAGTTAACCTATCCTTGTTATGTTTATATACCATAATAACTTCTTGAGAAACACCTTATCTAAGGGAGAGTATGAGGCTTAGTGGGTTCATATTCAAAGGTAAATATTCCTAACTCTTTCACCTCCTTTTTAAATTTTATAGATTTGTATTTTTAGCTTATATATGTCTCTACCATGCATTAATATTTCCTCTACATTGGCTTATGTAGATATCTTCCATGCATGTTTAATTTTATGTTTATTACACCATTTTATGACACAAAATTTAATAAAAACTAGGTTATACTTTACTTTACTTTGTATTTTACTTGTGAATAAGAAAACATAGGACATAGCTAGGGTTATTGCATGGTGTTGCTTGACTAGAGGCGTTGAAACCCTATTTAGTGATATTATTTTAGTAAGGGACCATTTAGTTAGGTCTAGTGTATCCATTTTGTTCATGACATTTATTATCTAAATGTACCAACACGAAGAAGGGTAAGTGTGATTTATCTTCTCCAAGCTATGATTGATTTGTAGATTAGCTTCATTTTCCCTTGTATGTAATAGGGGCCTAGATGCCTAAAGAAGGGTATGTGATTTATTTTGAGATGTCTATGGATGTGTATGGCCCACAAAAAATATGGAAAAGTGTATAAATAGGCTCTATCATAGGTCTAGGGATAATCTAGGAATGGGTGGTCTTAATTAAAACTCTTAGCACTCTAATGTCATTTTAAGATGATTACATTTTCCCCCTTTATTCTATAAATGGAGATTGTGTGATAAATGGCATGTGATAAAAATGATATCTTATAACTTTATTGTTAATGAAACAAACATGAAATTTCTATCTAACATATGAAAGGATAACAAGGGGAATATTCCTAACTCTAATACACAAGGGGAGAATATTAGATAAAATTAAATATTCCTAGTTGTATTAGGGGTGGATCAAACAAGGGGAGAATAAAATCATTAGTTGTAAAAAGAATCATAATAGGCATAGGAGAGCAAGTGGGAACTCTAACTGAATAGGAAATACTTGGGAAGGTAAAAACTCATTAAAAACATTAGGAATTACACAAGGATAAGGATATAAATCACTATAAAAAATAGTAACATAAGCTATATTTTGGATAGCTATTATTTAAATGTTTATAATATTATAAATATGAGAATGATTTTATATATCATGTGTTCTAATAGTTTCAATAAATTCATCCCTATATTGTGCATCCATTTTAGCTTCAAAACCATAATCATAATTTATAGTAAAATAATAATAATTATATGAATGATAATTCATATCATTATCAACATTAACATTAAAAATATTAGGAGAAAATAATTTTCATTCACGTTATGTTTTACACAAGATTCAACATGTTTATTTTATAAATCTAGGTTTTAATCCATTATTTTCTAGGTTTTGGGACTAACACATATTTCATTAGTAATTTATTTTTGCATATAAAAATTTGGTATTCCATATTCATGAGGGATATTATAAATAAAACCAAAACCTAAGATATTCAAATCATTTACATTTTAATTTGGTCTTACATGGATGCCATTTAGTTTCCATATTTTTAATCTAGATCATCATTACTATAAGAATCATGAGATACATTACTGTAATGATAAAAATTACTATATTATACATAGTTATGAAAAGGAATGTAATAAATTTAAGAATTTAAAACATTATAAGCAATACATCCAAATGATGATCCATCATAATTACACTAGGGTTTAACGTAAGCATAATAACAAATCTGAATAAAAATAAATACTTTAAGCATGTAAGATATCACCATAATAAGAAGGTACAAAATAATTAAAATATATGAAGACACCCTAAGATAATCATAAAGAACTAGGGGTTTTGATGGAGAAACAAATGAGCACAATCTTATAAAAAATATATATGATAAAGAAGGCACAATCTAAACCTATAAAGAAAGGGAAAATGCAATGAAATACAAATAATATAAGTCCCATACAAGGTTTAACCTTAATAAAATGGAATAAAATGCAATGGATAACATTATAAGGGAAGGAAATTTGAAAAATAAGGGTTTATAGAAACCCTACATATAATTGAATTCAATAAGTAGTAATCTTACCCTATGAGGTTTATGAGGGCCTAGGTTGACAATGTTTTATGTTAAAGTGGGATTAGGTCAAGAGACACTACACTAAAAAAAATAACCAAAGGCTTAAGATACATTTATGATAAATACCGTAATGGAAAAGTAAACATTTTTTTTTCAAATGTATGAAATATGAGTTTAATTGAATTTAAAACTTGATAAAGGAATTTAAAAAAAAATACATGAATTATAACGTATGTACTATCAATGGCTAAAAATAGTGAAAAATAAGTCCTTAGGCAACTTTAAGACAAGCCCCAAAAAGTGTAGTGATTTGATGATGCATAGAAAATTGCCACTTTTGAACTGGTTTGATATTGGTTATCAAGTTCAAAACTTATAGATGGTGTTATATTTGTTTAAAAATTTATAGATGTCTTTATAAGATCATGATTATTAAAAACCTATCTAAGTTTTTTGATTTTATGGAAAAAACACTTTCAAAATTTGTTTTCCTTGCTCTAAAACTTAATGCTCTCAAGAAAAACCTTGAAAGAATATAAAAAATGGGTGTAGTTATGAGGGGCCTACCTCAACAAGACCATTTTTATTAAAAATGGTTAGAAAGTGAACTCATGTAGTCCATAAAGTAATTTATTGTGTAATATGAATATCTCAACCCTTTTACCTATATATGATATGTAATAAAGTAGTCAATTATATATGCTCTTTCAATAATCCTCATTTTATTACAAGCATGCATCTATTACACTTTAATAGGTATCGGTAGTAATTTAAATTATCATGTATCCTTGGATGTGAATTCCAATCCTTTTATCCTAATAAATTAGCATGAGTTTTCATATATATAATTCTCAAATTCAAATTTAAACATTATTGGCATGTAAGCTAACATTTTTGAAGAAAACCAAAAATTAGGGCATAATAAAACAAAAAGGGGTCACTTAACTCAAAAATGACATGACCAATATAAAAATAATTTGATGCTAATAAATTTAATTTAAAAATAACCCTAAAATAAGTATTTCAAGATAATTTGGGAGCATCCTAAGTAAAAATTTATTACTCTAAAGCTTTTGAAGTGTTTAGTATTGAATGGTGATATTACTATCGATCCTAGGTTATCTAAAAGTATAGTTTTAAGGGAAACGCAAGGTAAGGCAATATTTTATAGGGCCCAAAAAAAATGACCAATAAGAGACTAATATAAACTAATGATCCTTATATACATAGACACCCTAATAACATAAAAAAACTACACTTACATCATTATATATTACTTGGCATTCCATAGCTATGTTTGTGGTCAAAGGGATATGTTCAATGCAATTTATTCAAAAGTATTTATTGATTAATTATAAAATTCATTAGTAATCATATCAGAGTTTATAAAATCATGCCTTCTAATTCCTATTTTACTAATAAAGGACTCACTACAAATATTGAAATAAAAACCATTACCATGAAGCTTATTTTAATCACTTTATTTTGATAAAATATTGAATGTACAAGTTTAAATGTTAATGAATGATTACCATTGATTGAAACTCATCATGATGAAAGGTAATAAGGTTATAAATAATCATAAAATATCTAACAATAGAAGTAAAGTGATAAGTTTCAATGTTACTTGGAAAATTAGTGTCTTCTAAGGGCTTATAAAGTGTATGTTTGTAAACAATTATATAAAATATCTTGGGATTAGTGTTCTTAAGTTAATTTATATTATCATATTATTTAGTGGCTTCTAATATAATGCTTGGGTTTTGATGAATACAATGAGGATTGTTTTAGTTAACCCAACCTTGAGTTTGAGAATGAACAAGGGAGAGTAGTGTGTTACATGTTACACTCCTCTTAGTAATAACAATATCTACCTCATTAAAAAACATTATATAATCAAACACAAAATATTTGTCTTTAGAGGGTAATAAGGAAAATATATCAATTTAAAGGGTACAAACACATAAATAATCATTATTAAAAATTACCCTATCATGTTTCAAATAATATTACATTACTCTATAATATATCCATGGAAATAAAATTCCAATCATTGATAAACATTATCCTTGTAGTCATATAAACATACATATTATCATGTACTAACTAGGAACATCACATGTAAATACTACCATAGAGGAATATGGCATAAAAAAATCACACAATATGATAAGAAATGCTAAGGAATGAAAGAATACACAAGATAAAACAACATGAAAAACTAGGACTTATGTAATCCAACATGATCTAACACACCCTAATAATCATTAAATCAAGGATAAGCCTAATGAGAAGACTCAACAAGGGAATTATTTATGGAAATATTAGTTAGAGATAAGATCTCAAATTTAAAGTGAATATAAAAATACTGATGAGATGTAAAAGGGTTGGTAAAATGGGTTGGCTTTATCTAGACCCACCTATTTTTGAATCTCATTGGGAATATAATATAATAATTATGGTTTTTTTACTTCAATTGGTAATTTAAATTTCCAATGTTATGTGTTTAATTTTATTTAGTTCTTGGGTGCTAGGCCCTTGATTGTGTCCTAGACTCGAGTCACAATCCAAGATCTAAGAAAGCTAAATTACCAATAAAAAAGTGTATATAAACATAATATAACCATAAGGGATGTCAAGGTTAAGTGTAAAGGAACATAGGTTCAATTTATTTTATTTAATTAAGCCTATAAGCAATACTAAATAAAACCCATAAAATTTGTAGTGATTAGAGAAATTGTAGATAACAACTAATATCAAATTGTTTGATCCTAGTAATCACTAGATCATTGCATTGATATTGATAGGCTAAGTTTTGATTTTAGCTAGTAAGTTTGATATTTTTATATGATTTTAGATTATGATGATTTTTTTCTAGTGCTTTTGACTATTATTGTTGATAAAAAAACCTTTCTTAGTGTGTCAAATTGAGTTTTAGATCTTCCAAAAACTACATCTCCTTCCTCCAAACCCTAATGTAATATAAGATACCTTGAAAGATCATAAAAATGGATGTAGTTATGAGGGGAATAATAATTTAAGCACTTTTTTTAGACAATTTTTATATTAACACTCATACAATCCAAAACATAATCCAATGTAATATAAATATTATTGATTTGGGTTTTATACACACCGTCAGATCCTCATGGGTATACACCCTATATTTTGAGGATCGACAACTAATCACAACATGAGTTATGGGTATTATAGTTTTTAAATAACCAAGTTGTGGAATAGTGTTGGAGCATAGTGGTTTTATTACCTTGGATGTTTCAAATATGATTGAAATTCCAACCTAAGATATATAATCTAAAACTAGTCAACCTACAATGGATTATACATAAATGATGTAGGCTAAAGTGATTGATATAAAAGCATGAAAAAAAATGGAAGACAAGTTAATCATAAAATAAGTGGTCCTATTATTTATTTGAATAATTAACCTTCTCAAGTTAGTTGGTTATGTGATATTGATAATACACACTTCATTGATATTTAGTATACCCTATCTATAAGTATACAACAGTAAAAACATAGTATAAATTCTAAGTAAATAATTTATTCTAGTATAAATTTATAACCATGATCCAAATTATATTTGAAAACACAATTATTGAAGGGGAGGTGAATCAGTCTTCAAGACTTTTACAACTTTACCTTATCATTAATGAACTATCAAAACAATATAGTAAACTAGCAACACATTAAGAGCCATGAGCATGAGAGAAGAGCATAACAAACACTTATTTGAGTGGGAAACCCTCAAGGGGAATAAAACCCACTAATTATTCAAATGTACTACTATTATATAAGTTAAACATAAATATTTAGTGAAGAAACAACTTCACTTGGAGCATCAACCCCAACTAGCCAAGCACCAACTTGACTAAGCTTTAGTACGTACCCACTTGTAAGGAGGCACCGACCCCCTACATGACCTAGAGCCAAGTTAGACACATAAAAAAATTTATCACCTTCATAACAAATTTTATCATAAAATAGATGATTATATCCTTCATCAACTCTTCACACACTTCTATCCTTCTCAATCTAGTCTTTAGCCTTCTTCACTCAATTAGATCTCTTCAAGATAGCTTAGGTCATTTGACCTTGATATTAATTTATAGTAATAATATTAAATATTCATGATATTTTATGTGTAACATAATTATGGTATATAATACCTCATTTGTCTCTTATAAAATTTATATCTTCCACTTCAACTCTCATACTCGCTAACTAGCCAATTAGGCCTGTTAAGCCTTATTCTTATACTAGGCTCTTGATCACACACCTCTTGGTCAACCATAAACACTTTAACACTTATATTTTAAATTAATATGAATTATAAAATTAATAAAACATGAATAAAACATTACAATAGGTCAGTCATAGCATATAGGACCAAAACCCTTTTTAGGCCTTAAGGAGACCTAATTTATTTAGGCCTTCATTAGCACACAATACCCTTTGAACTATTTGGAACACTCTAAAACTTATCACACACTATTAAAATATAAAATATAACACAAATATACCTTATAAAACTTCATTTTAGGTCCAAAACACCTTTTAGGTCTAGTCACCACTTGAACCTCTTCTCAAAACACTATTCATACTAGGCCTGCACATACCCAAAAAGTTTGAATTAAACAACTGAGGCATAATAATAATTTTTAAAAATAAAAAAGGAAAAAAATAAAACATAAAAAATTTAAATTACCTTAAAAAATTCACCAATTTCATTAGAATTTATTACACATGGCAAAAGGACTAAAAGCCTTCTATGTAAGTAGCCCAATTAGAACTACCAACTAACCTCATAATATAGTTATGGAAAAAATGACATAAAACATCTATAGAACCAATTTCAGAGACTTAAAATTAATTTATATTATAATATGATTTAATTATACCATTATTAGATAGATATGGTCACATCGAAATATTGGTGTTACAGACCGATCTCATAGTATTTTACCTCACTATCTCATTTGAACAAGACAGGTCAACTTGTGAGCAACATTTTCATCATATCCAATAACCTCAGAAAAATATATCCAAAATGAACATATATTAAAAGTCTTGAACAACTTCACCATGCACTTGGATTCATCACTAATCCATGATAACACATCCCTAATCAACTTCTCATTTTTTCATCATATCCACCATTAGGCTTGTTAGTGATCAGTAAAATTTTAAGACTAGTTTATCACTCCTAAAAGTTATAACCTACTTATAAACCACCATTTACATAAAATAAAATTATTAATATTTATTCTCCATCCATTTGTAAACTTTGACTTGGTCAACTCTAACTGTTATAATAAATCTTTGAGAAACAAGGCCTTTCTTATAGGTTCCACTCACTCAATTAACAAATCAATCATACTTAGAGGTTATTAGGAGATTTTAATATGAAATCCAATCACTTGAATATCTGTACCAATAAATTCTAATCACTTTAGAACAATATCTTTCATATCATGTCATTGTTAGGGTTCTTTGAGGGTTTAAACCATCTTCTAGTCTTAATAATCATTCATAAATCTTAGCTCATTACTCAAGAAAACAATGATTGTAAATTTTATCTAGGATCCTTCCCCATATACATGAATATCTTAGGTTTCCATGCATAGGTTACACATGCTAATGAACACTTGAAAGTTCTTCTCAAGTTGAGAACCCTTTATTATGTGCATATGAGAGACCTCAAAATACTTTTTCTTATCTTAAACATCAAATTTTGACCTAAAACTTGGTAAAAATACTTGAAAAAAAATTAAATACCTATTTAAATTCATACATACTCACACTTTCCTTGGAAACTAATCTTGATACCCAATCTAGACACCATCTCTCTCTTTGTTCTCTAGGCGTTTGACCTGCGAGTCTCATTAGGCCTTGAAAATGACCTTATATCCACTATCCAACATTTAAAAACATAATATAAATGTCATAAAACCTATTAAAATTCTAAAAAATTACCATATATTCTTCATACAGATTAAAAATACCTCATGACACCTCATAAGGTTAGGTAGGGTCTAGACCTAGTCTAGTTGCATGCTAGGTCTATAGGTTCTACCCTTATAAGATCACCTTAAAACTAACCTAAGTGATATAATGCCTCATATGTATACTCAAGAAAATATATTTATCATCTTATGACTTTTTTTATCCATGCCATTAGGCCACCATGATCTTTCATGCACAAGACTAGGCATCCTAAACACAAGCCTTCTCAAGTCTCTTTCTAGGTTCAAACACTTGAAAACTTTAGAAACTGATCTTGAAACAATATTTGATGCCTATATACCTTGATAACATGCCTTATATGTTTATCAACCAATTTCATACCTATAAAGGATGAAATCAAATAAAAACATTGTTTAATGACCTCATGAACAACCTTTGACATCAATGACAATTTCAATGCCAAACCTCAATAATAGAAACAATGCTCAACAATCTCCCCCTTTTTCATTGGTGAAAAACCATACTAAAAACTAATTATAGTTATCTCCCCATTCTATTATTTCTCCCCCTTTTACATAAATGTCAAAGTGATGTCTAAAAATATACTCAATAGAGAACTATGAGTTTATGAGACAAAAAAAACATGCTCTCCTTATCTCCATGCATACCTTATTAGAACAACTCACCTATTATTAGAGATAATAATCATGATTATCTCCCTATAAGTACTTGAATTCTTCAATGATTTATAGGGGAATCAATTATGGGATGTCATATAGTGTATTATACTTTAAAACTATTTATAGGAATTATAAAATGGTAGGCTAAATGTATGTTATACCTAAGTGGTACAAACTATATATATTTTTATATTATTTATGTGATAAATAATATTATAGAGATTCATTCATACGTTTGATGGATTAAATTAAAGAATTTAATTATTCATATGCTTATCATGTTTAGTTGTTTCTATTAGGAAGTAATTAGTATGAATATATTGGTTATAATTATGTTAACCAAATCTAGCATTGTTGGTACTGAGTAAATAGTGAGACAAACTTCACTAGCTTACTAGCATCACAATTCAAGATGAAGATGATCTGATCAAGTGCTATGTATGAATTTGACTGATCATAGAGATAAATAAATATTAAAAACTTTAGACAAATTAATGTTTAGTTAAACATTGTCATTTCATGTGTATGATTACATGTTTGTGTGTAATCTTGTTAGAACATGTTTTTTATGGTACATCACATGTTTTTTTTTCTAGAAATCATACAACACACAGGTACTAGCTTGTCTCTCAAGATTCCTACACCATAACTATATACTAATTTATGAATGGAGGGACATTATTTTATGTGGGAATTATGTGTGGGATTGATGGTTCAAGTGAGCATGAGTAATTACACTAGGATGTACTTGAAGAACATCTCACTGAGTAGGAAAACCCAGATGTGAGAGTACATGTTATACCCACATATGGAGAACCTTGTGATATATAATATTATATTGTTTAAGTGAAGTGTATTTTGTATTTGTAGTGCCTCAATGTAAAAATATGCTACACCATGATTGGAGTTGTGAGATTTAGTACATATTTAGGTAGGTATGGCTTGGTAACTATTGTAGGTAATTGGCATCCAAGAAATGTTGTTTGGTACATTGAGTGTGTACCCTTAGGAGCACTCGTACACTCCTAAATTTGTTAAATGGTTGGTTTATCAAGTGTCTTGATCATGATGGTTGTTATATGATGTCTGGGTAGGTAAATGCATATCATAATTCATGATACATGAATAAGAGATTCCTTCAATATTTTGATCAGTTAGATTGAACCCCTTGAAAATGGTTACATCCTTTCTTGGTAATCAAGTCACCTTCACCATTTGTGTTTAATATAGTGAGTGTTCAAAAGGATATGATGCTTATCACTTAAGAATATGTGCATTTTAGATAGTTTTTTTGTGTCTTATTTACATTAATCATGGGTAAAGTAATCCTAAAATATTACTTATGGATTGGTACCACCAATTGAAGTGTAAATTCTCCTTGTATTGGAGTATAGTTATCTTTGTTAAGGATTCCTATGAGTTAGGAGTTTGATTATATATTGACATGTTTGATTATAGATTGGAACCCCATATGTTTATGTGAATTAGGAAGAGGTGTCATCTCACATAGATAGCATAGTGGAGAGTTATTACTCTCTCACCCTCCTTTGGCATCATTATAAGCCCACTTAGTGGATTCATATTTTCATGATGTTGATCAAGATTTCCCATAATCAAAAACTTGTTTATGAAATGTTATTTTGAAAAATATTCCATAATGTCTTATACTTATCTTTAATAGAGAAGTTGTAAGAATGAAATGGATTGATGTATTTATGTGGTTAATATTGTTTCCTTTCAGTTGTGGAAATAGGGTGTGATACTACCCTTACTAGTTTGATAAGTATGTAGTAATTTTGGAAACTTGGGTTGTGGTGTTTTCTTTATACCATGTGTGGTTAATTAAGATTTTTTTTGTTGAGATGTTAGTTCACTACTTTACACTTGTGTATTTTTAGAGTCACACTTTTTAGTTCTACTTTATCTTAACTAAGTGAACTTTTAGATGATGTTTTCCTTCCCCATAATAGTGCTTATTTGGAGATGACACTTGAGATTGCCATAGATACTCAAGCTATGGAAACTCATGCTCCATGGAGCCTTTTATCTTGTACATTATATTTTATTTATTATTATTGAGACATTATCCTTGATGACATGTAATTATTTACTTATATACATTTTGGTAGTAGTGTCTATATCATTATACTAGCTATGGCTAAATATTTGTAATTACTTTCCATATCTGGTTATGATGTGTTTCATATGTTGATAGTGATCAGTGAATGTTATAAGTCACATGATTATTTATAGTAATCATACTTAGATTGTTATATCTATATCACTAATTATATTATCATGGTGAATTCTAATGAAAGAATATATTGATTAAATTAAAATAATCATGTTTTTCTAAGTCAAATCAATGGGGTTTTTACATGTGTGATCAAAGTTATGGATATAACTCTAAGACCTAATGAGTCCACTAGTATTTTCATATCCTCCTATTTACCAGAAAAGAGAAAGATGAAATCTAGAGTATCTAGAGAGGGTTATTCAAATGTCAATTCAAGTGACCCTCTATTTGATTCTAACTGATTTGCCACTGAACAAGCAACAAAGTTAGATTATAATATCTCAACCATGAATGAAACCAAGGATCAAATTTCAGCCCTGGAGTAGGAATTTCATGGCCATGAAGATGAAGTATACCAAGATATACTTGAAGAGCATCCCAATATGTTGGAGAGTTATCAATGATGTCATGGGGATGACATGGAGGTATCCTAGTGAGTTTATGAAGTGCCTTGATAGCATAAGTGATAATGACAAAGTGTGAAATATACTTATCCTAGTATGCTTAAAATAGGCTTGGTTGATCTTCAAGGTTTGAATATTTAAAAATGTTTAGGGATGATTTTGGAGTATTGATAATGTACAAAGGGTGTTATAAGAGGTTTTCTATGTTTTGAGTGCTTTTTTGAATGAGTAGTTTTCATCTTGTTGATCATTATTTTCATATGGTTAATCACTATTTTAATCTAGACATTTTGGGTCTAGTGGCAAAAAATTTAAGTAGGGAGTTTGTTGACATCACCATTTCCATGTATGGATAAATTATGGGGAGTTGGTCATATGATTATGATAACATTTGTACCTAGTTTTTATGCACTAAATCTTAGGTCATGAGACTAAGCATGATAAAAGATATGCAAGTGAAAAGTTGGGCTCCTAGGAAGTTTGACAATATTTTCCCATATTTAGGCAAATTTACATGAGGTAAGAAAGAGTTGAGTAATCAGTTATGTGATGGCATATCTATTGATGCCTAAATGTGTACCACAAGTGCCCAGAGTGTTAAGAAACATTTCTCATTTTAGAATTCAAATAATTTAGTGCATAAGTTATGGGTTGTGGTAATCCTATTACCTGTTATTAGAATAGAGGTATAACAAGTGACTATTTCATAATAATTATATTAAGTGGTGGTTGGAGTCACCATGGCCAAATAGCATATCTATGTAGAATATGTAGTAGTTATGCAAAAAATAATGAATTATGATCAAGAACTAAATTAAGAACTAATTTAGTATGAATATTTACAATGACAAGATAAACTAACATGATCCAAGTTAAAAAGAAGAAAAAGGAAGGGTAGGGTAGAAAGAGATGTTTGTGGTCTTGTTTCAGAAATATTGAAAAAGTTCACATATCATCTAAACATGCATTAAACCAATGCATGAAATGAAACAACTTAAACCCAAATCATAACATAAATCAAGCAAGCTTCAAAAGAAGGTATGAAATGATGCAATAGGAACCATAATCACTTTAAATATTCACTCCTGCATGCAAACAACATTATCCCAAATGAAAAAGAAGTGCAACAAATGAAATAAGCATAAATTTTTTTAACTATTCTAGCAGTGGAATAAATTAGTAGCTCTGCATCCAAGATACACATCCAGAATCCATAAGAACATTCAAATATGAAATTGAAATTAAACAACTAAGACAAAAACCATATAACACTTCTTACAAGCAAATACCAGACAACATTTGAAGAATTCATTGCTTATATTAACTGTTCCTAGTTTACAAAGTAATTTGGTTCTAAGAACTTCCACCCCTTTTTGATGAATGATAATTCCCCTTTTATAAGATAGAAGGTAGCATGTTGGTTAGTGATATCAAGTTACATTTGAATATTTGTATAGGATAGTTGTCCTTTCTATTACATTCTAGAACAAATGATCTTTTCTAATGAACTGACCTATAGATAATATGTCCTTATAAATTACACATGTCAGAAAGAATATCCTATTTTAGAATATAATATAATGATGATTAAAAAAGGAAATTCTTATGTCATTAATCTTTGGGGCCTTTTTATTTTTGAAGTTTTGAGTTATTTCTATAAAGTTCTCATTGTTCATTGAGTGGATATTTATTTTTTACCTACTTTAGCTCAAGCATATATTAAATATAGATTGAAAACCAATTAAAATAATGATTTTCATTTAGCTATTACATTAATGAAAATATTACAGGCTACATATCCTTACTACCAAATTTTTAGGACCCTCCATTTAGAAGCCATCAGCTAGTTCTCAGAGCTCAAAAACAATGTTCGTACAAATGTCATTTGACATCTATGCAAATGTATTTGACATCTCACAAACCATCACATTTAAGTTCATATGGATTTTTTTATGGGTTCAAATTTGATGTCTACACAAACGTATTCTATTTTTTATCAACTTTACAATTTTATATCTTAAATATCAAAGGTCATAGAGGTACCAAAATTGCAAATAATGGAATTGATACTGAAAGGAACAAACCCATTAAATCCACTGGTCATGGGAAATTTCTACGCAAACTTATAAAATGTAAAATTTAACTGGTCTATGTCATTTTGTATGACATCTTCAAGCTTGTTAGGGTAAAAAATGACTATGGAAAAATAATGGAATTTTCTTGAAAGGCTAACTTTGGGTCCTCATATCTTTTGGTGTGCTTTGTGGTATGAGCTTAAACTTACCACATATGTTCTTGATATGAATATTAAAAAACATGTTTGATAATTTATTTTAAAACTATCACACATACGAGATATAGCCTTGCCAACATGCCCACTCAACTCTATTTGGACCCAAAAAAATTGGATATGGAAAAATAGTAGAATTTGGATGAGAGGCCAACTTTGGATCTCTATAAATTTTGATGCACATTGGCAGATGAGTTAAAATTTGGTGCATATGATCTTGGTATATATATTAAAAAACCCATTTGATAATTTATCCTTAAACTACATCACTTTATATATATATATCACCTTCAATATGTCTACTCGGCTCAATTTGGGCCTAAAAAATAGTCAAAAATGCTTTGGAGGATAAATTTTCATGTTTGTATCTTCTAGTGCACTTTGTCATGTAAGTTGAGACTTAGCACATATGTTATTGGTATGAATATGAAAAAAAACCCATTTGATAATTTCTCTCAAAAATTCACAAGTGTGAGATATGACCTTGCCAACATGACCACTCAACTCTATTTAGACCTAGAAAAATTGGCTATGAAAAAACAAAAAAATTTGGTTGAGAGGCCAACTTTGGATCTCCATAACTTTTAATGAACTTTGAAAGATGAGTTGAAATTTGGTGAATATGTTCTTGGTATAAATAATAATAAAATAATTTGATCATTCCTCTTGAAAATATCACATGTGAGAGATATAAGACCTTCAATATGTCTAATCGACTTAATTTGGACGTAGAAAACACAGTTAAAAATACTTTGGAGGGAAACTTTGCACATTTTCATCTCCTTATCCACTTAATTTCATGAGCTGAAAATTAGTTTATATGATTTTGGTATTAATATGAAAAAACCCATTTGACCATTTCTCTTAAAACTTCCATGCATGCAAAATATGACTTCAGTATACTACCTATTTAGATTTTCTACCATTAGACTAGAATATCTAGATAAACACAATGAGGGACCAATTAAATATCATGCACTTCCATACTTTCTCCGAGTAGTCTTAGCACCCCATAGGGTATCTAAAACATGTCCATGGTCTTTACAAAATTTTAAATAACACTTTAAGTGAACTTAAAGTGTTTCAATGGATGATCTTCAAATAAAAATAGACTACAAACATGCTAGTGACATTTTGATCAAGTGAATTTTCAATTTTAAAGTAAAAATTTGCATAATTTGACACAAGGGTCCCCATTTTTTATAAATGGGGGTATGTTGACATCAACAAATGGAAACTTTCAAGAGAAACATAGAAATATGTTAGAATTCAAAGACTCTAGTTCAGACAAATAACTAAGCTACATATTTCATTTGATCAGACACCATTATTAAGATTAGTTCATTGTTAGAATAAATATTATATGTACATAACTATAATCAAACATTAAGACCTATTTATGTTGTGTGTGTGCTTTGATTCCACTTACTAATTGCCAAAATATTTAGAGAACAACTTCCATGTTCATGACTTTAATCATTAAAATTAACTTTCAACATGTTTGCATACTCATTAAGAACTATGATTTTCTTAGAGAAGGCTTAAGAATTACTTTTATATTAACCAAGCATCTATAGCCCTGATAGAGATTCCTTTAGCTCCACTCATGGCCTTCATCCACTACCAACCAAGAATTTATAGCCTCAATGGAGATTACTAGAATCACCTTTTCTTAGAAAGCTTTTGATTTTGAAATAAGATTTTATTTTTGTATTTTTAGATCAATTTTGGTTTTCTATTAAAGTTTGGAAACCAAGTTATCTAGGTTCAGGGATTTGGTCGAGTGTTTAATTTTTAGACAATCACCCTTGGTTGTAAACATTATCTCAAGTAATTAATGTTTTTTAAGTGTAAGCATGATTATATCCTAATAGTTTAAGTTGTCATCATACATGTGTACTCTTTATTAAAACTAAGATTAGATTATAATAAAGTTTAAAACTTCAAATAATAATTAACTTATCCATTAGTCTTTGATAGCTTCTCTAAACTACAACATCAAGCTCATATTTTAGCAATCTATGATCAACCAATGTTGAGAATTCATAAATGCATTTTTGAATTGTGAAGCTCTTGAGAAATTATATGAAACTCATGTTGAGGGTTATCAAAAAGGACTTATTTTGAAGAAAGGAACAAAGCACAAAAGGCAAACAAATCTGTACAAACATTATATACAAACAAGGGACAAGAAGGAAAAAACAAGAAAGAAATAACCTGAAAGAAACTAATCTAAGCCATATACTAACTTTATAAAATACTTACCTCTAGGATCAAATGGAAAATTACTTAGTCTACTATAGAACCTTGAAACCTGAGTGTTTTTTGATGGCATATTCTAATAGATAGGGTGTTTAAATGCCTTGGTCTTCTATATGGTGTGACTTGGGCTCCCATATCCATTCTCAAGTACATTGATCAAAGATATGAGTTTAAAATCCAATCATTTTCCTTTCAATACTTCTAATTTACAATGAGAGTTATAGTTCTTTATATATAGATAGGTATTAGGTTATATCATCTTCATTCAATAATAGTAGCTCAACTTGCATCTTTATAATGATGTCTTCATTATGTTCTTCTTGAGGTGGAAGTGGACTACCAATATTTGCACAAAAATATTCCAATTCATCCCAAAAGGTTTCTTCATCTTGATCCACTGAATGATATTCATCTAGAATATTATTATTAGAAACATGTTGGTCTCATACCTCTATCTTTTCAATGAATTTATATGAGAATTCTTGATTTGTTATGATTGTTTCATCTTCATATTTGATGAAGAAAGGCATCTCCTCTATCCAACAAAGTTCTAACTCATCTTGTCTTAGGATCTCTTGAATGGTATAGTCTTCTTAAATCTCCAAACCATTGGTGTAATCCTCAGATGGAGCATCAATATTTTTTTCTATCCCATTATCCACTATCTCAAGCTCTTTGATTTTATTCAATAAATCATGGTATGACTAATGCCAATGATCTTATTCAGAAGTATTCTCCATTTTATCAATGAATCTACTTGGGTTTTCTTCCTGACTACCCTCTGAAGAACTATTATCTTGTACTTGTTCTATATCCACCATTATAAATCCTTTGGAAACCTATAACAACTCTTCTTCTTCATCTATAGGTGTCTCAATGATGATGTTTTATTGGTCTTTAATTGAAATCTCTTTCACGTCTTTCATAATATAATTCATCTCAGATGAAACTTCTTCAAGTGGCTCATCTTCATCTTCATCCTCATCTTCAAATGGGGAACCAAAGGTTTCCACCATGAAAGATCAAGATGTATTTGAAGAGTAAGATGTACCTATATATTATCTTGTTTAGGCACAACTCCATATTTGTCTCTTCTATATTGAGATGTTTTTAAAACATTACAATGATCAGCCAAATCTACATCACAAAAATTCATATATGTGTCCTTAGATGACTCATTATAAAACCTATTTGGAGGTCTATTAAACCTTTTAGAAGAGAAATTTATACTAGATTTTTTCTCATTATTACCCATTTGCTTATGCAATTGAAGAAAATCAGTGCTCAATTTTGAACCATTTTCAGTATTAAGTCATTTGAATTCTTTGGGGTCTTAGACTCAAGGGTTGGAGCATTAATATTGGATATAATCATCAAAGTTATATTATTTTTTGGATGTAATCCATTAAACAATGCTATTTAGGAACCCTAAGCTCTATCCAAGATATGGATGACTCATGGTAATTGGTTCCAGACTGGAGATTGATTTAGGACATATATATTCTAATTGGTGTTAAGGATGGAGTATGTCATTTTTCCTTGAGGTTTCATGTGATAATTAAAGGTTATGGTTTAAAATTAGGCCTATGACAATGTATTTATAACTAGGAGATATATTTTTAATAGCATAGAGGTCATGGGATCCAAAACATCCTTATAAATTTCTAAGGCTAAAGCCTCATTGGGTCTATAAGGGGATATGGTTCTATTGAACCTATTTTGGAACCTAGCATTGAAGGATCTGATGGTCTCATTAGCATCTATTTTAATTATGTTTAATATCTAATACAATACATATGGACTAATGATTTTAACAAATTGACCAATGAAAACATTGTTAAAATCATCCCAACTAGTAATGTAATCTTAAGGTAGATTGAGAAACCATTTATATGTAGAATATTTGAAAGTAAAAGGAAATATTCTACATGTTGCATCTTCATGAGTCACATTTAATAATCTTAATGCAATTTTGAAACTTCTAACATGTTCTTCAACTATGACAACATTAGGACTAAAAGTGGGTAGATATCTTTAAAGATTTTGAGGAAGATCATGGACTATACTAGGTATGTTGATCAAAGAACCACCTATCTAAGCTATACCTTGAATTCATGAGTATACTAAACTGATGTAGTAATATATTGGGAGCATGAGGATTTTCCCTCACCTTGATCTCACTTTTGCAATTCTAACCTAGGGACTTTGAATCCTATTTGAAATACGATGTGTCAAATCAATCTTTACAAATAAAAATGATTAGATTTGCAAATTAAGCAAATTTTGAAAATAATCATATAAAAAAACAATAAAGGACAACACTTTTAAACTATGTTATCTCAAATAAGTGTCTAAATACACTAATATGAATGATCTTTACACATTCAAGTCCAAATAAACTTAAATTTGAAAAGTTTTTATGAATCTTTGATCAAAATAGCTATTACTATTATCAAACTAGTTGGATTCATATATATAAAGCTATCTTTACCATAACTAAGCATATGTATTCAAAGAATGTCAATCTTTATCTAAATAAGAACAAAGATCAGTCTAAAACTATGAAGATCACCAACCTTTACATAGTTATGCTAAAAAAACAAAAATATCTAAAGAATATAGTGATCTTTGATCAAAATACACAAAAACCAGTAAAGATCCTATAAATTCATAAAGATTTGTTGAGAGCCCTCCTTTTAGTGCCAGTGAAGCTCATCCTATTGATGCCTAAATGTGTACCATAGGTGCCCAAAGTGTTAAAAAACACTTCTTAGTTTAGAATTCAAATAATTAAATGCATGAATTATGGGTTACAATAATGTTTTTACCATTGGTAGAATAGAGGTATAAAAAGTGACTAATTCACAATATTTATATTAAGTGGTGGTTGGGAGCCACTATGGCCAAATAATAGATCTATGTAGAATATGTAGTAACTATGTAAAGAAATGTGAATTATGATCAAGAACTAAATTAAGAATTAATTTAGTATGGATATTTATAATGATAAGATAAACTAAGGTGATCCAAGTTAAAAATAAGTAAAAGGAAGGGTAGGGAAGAAAGAGATGTTGTTGGTCTTGTTTCAGACATTATGACATAGTTGAAATTTCATTTGACATGCATTGAACAAATGTATGAAATGAATTAGCTTAAGTCTAAATCACAATATACATCAGGGAAGCTTCAAAATAAGGTATGAAATGATAAAAATAAGAACCAAACTCATTTTAAAGATTCACTCCTACAAGTAAACAACATTAGCTCAAATGCCAAAGAAGTGCATCAAATGAAATAAGCCCAAGAAATTTTAGCTAATATAGCAGTGGAAAAAATTGGTAGCTCAACATCCAAGATAAACAACCAAAATCCATGTGAACCATTCAAATCTAAAAGTGAAACTAGACAACTAAGAGAGAAACCATATAACACTTCTTACAAACAAATACCAAACATTCTTTGCAAAATTCCTTTCTTATATTAACTACTCCTAGTTTACAAATTAATTTGGATCGAAGAACTCCCACCTTTTTGATGAATGATAATGCTCCTTTTATAAGATACAAGGTAGCATTTCGATTAGTGATATCAAGTTACATTTTAACATGTGTATAGGAAAACTATCCTTTCTATTAAATTTTAGAACAAATGATCTTTTCTAATGAATTGACCTATACACAATGTACCCTTATAAATTGCACATGTCAAAAAGAATATCCTATTTTAGAATGTAATGTAATGATAGTTACAAAAGGACATTCTTATTTCATTGATCTTTGGGGTCTTTTTGTTGTTGAAATTATGAGTTACTATTGTAGATTCCAGGTTCATTGAGTAACTATTTCTTTTTTACCTACTTTAGCCTAGATATATATTAAATATATATTGAAAAATAATTAAAATATCAGTTTTCATTTAACTATTGTATTAATGAAAATCTTACAGGCTGCATAGCCTTGGGACTGAACTACTAGGACCCTTTATTTATAAGCCATAAACTAGTTCTCAAAGCTCAAAAATGGTTTTCATGCCAATGTCATTTGACATCTGTGTGAGTGTATTTAACGTTCCACAAACCATCAAATTTAACCTCATATGGACAAGGAATGGACATGATACTAAAAGGAACAACCCCATTCAATTCACTGGCCTTGAGATATTTCTAGACAAACTTATAAAATGTATAAGTTTTCATATCCATTTGATTTTGTATGACATTCTCATGCCCATCAAGGTCAAAAATGACTATAAAAAATAGCAAAATTTTCTTGAAAGGCCAACTTCAGGTCCTCATATATTTTGGCATGCTTTGTCACATGAGCTAAAACTTAGTGCATATGTTCTTAGTATAAATATGAAAAACCCATTTGATCATTTATATTTAAACTATCAAATGTGTGATATGTGACCTTACCAACATGCCCACTAGACTCTATTTGGACCCAAAATAAATGTTGATGGAAAAACAATAAAATTTGGCTGAAAGGCTAACTTTGGATCTCCATAACTTTTGATTCACTTTGGAGGTTGAGTTAAAATTTGGTGCATATGATCTTGATATAAATATAACAAGAAAAATTTTACCATTTATCCTAAAATAATATCATTTTAAAGATATATCACCTTCAATATGTCTACTCAACTCAATTTGGACCTAGAAAACATAGTCAAAAATGTTTTGGAGGGAAACTTTACACATTTGTATCTTTTGTCATGTTTTGTCACATGAGCTGAAAATTGGAATATATATTATTGGTGTGAATATGAAAAAAAAAAATTATTATTTACTTTTAAACTATCACACATGTGAAATATGGCCTTGCCAACATGCCCACTTAGCTCTATTTAGACCTAGAAAAATTGGCTATGGAAAAACAATGGAATTTAGTTGAGAGGCCAACTTTGGATCTCCATAAATTTTGATGTGATTTATAGGATGATATAAAATTTGGTGAATATGTTATTAGTATGAAGATAAAAAAATTAATTCAATCATTTCTCTTTAAACTATCACATGTGTGAGATATAACACCTTCAATATGTCTACTTGGCTCAATTTGGACCTAGAAAAGATAGTAAAAAATGTTTAGAGGGTAAATTTGTACATTTATATCTCCTTCTAAACTTAATCACATGAGATTAAAATTGACACATATGATCTAATATAAAAAAACCCATTTTATCATTTTTCCTGAAATGTCTGTACATGCAAAATATGACTTCAGCAAACTGTTTATTTAACTTTTCTACCATTAGACTAGAATGTCTAGATAGACACAATGAGGGACTAGTTGAATACCATGTACTTTCATAATTAATATAATCACTCTTTGTACTCCATAAGTTCTCTAAAACATGTCCATGGTCTTTATAAAATGATAAATGAAACTTTATGTGAGCTTAAAGTGTTTCAGTGGATGATCTCCAAATAAAAATAGACTACAAACATGCTAGTGACACTTTCATCAAGTGAATTTTAAATTTTAAAGTAAAAATTTGTAAAATTTGATACAAGGTTCCCTTTTTTTCAAAAATATGGATATGTTGACCTCAATAAATGGCAACTTCTAGAGGAAACATAGAAATATATTAGAATGCAAAGACTCTAGTTTAGAAAAATAACTAAGCTACTTATTCTATTTGATTAGGCACATTATTAAGATCAATTCATGGTTAAAACAAATCTTTCACATACAAAATTAGGATCAAACATTAAGACCTAGTCATGTTGTGCATGTGCTTTGATTCCACTTACTAATTGCCAAAGGATTATGAGAATAACTTCAAGATTCATGACTATAATCATTAACATTAAATTTTAATATGTTTGAATACTCATTAAGAACCATGCTTTGCTCAAAAAATACTTGGCCATTGATCTAATACTAGTGAGGCATCCATATCCTTGATAGAGATGCCTTTATCTTCACTCATGGCCTTACTCCACTACCAAGCATCTATAGCCCTGATGGAGATTACCAAAATCACCTTTGTTTGGAAAGCTTTTGATTTTGCAATAAGATTTTATTTTTGTATTTTTATATCATTTTTGGCTTTCTATTAAATATTGGGAACTAGGTTAGCCATGTGTATGGATTTGATCAAGTGTTTAATTTTCAAACAATCACCTTTGATTGTAAACATTGTCCCAAGAAATTAATGTTTTTAAAGTGAAAGCATGATTTTGTCCTAATAGTTTAAGATTTCATCCTACATGTGAAATATTTATTAAAACTAAGCTTGTATTAGCACAAAGTTTAAAATCTCAAGGAATAATTAACTTATCCATCAGTCTTTGCTAGGTTCTCTAAACTACAACATCAAGCTCATATTTTAGCAATCTATGAACAACCAATGTTGAGAAGTCATGTTTGTATTTTGAACTGTGAATCTCTTGATAAGTTAGATGAAATTCAAGCTAAGGGTTATCCAAAAGGACTTATTTATAAGTAAGGAAAAAATCACAAAATGTAAACAAATATGTACATGCATTATATACAAACAAGGGACAGGAAGGAAAAATAAGAAAGAAAAAACATGAAAGAAACTAATATAACCCCTATACTAACTTCATAAAATACTTACCTCCAAGATCAAATGGAAAATTATTTAGTCTACTACATAACCTTGAAACTTGAGTGTTTTTGTATGGCATCTTCATATAGATAGGGAAATTTAGATGCCTCAGTCTTTTGGATGGTGTGACTTGGGATCCCATATCCATTCTCAAGTACATAGATTGAAGATATGAGTCTAAAATCCAGTATGTTTCCTTCTAAATCCTTCTACTTTGTAGTGAGAGTACCAATTCTACTTCATCCATAAATAGGTATTAGCTTAGATCATCTTCACTCAATAATGGCAACTCATCTTGCATCCTTAGACTTATGTCTTCATTATATTCTTTTTGAGGTGGAAGTGTACTACCAATATTTTCACAAAAATATTCCAATTCATCCAAAAACGCTTATTCATCCTGATCAATTGAATGATGTTCATCTAGAATATTTCCATCAAAAACATGTTAGTCCCATACCTATATCTTTTAAATGAAGTTATATGATAATTATTGATATGTTATGCTTGTTTCATCTTCATCTTTGATGAGAAAAGGCATCTCCTCTATCCAACCAAGTTCTAAACCATCTTTTATTGAGATCTCTTAAATGGTATAGTCTTCTTGAATCTCCAAACCATTGGTTTAATCCTCAGATGGAGCATCAATATGTTATTCTATCCCATCATCCACCATCTCAAGCTCCTTAATTTTATTCAATAAACCATGGTATGAATACTACTAATGATCATCTTGTTTAGGAGTATCCTCCATTTCAACAATGAATCTATGGGGGCTATCTTCCATACTACCCTATAAAGAAGTATTATCTTGTACTTGATCTATATCGACTATTAAAAATCTGTGGGTAACCTCTAATAACTCTTCTTCTTCATCTACAAGTGTCTTAATGATGATGTTTTGTTGGTCTTCAATTGAAATCTCTTTTATGTCTTTAGGAATATAAATCATCTAAGATGCAACTTATTCAAGTGGCTCATCTTCATATTCATCCTCATCTTCAAATGGGAAACCAAAGGTTTCCACCATTAAATATTGAGATGTATTTGAAGAGTTAGATGTACCTAAAATATTGTCTTGGTGAGGCACAACTCCATATGTGTCTCTTCCATATTGAGATGTTTCAAAAACATTATAATTATGAGCCAAATCTACATCACAAAAAATCATCTGTATATCCTCAAATGAATCAACATGAAACATGTCTATAGGTTTATTAACAGTTTGAAAAGAGAAATTTATACTAGAATTCTCCTCATTATTTCCCATTTTCTTCTACAACTAAATAAACTTAGTGCTCTATTTCTAAACCATTTTCTATATTAAGTCATTTGAATTCTTTGGCATCTCAGGCTCATGGGTTGGAGCATTACTACTAGATGTGGGCATTAGAGTTGTATGATTTTGTGGATGGAGTCCATTGACAGTGTTATTTATGAACCTTAAGATCTATCCAAAATATGAATTACTCAATGGTAATTGGTTCTAGACTAAAGTTTGATTCAGGATAGATGTATTCTAATTGGTATTGGGATGGAGTATGTCATTTGTCCTTGAGGTTGTATTTGGTCATTAATGGTTACAGATTCAGAGTAGGCCTGGGATAATGTATTTATAACTGGGAGAGATCTTTTTAGGAACATGGAGGTCATGGGATCCACACATCCTTATAAATTTCTAAGGCTAAATCCTCATTGTGTCTATAAGGGGCTATGGTTCTATTAAACCTTTTTTGGAACCTAGCATTGAAGGCACTGATGGTCTCATTAGCATCTCTTTTAGTTTTAGTGCATGGCTAATATAGGACATAGGGACTAACAATTTTGCCAAATTGTTTAATGAAAGCATTGTTAAAATCATCTCGACTAGTGATGTAGTCTTCAAGCAGATTGAAAAACCATTCATATGCAACATCTTGTAAAGTAAAAGGAAATAGTCTACATGCTACATATTCATGAGTTACATTTAATAATCTTAATGTATATTTGAAACTTCTAACATGTTCTTTAGTTGTGACAACATTAGGATTGAAATTAGGTAGATATCTTTCAAGATTTTGAGAAAGATTATGCACCATACCTAGTACACTGATTGAAGAACCACCTAGCTAAGCCATACCTTGAATACATGAGTACCCTTAACTAATGAAGTAGATTGGGAGCCTGAGGATTTTTTCTCACCTTGGTCTCACTTTTGTAATTCCAACTTAAAGACTTTGAATCTTGTTTGAAATATGATGTGTCAAATCAATCTTTACAAAGAATAATAATTAGATTTGCACATTAAGTGAATTTCATAAAGACTCATTTAAATAAAAATAAAGGACAACACTCTTTAACTATGTTATCTCAAATAAGTGTCCAAATACATTGATATAAATGATTTTTACATGTTTAAGTCCAAATAAACTCAAATTTTCAAAGTATTTATGAATCTTTGATTAAAATAGCTAATACTAACCTCAAACTGGTTAGATTCATAAATCTAAAGCTATCTGTACCACAAATAAGTATATGTATTCAAAGAATGTCAATTTTTGTCTAAATAAGCCCAAAGACCAGTCTAAAATCATGAAGATCACAAACCTTTACATAGTTATGCTAAAATAAACATAAGTATGTAAAGAACATACTAATATTTTATCAAAATACACTAAAACTAGCAAAGATCCTATAAATTCACAAAGACTTGTTGAGATCCCTCATTCTAGTGCCAATAAAGTTTGTCTTGTTGATGCCTAAATGTGTTCCACATGTGCCCAGAGTGTTAAGAAACACTTCTTATTTTAGAATTTATAGAATTCAGTGCATGAATTGTAGATTATGGTAATCTTGTTACCTATTGGTAGAATAGAGGTAGAACAAGTATCTATTTCACAATATTTATATTAAGTGGTGGTTGGGATCCACCACGGCCAAATAATAGATCTGTGTAGAATATACATTTACTATGTAAAGAACATTGAATTATGATCAAGAACTCAATTAAGAATTAATTTAGTATGGATATTTAAAATGAAAAGTTAAATTAAGGTTATCCAAGTTAAAAATAAGAAAAAGGAGGGGTAGGGCAAAAAGAGATGTTGGTCTTGTTTAGACATTATGACAAAGTTCACATATCATCTGAATATGTATTCAACCAATGTATGAAATCAAGAAAATTAAGCCCAAATCATAACATACATCAGAAAAGCTTCAAAGGAAGGTATGAAATAATGCAAATAAGAAATAGACTCATTTTAAAGATTCACTCTTGCAAGCAAACAACATCATCCTAAATGCAAAAGAAGTGCAGCAAACAAAATAAGCCTAAGAACTTTCAACTAATATAATAGTGGCACAAATTAGTAGTTTTTCATCCAAGATACACATCTAGAATCCATAGGAACCATTCAAATCTGAAATTGAAACCAAATAACTGAGAGAGAAACCATATAACACTTCTTACAAACAAATATCGAACAATATTTACAAAATTCCTTGCTTATATTAACTACTCCTAGTTTACAAAGTAATTTGGTTATAATAACGTCACCCCTTTTGATGAATGTTAATGTTCCTTTTATAAAATATAAGGTAACACATCATTTAGTGATATCAATTTAAATTTGAACATGTGTATAGGGTAGTTGTCTTTTCTGTTACATTCTAGAAGAAATGATATTTTCTAATGAATTGACCTATAGACAATACACCCTTATAAATTACACATGTCAAAAAGAATATTCTATTTTAGAATGTAATATAATGATGGTTATAAAAGGAGATACTTATTTTATTGATTTTTTGGGCTTTTTATTATTGAAATTATGAGTTACTATTGTAGAGTCCTCATTATTCATTGAGTGGCTATTTCCTTTTTACCTACTTCAACCCAAAAATATATTAAATATAGATTGAAAACTAATTAAAATATTAGTTTTTATTTAGCTATTACATTAATGAGAATCTTATAGGATATATAGCCTTGCCACCAGACTTTTGGAACCCTCTATTTAGAAGCCATTGGCTAGTTCTTGAAGCTCAAAAATGATGTTCACATAAATATCATTTGACATATGCATGAACGTATTTGATGTCCCATAGACCATAAAATTTAAACTCATATGGATTTTTTCTTGGGTTTAAATTTAACATCCACATGAATGTATTCTATTTTTAGCCAAATTTTTAATTTTATATCTAGAAGCTCAAAGGTCACGGAGGCACCAAAATTGTAGGGAATGGACTTGATACTGAAAGGAACAAACCTATTAAATCCACTAGTCTTGAGAGCTTTCTAAGTATACTTATAAAATGTAGAAGTTTATTGGTCCATGTGATTTTGTATGATGTCCTCATGCTAGTTAGGGTGAAAAATGACTATGGAAAATAGTAGAATTTTCTTGAAAAGCCAAATTTGGGTCCTGATATCTTTTGGTGAGGTTTGTTGCATGAGATAAAAATTATTTCATATATTCTTGGTATGAAGATAAGAAAATACATTTGATAATTTATCTTGAAACTATCACATGTACAAGATATGGTCTTGCCAACATGACTGCTCAGCTCTATTTGGACCCATAAAAATTGACTATGGAAAAATAATAGAATTTGGTTGAGGCCATCTTTGGATCTCTATAACTTTTGATGCACTTTGGAGGATGAGATGAAATTTGGTGTATATGATCTTGGTATAAATATTAAAAAACCTATTTAACTATTTATCCTGAAACTAAAACACTCATAATACATAACACCTTTAATATGTCTACTCAGTTGAATTTAGACCTGGAAAACATAGTAAAAAATGCTTTGGAGGGAAACTTTGCATGTTTGTATCTCTTAATGCACTTTGTTGCATTAGATAAAACATGGCTCATATGTTCTTAGTATGAAGATGAACAATTATATTTGATAATTTCTCTACAAACTATCACACATGTGAGATATGGCCTTGCCAACATGCCCACTTGGCTCTATTTAGACCCAAAAAATTTGGCCAAGTATGGAAAAATAGTGGAATTTAGCTGAAAGGCCAAATTTAGATCTCTATAAGTTTTGATGTACTTTTCTATATGAGATAAAATTTGGTTCATATATTCTTGGTATGAAGATAAGAAAACCCATTTGATAATTTCTCTTGAAACTATCAGACATATGAGATATAATACCTTCAATATGTCTACTCAGCTCAATTTGGACCTTAAAAACATAGTCAAAATACTTTAGAGTGCAAATTTGCATGTTTTTATATCCTTATATTCTTTATTTCATGAGCTAAACATTGGTACATATGATCTTGGTATGAAGATGAAAAAACCCATCTGATCATTTCTCCTAAAACTTTTGCATAACTTTAACAAACTACCTGTTCAGATTTTCTACCATTAGACCAGAATGTTAGATGGACACAATGAGAGACTAGGTAAATACCATACACTTCCATACTTACTCCAAGCACTCTTGGTACCCCACATGGTCTCTAAGACATGTCCATTATCTTTATAAATTGACAGATGACACTTTAAGTGAACTTAAAGTGTTTCAATGGATGATCTTCAAATAAAAATAGACTGTAAACATACTAGTAATACTTTGATCAAGTGAATTTTTGGTACAAATTTTCATAATTTGACACAAGGGTCCCCATTTTTTATAAATGGGGGTATGTTGACCTCAAAAATATCTTGCACATATGGATTTTCAAGAAAATTTTATCATATGGATTTTTTTTTTAGTTTTATGCATGTTTAATATTTTCCAAATTTTAGGTCATGCCATGAAGCGCAAAAAAAGATATGCATGTGTAAATTTGGCCTTCCAGAAATTTCTTAACATAGATGGTCTTGTGGTATAAAAAAATTGAGTGAGAAGATTAATGGTATTATATCTCACATATACAAGGGTTCCAAGAGCAAATTGATATATGAATAGATTCTCCTATGTGAGGAGATAATATGCTCCAAATTTAAAATCATGAAAATAAGTGAGGTAAAAGATATGATTGTCAAAGTTGGCCTTCTAGGTAGATAAACAATGGTCCCCATAGTCATTTTTACATGATGTAACAGATCAGGACCAGATGGAGATCCAACGGTTAATGAGAGTTGATACATATATATCTATGGTGTGTAATAAGTCAAATAGATCAAAAAAAATTCATTGGTTAATTAAGTTAAAGATTGATCTTCTTACAAAAGGATCAATGGAGTATGTTTATTCTAATATGTCATGATGCAGTGAGATGTTTCCAAGTGTTTAATGTTTAATGTTGAGCAGAGATAAAGATCGAGCTTCTTCTAAGGATCAATAATGAGTGGGTATTTATATAAATCAATATTAATTGTGAATATTAAAGTCAAGAAGTTAAAGTGAAAGTTGTATAGCATTGTTAAAGCAAGGACAATCTCAAAGAGATTGACAAAGTATGTGTGGTCAAGATTGTATGAGATGAGGTTAAGAGTTCAAAGTTTAACATTTAGGTATTGGTGTACTATAAGTTAAAGTTTAAATAAGATACATTTTTTGTGATTAATCTAAGAAGAGAGGACATGACATAATAGCATATTTTCTGAAGTCTAATTATGACCATTTGAATTCAAATATTTGAATTTAACAAAGGAAAAAATTAGTTCTTTGTATTTTGGCCATATCTTTTGATATAGGTAGAATTTGCTCATGGTTTAAAAAATGAATTTTTAGAAGACTCCAAGCTTCATATGTTAATATATATTTAAGGTCTTAAAGTATTTATGATCAAAGTTATGAAGGTTTAAATCTGGTTTCACAATCATATTTGCTCTACAAGTAACCTGAGAAGGGTGATTAATCTTGTGTTAATGTTGTTTTGATGTTTCATGATAACTTAGCTATTGGAGAGTGATTTAGACTCCTATGTATGAGTATTATGAAGTTTTTATCAAGAAAATCCAATATGAATAAAGTTTTAGAAGCTGAGTGTGTGTTTGCTCATAATGGTTATTGTACAAAATGTTGTTTAAGCAATTTATGCTTAAACAAAAGGATATTGTGATGGATATGGGAACTAAAGGAAGACATATAGATCATGTTTCATGATTTCATGAGTTGTAAAGTGTTCCTATATTCTTATGTTTCTCGTAGAAGTGTCAAATAATTGAATGGGTCATCATAGGACCTAAAAGGTGACTTAGGTTTGTTTGAAAGTATGTTGTGCTTAAGTGTGACCCATGCAAGATGCCTTAAGGGTAAAGGCTTGTGTTGTGTCCAAAACGGAAGATTTTGGAATTGATAATTTATGAATTCTTAATAAATAGTGAAACCAAATGTGATGTTTTCTAGACTTTGAAAAGACTTGAAAGAGGCTTGTGTGAGAAGTGTATGCATTGAAGTGAAGAAGAGAGGATAGGTTGTGTGCCTATTGATGTTTTGATGAGGAAAATAGTTTTTTGACTATGTGTATAACCTATAGGTCATATTTATGATCATATATTAGTGCTCTTGGAGTTTGAGGATATGTGATGAGGTTTGATTGTGCATATGATGACAGTTTGAGTGAAGAAAGAGAGAGATTGTGGCATGCCTATGTGAGAGGCCTGTATGAGATAGAGAGGGAGTTTGTGTATGGGTTAGATAGTCAGAGATTTATCAATAGGTGTTGAATAAATAAATTCTAAGGTGGAGGTCTTCACTTCAAAGGAGGGTCTAAAGGACTTGATTTTCTTTAGGGATAGTTGCTCTTTGTGAAATAGGTGTTTCACTTAAGTCCTTTGGTTAGGAGGACTTGATCAAGGTTTTTGGTCTAAAAGAATCAACTAGTCTCTTGTTTGTAATATCTTATAGGAAAATTAGTCCATTTTTTGTAGAATTTAGAGTGGGTTTTATTCCCCATGAGGGTTTCCCATAGGAACTATATGTTGTATGTTTAATCTTGTGTATGCATTGAATGAATGAGCTCTCTTATTAATGTTTCTTGATCAAGTTGATATATGATAATTTTTTAATATTTTAAAGGATTAGAGTTTAAATTTAAATATTTGGGCTCATTGATTAATCCCCCCCTCAGTGATTGTAACTCTAAAAATTGGTATCAAAGAATGTCTTTTGGTAAAGGATTGACAGCTTGAAGTGATCCAAGGTACAATATGGGTAATCATCAAGGAGGTTTCTCTACTAAGTAAACATTGATGTTCAATGGATCCAATTATGTTTTTGGGAGTGAAAGGATTAGGACATACATTATTTCCCTAGGGTTTAATGTATGGAAATATATTAGGGATGGTTATGTTTCTCCTACTCCTCCACATAGTGTTACAGATAAGAAGCTATTTGAGAATAATTCTAAGGAAATAAATGCCTTCACTTATGGCCTTATAGAGACTAAGTTCACAAAGTTAATCCATTGTAAATTTTATAAATAAAGATATGAAAAATATAGATAATTTATGAAGGAGATTTAAAGGTCGACCTTGCTAAGTTACAAACTCACAAAAGGCAATTTGAAAGTCTTGAGATGAAAGAAGATCTTGTGGCATCCTTTCTATAGAGAGTTGAGGAGATTGTGAACATCATCAAAGGTCTTGGAAAGAACCTTGAAGAGGCTACTATAATTTAAAAAGTATTTAGTTTTATATCCCTCAAGTTTGATCCAAAAGTATCTACTATAGAAGAAAGTCATGATCTTACTCGATTAAAGATGGATTAATTGAAAGGCACTCTTACTACCTATGAGATGAGGAAGAATGATGATATACCACCAAAGAAGGAATAAACATTCAAGAAAAAGATGAAGAAAAATTTACAAGGTAAAAAACCCAAGGAGGATGGAATTTATGATATAGATGAGGATGAACTAATTGCTTTGATTTCAAGGAAATTAAAAATAGGTTCAAACAAGTATAAGGGTAAACTACCCATAAAATTCTTCAATTATGGAGAGGTAGGACATTTTGCTAATAAGTACCCTCATAAATATAAAAAGGATGATGATGAAGAGAATGATTAAGGTCATGATGATGGCAAGAAATAATTTAGGTTTGAAAAAAGTAAAAGGGGATTCATAAGGTTTGACAACAAGAAGTACTTCAAGGATGAGAAGAGTCTTTACAACAAAGAAGATTGTAGCTCATCAGATAAGAGTGAAGTCAGTGACTTAGAGTATGATCATGAAGATGATGGTACTATTGAATATGAATACCTATTCATGGCTAAGGAAGTTAATTGCTCACATCAAAAGGAGTCTACTTGGAGTGATTTAGATGATGATGAAGATGAGGTGGACTATGAGATTAAACTAATGAATGTTCTTGAAGAAGTGAAGATTTATAAAAAAATCAATAATAATTTTAAATCTAAACTCAAGGACTATGAGATCAATTCAATGTGTTTGAGGCAAGATTGGTTGAAGATTCTAGAGAGCATGGAGGTGTTGTCATGTTTCTTCATTCTAAGTTGGAATCTATGTTTGTAAGTCTAAGAGCCAAAGAAGAAGAATGATCAAGGTATGATTCTTAGATTGTGTCTTTGAAATATGAGTTAGAGAAGTTTGAAAGTAAGGTGAAATAATTTATCAAGTTTTATAAAATTTATAATAATCTGGATGATCTCCTAAAGATTCAAAAGTCAGCTAGTGATAGATCTATATTGGGTTTTAATGAAGATACCAAATTTGCTTTTCAAGATGACATGAATGTCAATGAGAGAAAGATTATCCTTTGAAAAAAAATCATCAGATAAAGAATAAAGATGCTAGCAAAATGAATACACATCAAATCAGACAACCAAAGGCCATGAAGTATATAAATTTCAATGGTTACTACTATACTTTTAATTAGTTTGGGCATAGAACTAGAGAATGTATAATACTTGTTAAAAATGATTTTACATAGAACTATGAATGGAATCATTAGTCAAGTGGTGTGAGCAAGGTTGAGTGTTTCAATTGTCATAATGTGGGACATTTTCCAAAGCATTATCCAAATAAGGAAAGGAAAGGTAAGCCTTCTTAAAAAAGAGTAATTTGTTTCAATTATCATGACATTGGACACATTGATATTTTTTGTCTGAACAAGGTAAGACAAGCTAAGTTTCCATCAGGGAGTATTGTTTGCTAAAACTATGAAAATATTGGTCACATTGATAGATTTTTCAAGCAAAGGTATATAAGTTAGAATAGGTTTAATTAGGCTCCTAGAGTGCAAGGAAGAAGGCAAGTCAACTCATTAAAGCCAAAGGTGGTAAGTATGAGTCATGATAAGACTGTAGGTATAAGTAATATGTTTTTTATGGTAGAAAATACTACAAATGGTGAAGAGTGCTAAGGGATCTCATTTTTTTCTCATGTTGTGAATGAAGAGACCAAGATTAAGAATAAGACCAAGGTACTACTTGAGCCTATTTTTGAGATATGCATGGATCCAAGTGAAAATCTTTCCATTATTGAGCTTGTATCATACAAATAACATCAATTGTTAGTGTCTAGTGATGAGGTTCATAATTGTAAGGTGGATTCTTTAGATGAAAAGGCATGCCATGATTCTATATTGTCTCCATGTATTGTTAATCCAATATTAGAAAAGAAGGAAAGTAATTTAGAAAAGGAACCAATTGTCATAGTTCAGACTGAGAAAAAGAATAGAAGTAAGAAATCTTATATCTATAAGAGGATTCTAGTGGTAATTGAGGAGATATGGGCCACTCCTAGCTTCATTTTTTTTTCGATAATTTTGGTGCAAAGGATGTCTCTATCTATGCTTCTCAAGAGACTCCTTTTAGTGGAGAAGCAAGTGTTATTTTGATGTTCTTTAGATTGTCCTTTAAGGATAGAGATGATTGTTTTCAATTAGAGTAGGTATTTTTAAGTAGAAGAGATGTTGTGATGATGTTAGAGTGATCTCATATCTATATATGGCTAGTCTATAGGGTTATATTAAAGGTTTTCAAGTGTCAAAAGAGGATTTGTGATTTTTTAAGATGATATTTTTGCATATAAAGGTCCATTGACCTTATTCTATCATGATCTAGGTGGTTTTGTGGTCTAAAGGTATGTTGAAGTCAAATTGGAGATTTTTGTTTGTTCTTAAGTTTCTTAATTTTTGCTTAATAGTATGTTGGTCCTAAAATGGGTTATAAGATGTATGGGTACCAAATATGTATAAGCTCAAAATTTGGTCCGGAAGTGTGAAATGGTTGTCTCTAGGTGTACAATAAGTTTCAAAGGTGGATGTTAAACATAAGGAGGTTTGTTGACTCTATTTATTTTGAGATTCTAGGGTTTTAGGTTTTTATATAAAAATGGTATACATTATGAGTTGAGGTCTAATGATTATTAATAGGTTTATTGGTCCAAATGGGTTATTAAAACATGTTTCATAGAGATTTGAAGGTTTGTGGTTTTCAAATTATTCTTGTTTTTCTCAAGATGGAGGCCTAATTGGTAAGTTAGTTTATGAAGTATGTTGTAGAGGATAATCTAGGTGTTTCAAATTGGTGTTCTTAGATTTATGTATGAGAGTGCTATAGATGTGATGTTTTGAATCTTAAAGGTGTTTTTATTGAAACTTGTGGGCTATGTAACTTTCAAGTAGGGCTATAAGGAGTCTAGATAGGTCTAATAAGAAGAAGAGTGCCTTTTGTTTAGTTTATCCAAAAGAGAAATGTATGATTATTTAAGTTGAGTTATCAATTTTGTTTAGTGCATGTTTCATTTTTAGTGAGTGTCATGAAGTTTTGTTGGTGGTCCTTGAGGTGGTTTGAGAGAGAAGGCTAGTATGTATGGTGGTTTTTCATGGTGTGTGAAGATCTGAAGATGCTCAGGAGGTGAACTCGATTATAAATATTAGGGGGAGTCCTTATTAGATGTTTATTGGTGAATTGCATCATATTTTAGTACTTTTTTGTGTTCTTTCTTTATTGTTTGTAGTGCTTGGTTAGAGAGAGTGTTGGCATAAACCAATATGAAGTTGTCAAGGCAAGAAGAGGTAAGTTCCAGGTAAGGGGGAGTTTGTATCATATTTATAAGGTGTTAATTTCCTTTTGATGTTATTTTTAGGTCCTTAAGATTAGTTGGTTCCTACTTTATCATTGTGTCAAAGGGGGAGAAAGTTCTTATTAGGAGAGTGTTTGAAGAGAGAGAAGAAAGGTGAGTTGTATATTGATGGGTGTTGACATCAATGATAAAGGGGGAAATTAATGGAGAGTTTTTAATGATGTCATGGTGATGACAAGGATGTTTCCTAGTGAGTGGATGAAGTGCCTTGATAGCCTAAGTGACAATAACAAAGTGTGTAATATGTTTATCCTAGATGTTTGAAGTAGGCTTCATTGATCTTCAAAATTTGATTATTTATAAATGTTTAGGGATGAGTATGGAGTATTGATAATGTGAAATGGGTCCTATAAGAGTTTTTATATTATTTGAGTGCTTGTTTGCATGATTTTTTTTCATCTGGTTGATCATTGTTTTCATCTTGATATTTTGGGTCTAGTCAAAAAAAATATGAGTAGGTAGTTTTTTGACATCACCATTACCACATGTGGATGAGTCAAAGGGAGTTGGACATATGGGTGTAATCATATTTTTACCTATTTAATATTTTATAAATATCAATTCATGTGAATAAGCATGATAAAAGATATGTAAGTGCAAAGTTTAGTTCATATGTAGTTTGATAGTATTTTCCCATACTTGGCCAAATTTGCATAAGCCAAGAAAGCTCTGAGTAAGTAGTTTTGTGATGGCATATATCATATTGTGGATGTTTTAGGAGAATTGGATCATATGGATTTTTTTAGTTTTTTTATAATTTATATGTGATAAATTTTAGGTCATGCGATTAAGCATGATAAAATATATGCATGTGTAAATTTGGCCTTCTAGGCAGTTCTTGACATAGTTAACTTTGTGGAAGAAAAAAATGAGTGAGAAGATTAATGGAATTATATATCACACACACAAGGGTTATATGAGAATATTGATATATGGTTGGATTATAATATTTTATGAGATAATATGATCCAAATTTGAGATCATTCAAGTAACTGAGGTAAAATATATGATTGTGCAAAGTTGGCCTTCCAAGCATATAACAAATGGTCCCCATACTTAGTCCTTTTTGCATGATGTTAAAGATCAGGACCAGATGGAGATACTATGGTTCACTAGAGTTATCAAATCTATATATATGGTTTGTATTAATTGAAATGGGTCAAAATTTTCATTGGTTAATGAAGTTAAAGATTAAGATCCTTACAAAAGGATCAATGGAGTGTGTTTATTGCAAGATATTAGGATGCAATGAGATGGTGTCGAGTGTTCACTATTTAACATTGAGTAGAGATAAATATAGAGCTTCTTCCAAGGATAAAAAGTGAGTGGGTGTTCATACTAATCAATATCAATGGTTTTCCTTAAAGTTAAGAGGTCAAATTGATATTTGTCTATCATTATTAAATTAAGGACAATATTGAAGAGATCGATGGAGTGTGTGTGGTCAAGATTACAAGATTATATGAGATGAGGTCAAATGTTTGAAGTTTAACATTTGGGAATTGGTATACTATGAGTTAAAGTTCAAATAAGATAAATGGTTTATGATTAATCTAAGTAGTGAGTAAATGAGATGATAACATATTATCTAAAGTTTAATTATGACTATTTAAATTCAAATATTTGAATTTAACAAAGGAAAAACTAGTGCTTTGTAATTTGGCCATATCTTTTGATACAGGTAGAATTTGTTCATGGTGTAAAAAGTGAATTTGTATAATACTCCAAGTTCAATCTTTAAATATATATTTTAAGGGCTTAAATTTTTTAAAATAAAATTTATTAAGGTTCAAATTTTATTGTGTGTTCATGTTTAATCTACAAGTAACCCAAGAAGGGAAATTGAGCTTGTGTTGATGTTGTTTCAATGTTTAATGATGACTTAACTATTGGAGAGTGTTTTAGAATACATAATTATGTTATATGATCATTAATAATGTTTGAATAATCATATTTAGTATGAACAAAGGTTTAGAAGCTGAGTGTGTGTTCACTCATAATGGTTGTTGTACATAATGTTGTTTGAACAATTTGTGCTTAAGCAGAAGGGTATTGTGATGGATATGGGAACTTAAGGAGGACCCATAGATAATTTTTCATAATTAAATGAGTTATAAAGTGTTTATATGTTCTTATTTTTCTTTGAGAAGTGTCAAAGAGGTGAATGGGTCATCATAGGACCTAAAAGGTTACTCATACCTATTTGAAAGTGTGTTGTGCTTAAGTGTGACCCATACAAGATGCCTTAAGGGTTAAGTCATGTGTTTTGGATGAAAAGGAAGATTTTTGAATTGATAATTCATGAATTCTATATAAATAGTGAAACCAAATGTGATGGTTTTTAGACTATGGGAAGACTTGAAAAAGGATTGTGTGAGAAGAGTATGCATTGAAGCAAAGATATGTTGTGTACTTATTGATGTATTGATCAACATAATAGTTTTTTGACTATGTGTATGTTCTATAGGTCATATTTATGATGATATATTAGTGATATTTTAGCTTTAAAATATGTAAAAAGGACTAAGTGTGCATATGAGGATAGTTTGAGTAAAGAAGGAGAGAGATTGTGGCATGACTATGTGAGAGGCTTGTATGTGATAGAGAGGGATTTTGGGTAGGGTTTAGCTAATAAAAGATCCATCATAAGGTGTTTAAAACATTATTTATAAGGTGGATGTGCTCACTTAAAAGGAGGGTCCAAAGGACTTGATATTCCTTAGGGACAATTGTTCCTTGTGAAATAGGTTTTTCACTAAAGGCCTTTGGTCAAGAGGAATTGATCAAGGTTTCTGGTCTAAAGGACTTGACCAGTCTCTTATTGTAATCTCTTATAGAACAAGTACTCCATGTGTTTAAGTCTTGAGAGTGGGTTTTATTCCCCATGATGTTTTTTTCATAGTAGCTATGTATTGTATGTTTGATCTTGTGTATGCATTGAATGAATGAGATCTCTTATTAATTTTCCTTGATCTAATTCATATATGCTGATTGTTTAATAGTTTCAAAGGATTGGAATTGAAATTTAAATATTTGGGCTCACTAATTCACCCCTCCCCCTAGTTATTTTACCTCTAACACATTGATCAAGAAAACCCATAGGATGTAAGAGCACAAGTTGTATCCACATATGGAGAACCTTGTCACATACAATATTATACTAGTTAAGTGAAGTGTATTTTGGAGTTGTATTATGCTAGCATTTTCTAAGTCCAATATCATTGTAATATAGACAAGTAATTAATATTATTTTAATAAAAATTGGTAAATAACACATAGTAATATTCTATATTAAATTTATGTTTAATTTTCCTAATGAAATCATGTAAGATTAATTCATTTAAGTGTAAATTTGAGATAACACACACAACTAATAATGCATAAATCATTATCTAAATGAAAACAACATAAAAAATTCACTAATACTAACCATTAAACTTGCATATAATGAGTGTTATTTAACATGGTGTGTGTAGGGTTCTATCCATTCTTCTATCATCCCCCAAAAACTCCATTTATGTCACCCTCTTCGATGATGATCTCCCTCTATCATACTCTAAGGGATGAATCTCTCCTGCATCTAACTCATGACAAGTAGGTAGTTATTGCATAACATCATGACATGTATATCATAAAATACTACTAAAATAACATAATAACATGATCACAATGTAATAATGTATATTACATCTAAATCATAACAATGAAATAATGTAATCAAAGCAACATAACACTACCCTATAACAACTTATGACTTATATATTAATCAAATACTAATAAAATCAAATCACCAAATATAATTATCTATGGATAAATTTTCTTAGTGAGGAATTGAGATGTGATAGGTGAAATCACACTATCTAAAGTAGCCAAGTTGACCTTGGAAGCTAGTCAATCAAGCACACACTCCTAAATAAGTCATAACATATCTTACAAACATCCTTGTGAAAGAAGAAATGATTGGATATAATCATCCATAGTGAGATGTAAGGTAGCTTTGTTAGTGGTGATCAAATGAGAAATATCCTATTGGAGATTAGTTAACTTATCTGCATGTTGTTGCACTTGAAATCTAGCATATATACTTCAAAACACCTAATTCTACCATGTTTAAAGGTTTTAAATGACTAATTCCCATGTTTTAGTAGACTCTTATGAAACTAAATCCATCTCATAAAACATTATGGATGGATTTAACATAGTGGCCTTGGATTTAATCACCTTCACAAATTCATTGTGTAGCTCCCAAAACAATGTAAACCTATTGCTTTTAGTCAAACAACCACTAGGCTATGTGAGTCAGTTGTATTAGATATAATTTAAAACCAATTTATATGATTCAATAAGCTCAAATATAACCTTAATATTTGATTTAATTGATTTGACCTATGCCATGATTTGATAAATCTTTTGAATGTCGTATCAATCTTAGACCAACTGTGCATGGAGAAGTAAATGTTGATGGTCCATAAGAACTTCAATGTGGATGACCTCGATGCATAATATAGGAAATGCATTATCATCAATCACATTGGCATTGTGAAATTTTTTCATCTATGCTAAATTATCCATTTATAACCTTCCCACCTTCATTTCTAATTAAGTGGCCTTATGTGTGATTAATTCATGGAATGAAGTGGGTCCTTCTATCTACTTTTCCAAAGGTAAATATAATACATATAAGGAAGAATTAATAGTAGGTGGTGTAAGTGATAATGATGTAGAATATGTGGTTATAAGTTCCTATAATAATGTAGTCAATCGTAGTGAAAATGTAGTGTACTAGGAAGAGGGAGTAGGGACATCCAAAATCCAAATATTTTGGAATGAATGTTCTATAGTATTATTCTAGAGCTTTGTAGTGGTAGGATATTATTTCTCCATTTCCTATGTAGCCCCCATTTTAGTGTCCTTTAATATCTCATCATAAGTTATCTTCAACACTATCTCAACCTCATCTAGATTAGGGTTCTCATCGATGTGCTCCATTTGCATGTTCTCTAGTTATTGATCCTCAAAATGTGTTTAACTCTTGTTCTCTTCCTCTAATATTTACTTCTTTTATTCTTCATCATTGTTTTATTATGCCTTTTTTATCATTAATAGAGGTTTACTACACTTCTACATATTCTATGCCTTTTTTACTCTACACCTTAGCTTATTTAACTTCGATATATGGATCAACCTCCTTTATGTTTGGCTATGATTTTGGTGTCTTAGTGGTCAGGGTTGTATCCTTAACCTCCATAATTCCCTATGCATCACCCTCCTCTAGATTATGATGTTCTTTTATGTCAATGGCCTATTTTAGAGACTTAGTTCCATTGGTTGGGTTTTGGGCCATAGTCTATTTCTACTATGGTTTAGATTCTAAATTTTATGAGCCTCCCCCTTTAGTTGCATTTTATTCTTGATGCACACTCTATGTATTGTATCCATCTATACATCTTCATGGGTGACCTATTACTCCTCCATAATATATTTCTCCATATTTATCTCCTTGGTATCCATGATGGGCTCATATTCAAATGAGTAAATGGTTTAACCATGTACCATTTCCTTAGAGATAGAGTTTTCATTTTAATTCAAGTAACTAACTTGAGTTTCTCAACTTGCACCAACTATTATTCTATGGTTTTTAATATTCAAGCCTATGAACTAATGGTTGGGTATACCCAAGTCTCCCTTCATATTATATGTCAATGGAAAAGAGCCTATGGGGGAATATCAGTGAGAGGTACAAATGGATCTAATGGTGTTAAATTCTCTATTTTTTGTGTTTAAAACAATTCTATTATGAATATATCTTTCTTAACTTGTTGGATAGTAGTGTGTACTATAATATATGGAACATAGTTAGGAATGTCCACCCAAAGTTCTTTTGGTACCTATTTTCACACTTGCACTATGCACATTGCTTTCCAAAAGAAAAACTCTTTTACCTCTTGTTTCTCATAGAGATCACCTACCATGTCATTAAACATTACATGATAAACCTCCTATTCATCAATCCCCATTATTGGCAAGTCATAAAGAGATATGATCATTGGTACTTGGGGATCATCCAGTCACATAAAAGTGTTACATATTTTTATTTTTGGTAGAGGAAGGGATTGGCTTTTATCTAGCTATTTTCTCTTTAACTTTTATGTCTAAGATGTGATAGACTCATTTTGTTGTACTAATATATTGAAACTCATTAAGGTACTATTTAAAATGTAATTATGTGCACATGTAGTTAATGCTTACTATCTATTGAACTCTTTTTGGGTCATCTACATATCAATGAAAAATAGAAGAATGGGACCTATCATAGTGGGTAACTAATGTATATGCACCATGATGCCTTTGTTACCACTACATGAATCTACATTACATCTAAAAGAAATTTGGAATTAGATGCAATGAGTTGAATCAACTTCTCTCACCATGCTCAAAACTTCACTTGGTGTGCAAATTATGTGCTCTATGATGTCCAAATTAGATTCCCAAATTCAATGTTAGGCCAGTAGTCAACATCAAGATGCACTTCTGTTTTAGGTGACTTCCATTATGTAAAGACCAACAAGAGAAACAAGAATTAGTATTGGAATTTTCGGTTCTTTTAAGTCAAGACTTTATCAATTTTGAATTCTTAGTTGAGGTGAATGATATGATGGACAATGTCAATTACCCCCTTGGTTGCCTAATTATCATTCTTTCTCATTTGTCAATAATGGTGTGTGATGTATGCTATGAAAACTCAAACTTGTCAATCTACAATATCTATAATGGGTATTCTTTGCAAAATTTTGGTAGAATTTGGGTTGCTTTAGATTTATATGTTTCATCCTAATTTCTCACTAAGAAAACTTACTTGATTATCTATGTATTTACTATAGTTGATAATTTGATTTTATTATTACTAAGTTTTAAGTCATATGATGTTATGAGATAGTGGTATTTTGATTTGGTTTCTTGTTTTTCATTGATATAAGTTATTTGTAATGTGTATTCTTTACTTTTTGATCATGTTGACTTGTTATTCAGAAGTATTTTATGATATACATGTCATGATGTTATGGGATAACTACTTGCTTATCATGAATATGACATAGGGGATATTCATCCCTTAGAGCATGATGAAGAGAGAGAATCATCAGAGAGGTTGACATAGATAGAGTTGTTGGGGGATAACAGAGGAATGACTAG